>KZ451995.1:143424-237858 GCA_002786265.1 Apostasia shenzhenica
CAAACAAGGCCATAGCGTAATTAACTAAGAATTGATGGGTAAGGTATAAATAAAACTAAATTATGTAGCATATAAGTAATTATCCCAAAAAATAAACGGTGTCAGTTAACTTACTCTGCATGTCTGCATGGAATGCACTAAGGCTCTGTTTGGTAATAGGAAAAAAAAAATGTAGTTGGAATTTTTAGTCATTTTTGAAAAATGTGTATGATGTGAAATAAAGTAAGTTAGTTATATTAAAAATTGTGTATGATGTGAAATAAAGTTGATTGATTTATTGAGAATTGTGTTGGATGTGAAATAAAGTGATTGTTTAATGTTGGAATTTGTGTGAGATGAAATATAAAATAATTTTTTAAGTTTTTTTAAAATAAATTTAAGATTTTGGCCATGGGTAATTTTAGCCATGATTTTTAGCACATTGCCAAACAGGGCCTAATGGACGGGTGAACAGCCGAATAATTTTCCTAACAAGACTAACTAACCCTAACGGCCCCAAGAGATGTGGGTTCGGCATATAAAATATGGCGCAAGAGCTCTCGAAGACCGAAAAATGGAGAGACTTCCAGCCGAACTACTACTCAAGATCTTCCGGTCCTTGGATTATTATTATCTAGCGACTGCTCTCCAAGGTCGACATCCCTCTCTCTCTCTCTAGATCTCTCCCTCTCACGCGCAATCGGCGAAGTGAATAATCTGCTACGTACCTGATGCGGCAGTTTGCAGGAAGTGGAGGAAGATGGGATCAGAGGATGCGCTGTGGTCGGAGCTCTTCAAGGAGAGATGGGGAGCTGCTCGCGCCGAGTTCTTCGCCCCCCTCGATTCCGAATCCTGGAAGGGAGTCTTCGCCGTCCAGGATCGCTGCGATCGACACGGCCTGTAAGCGATCCATCTTCTTCCTCGGATTCGAGTTCCCAAATCCTGTCCGAATTTGAATTCTGATCTTTACTAGGGGTTTGAGGATAATCAGGGAGGGCGAAGATTGGTACCTGATTCACCGGGGCGAGATCCAGCGTCATCTCGGCCGATCCAGCAGCCAGGAGCTTCATCAACCGGAGATCTCTGATGGCATCATCTTCTTCATTGGAGAATTAGAAGCTGCTTGCGCCGAGGCCAAGAAATCAGAGTAAATTAAGTATAATAACCAACAGAATTCCTATTCTTTGATTCAACCCAAAAAACAAAAACAAAAAAAACTCATTTTTCATTAAAAAAAAACGGCGTTCTTCCGCTCTCTCTCAATTAGAAAAGCAAAATCTTATTGGGAGCTGGAATTCAGCTACTCAGTTGGGTGATCTGAGTGCAGATCTAGCCATGGCGAGAGTCCCTTCATAGGTCTGATTGCCGCCGATGAATCCGCTGATGTGGACAAAAACGCATCCAGGAATTCCAGACTCCTTGGAGAGATCTTCATCCCTCAGGCCCCTCCAGGAAGATGGAAGCGGCCGCCTGCTTTCGAACTTATCCGGCGATACCGCAACTGCCTGAACCCGCCAATGTTTGCTCCGATCATCCTACATGACAATCACAAGAATAACAAATAAAACCCTAATTTCAAACTAGACGACGGTAGATCATGAATTTTCACCTGGTAGAGAACGTATTTGATGGGTGGATCAATCTTCAATTCCTCCTCAAGCTCAAACAAATGGAGTTTCCACTGTTTATGAATGCAAGTTAAAAAAAAAAAAAAAAAAAAAAACCAAAACCAAATAGAAAGAACACATGTTAAATGCAATCATCCATGCTGTCTAAATTGCTGCAAAATCAACAATAACAAATAAACTTCAATCCCAAGGATTTTCATTGAAAACAATATTTTTTTGCGAGCACTAATAATCACATCTCAAGACATTCTTGTTCTTACTGATATCCTTATCCTCACAAGGAGCAATTATTTGGTTAATCACATCTCGACTCATTCTTGTTCTTACTGATATTTGGAGAGATTATTGCGACTTTGTGAATTTCATTTCTGTGATCATATGCTGTTGCATGTGGGTTTATTCTAACAAACACAACCCAAGATTATATAAATTATCATGTCCACATACAGACATACTTAAGCCATAAACAGCTTTAGCCTTGTTTATATTGTAGGATTTATTAACCTTCAAATTTTACTGCTCTCCACAACACTTCTCTTAACTGAGCTGTAGCAATTGTCAAAGATCACAAAGGTAGGTTTTTAATGGCCCGAGGATTGAAGCTATATACACAAGCGGTGGAGGTTACTGAAAGAACTGGAGCGTGGGAGGCCTTAAAGCTAGTAAGCCTGTGGATTAACAAGGTACAAGGCATGTGGCTAGAAGGTGATTCATCCACCATTGTTGCAATTTTCTCAAGGCTCTAAAGGAACGTGATCCATACGATGCTTACTATCATTTAATTACACATATTTATAGATCGACTAATAAGGGGGTTGACTATATAGTTCTTTTGCTTCTTTTGGGAATGTCAACTAGGATGAGAGTGGTTCGTTTCTCCTAATTGAGTTTTGTAACATTCTATTAGATGATAGTACTTGATGTAACTGCTTTTTGTTTTAATGCAAAATAGACTAAGGTAGAATTTCTAACTCTAAATAAACCAATACTACCTCTTTTCGTTTCAAAATTTCTAATGCTGAATGCTTTATAAGAGAAGATTCCTACAAAATACTACCTTTGCAGACCTAGCAACCAGCATGAAATTAAAAAACATAAAATAAAAGATGAAACATTCAGATAGAACCCATTTAGTTTTCACTGAGCAGCATTGATAGTGATACAAAGTTTGAAGGAAAAGAGGGAATCAAAAATATAAGAGACTGCAGTTCAAATATCTGAATCCTGGACAGGAATGAAGTCGAACATACATATACATGATAGGACCAAAAATAAATTTATATTAATAGTTCATCATTTAAGATTATAAGCATGTATATAGTAGATTGTTCATACAGAAGAAATATACTTACAGGGCAGAATATATTGAGAACCAAGATTTCTCCACTTGGATCAATGTTTCTTCTGGATCCTATGCAATCGTTGACAATGGACCTTGCAGGTAACCAAGATTTGGCATGATAGCGAACACTCTAAAAAAATCACATAGATAATGGAAACAACATGAAGTCATGCTGAACAATCTCAAGGACAAAGTAACTTAATTTTATAAACACAGTGACAGAGGATTGGGCTTTAGATCATTTATAACCTCCAAAAACTCGCCACCAGCAAGCTGCATTGCCCGTTGAAAAGCATCATTTTCCTTCTGAGACGATTGTTCAGGGTCCACCCAATCCAAATTTAGGCGTCCAATTCGGGAGGACAGATGCGTGTTGTTCACGTATCTTGGAGGCTGTTCTGTGTCGTACTGATTAATACCATTGTCAATTGCATCAATTGCCTACATGCACAAAGACCGCATCTAATATCAACAGCCAGAAAACACTTGATGGGGAAAGGCTACGATCATAGCATCAGTAAGTTTTAACTACACTGAAGTTAAACTTTCAAGGCATTGCAATGAAATGAAGCACAAAAATCTATCTTGGGAGTGTTTTAGTCGAATCCCCAACTTTAGAGCTTAGACAAGCCTAGGTAACTTGTTTTAAAACAAATAACAACAACAACAACAACAACAATAAAAGCCTCAACCTCAAGCAAGTCAGGATTGAGACTGCATAGAGTTCTCTTGTCCATTCAGCTCTATATAAAGCAATCTTGAAGCAAAAGTGATTCAAAGGCATGTAAAGGATCATATCTCAAGTCATTTTGACTTTCTGCTTCCTCTCTTTAGCATAATTTGAATCCCCTCAAATTTATGCATAATGATCTCCACAAGACGACAGACATGACCAGGGCATTTTTAATGTCCCCTCATCTTATGTGTCACGCTTGGTCTCTATGGTACAATCATTGTCAATGTCGCCTGCTTTAATGTCACCCCTCAACTATCTCAGTATCTGCATCCCAACTACTCTAAACTTATATATATTTTGTCGTTTAACTATCTAATATTAACTCCCATAGATAGCTGCCAAAATTCAATTTTGTCCTCGTAACTAGCTGGACCTTTTGACAACATTCTTAGGTGAGTTGTTCCTTAACAGAAGAAAATTTTGCTCAAAAAAAAATAATTTTTTCTTTTTTTTTTTGCAAAAAAAAAAGCATTTGGAGTAAATGCCCTGCCATTTTGTTAAACAAGAAAAGGAAAACATAAGCTTCAACAAAATTTTTTACGAGATCCACCTAAGACAATTTTATGCCATTATAAGCCTTAGCATTTGAAAATTAGCTTAAGCGTGTAAAAAACTTAAACCTATTTAAATATAAGGTAAATCAATTATTGAACGATCATCCATACAAAAATCTAAAAAAAACATATCAAAACTTTATCATCAAACATCTCTTTTCACCTTAAGTCACCAAGAAAATGACTTCATTCATCTTAATTTGATTACCGAATAAACACAACTATAATTAATTTCCTAAGCCGCTATCAAAATCGCTCGGTTTCTAGCTTGGAAATATCTGTATCATATCCGTATCAAATACTGATACTTCTCGATAAATATCTGATATGCCACATGACATATCAATATTTATTTTTATTTTTTAAAAATCTAATACTTGTCTGGTGTTTGTTTAATACTTCTCGATACTTCTAATTAAAGAAAAATATTGGAGCAATCAGTCTAACCAACATAATAAAAAAAATATATCTCACACATAAAACACAATCCATGCATAGGCTCAAACGTTAAAATTAGGAGAGCAATACACAGGTTCACGCACTTGGGATAGCAGAGATCTTCACGCATGCTAGTGTTTTAACAATAGAAAAAAATTTGGTATCTGCAAGCTGCTACATTATTACTTAACCTGACCTTTTTTTGCGCTCTTACAGTTGTCAGTGGCATTACTATTTTCTTACTTCCATTGATACTTTGTTTTTATTTTTGTTGGACGTCGATCGGATTTTTTTACCTAAATCAAGTTCGTATTGCGAAAAAGGATAGAATTTTTAACTTTTTTTAGCTTATTTACTTATTAAGTCAAAGATTTAGAAAGGTAAAATCATGCATCTACTTTGATTAGGTCAGTATATTTGAGTTTAAGTCACAACATTTGTATTATTATCAATTATATCTTATTTACATCGAGCTAATTGATTTGGATCGAATTTAAATTGAAATTGAACATAATTTACTAATATATATTTAAACCCTTATCTCACTTAGATAATTTGTGATATATTATAAAGTAATTAAATAAATTTTATAATATTATTTTAAATTAAATTTTTTTGAAATTCAATAGTTATTAATAGATGTTTTAATTTTTTTTTAGTTGGATTATCCACTAATATTTAAAAAAATGTAATTAATTTAAAGAAAGTTCAAATGATATTTTTGAAATTTATATCAACAAAGTGTACAAATTATTTTGATCTACCATAGAGTTATAACTTAAATATGAGAATATAACGTATTATACACATAAATAATAACTATATTCTGACATATCCGTATCGTACTTATTTAAATTTATCATATCACTATGTCCGTATCGTATCATATTTGGATCATCGTATCGTACTCATACTTCACAAGTAATAATCTATTTGATTTGCTGAACTATCTTTGTCTAATTTCTTTCTTTCTTTTTTTTTGATAAGTTCTGAGTATATTCATTTTTAGTTTCTAGGGTTTTTTTTGGGTTTTCTATGTTTAATATTCTATGTATTATGATTCTTTGAGTTTAGGTTTTGTTGTGTTCGGGTTTTTTCTGTATTTGTTTATTGTCTATGGTTTGTATTGGTCAGAGTTTCTTCTGAATAGGATTTTCCATGGGTTGTTTTTGCAGGTGGTTTTACCTTTGCATGCTACTGAATGGCCAGAGTGCATTTTTCTTCTCTCTTTAGCATTTATTTTTGTTTGCTATCTATATTATCATGGCTGTTTAGTTTTGCTGTTTGTATGTATATGGATAGCAGCATAGGTTTTCTTCTCAAAAAGATTATGGTTGTTTATGGAAGTAAATCCAAGATACTAATAGATGGAGGTATGATAAGGGTAGGCAAAAGACATAAGATTGACATGGATTTCCTTGGCTTAATTAATGTTCAAGCAGCTATTTAGAGACATGTCCTTAGTTGGAAAGAAAGAGTATGAAATATACTATTGTATTCCTACTAGTTCACCCATCAAGTATCAAAAACAATTATGGGAGATGCTAATATTATGGATTTCAAAGGACTTGCTGGTAGTTGAAGTGGAGAAATAGTGATTGTGTTTCCGAATAAGTTAACTAGTTCCAAAGAATATGTGGCAAGTAGGGCAAGAAACAAGCAGCCAATATTACAAATGGACTCACAACCAACTACAAAAGGAAAAAAAAATTGTTTTCCTATTACTAAAGTGTTCGAAACATAGTCTGACAAGTTGATAGAGCTATCTGATCCCATGAAAATAGATGTAATTGAAAAGGTGTCAACTGAATCTGGAGACAACACTACTTCAAATTCCTCAAATTCTGATGAGGACTCACATAAAAGTAACTATAATAAATAAATAGCTATGGGATCATTGTTTCAGATAAGGAATCTTTCAAACATGCCCTTATTCGCAAAGCCTTAAATGACACTCAAATTCAAGATGCAGTACAACGAGAAGAGTCACATGATTGCTACTTGTTTAGTTGATGGGTGCAAATGGAGAGTTAAGCAAAATATTGACTGCAATTATAATACATGGAACATTACAAAATTAGCTGATGAAAATGATTGTGCAGGAACAAGCACTAAAGCTAACAAAAAAGTGTCTACTTCTTGGATAGCTAGCTTGATTAAAGATTCTGTCAAAGCCAAACTAGAAATTAGTCCACAGAAGTTGAGACAAAGGTTAAAAGAGAACTATGGCCTTACTCTTCCATTTATGAAGCTTTGGCGTGGCAGGGATATAGCAAGAAAGCTTGTGTTCGAAGATGAAGATGAAAATTATTTCATGGTACCAATGTTCCAAAAGGAAATGCTGAAATATTATCCAGACAGCCACATAGTGCTTGATTATTCTAATACAGATTTAAGTTTCACTAGGTTATTTACAAGTTTAAAGTATGTTTAGATGAATTTGTAACTAGGTGTAGACCATTAATTAGTTTAAATGCATGCCATTTGAACGGTAAATATTTGGGCCTCCTCTTATCTGATACTGCTCTGGATGGTAAGAGTGAATTGTATCCTTTGGCTTGTGCAGTTGTTGAGGCAGAATGTAAGGATACATGTCAATGGTTTGTTGGGAACCTTATGATTTTAATGGGTGTTGCAGCTGAACATTTATTCCTCATTTCATACATGGAAAAGGGGATTAAAAGCTTAGTTCAAAAAAAAAAAAGGGGATTAAAAGCTGTAGGACTGAAGCCCCAAAAGCAGAACACAGTTTGTATGAGACACTTTATGGAAGAATATTAAGAAGAATTTAAAGGGCAAGAAGACTAAGATATTGCGTAAATTGGTGTGGCTTGCAACTAATACATACATAAAATGGGAATACAATGAAAGCATGGGTGAGATTCTTGGCATCTCCAAAAAGCTTCATGACAATCTTGTAGGTTTGAAGTATAAGTGGGCTCATAAAGACTTCAATCCTCTTTTGAAGTGTAAGGAGAATACGAACATGTTTGAGTCATTTAACTCTTGAGTATCACAACATAGAAGCAAGGGTGTCATTGATCTAGTAGATGCTATTAGAGTTCAAATTCTATAGCAACAGAACTAAAGGAAGAAAGATGCTGTCAAATTTAGGGGAGACCTAGTGCCAAGCACCATGGAACATATAAAAGAGGTTATTATCCATTGTGATAATTACAACGCCAGATCAGTTTCACAACAGCAAACAGAGGTTGAACGTAAAGATGAACGACATAGGGTGGATCTAGAGAGCAAACACTATAGCTATAGGGAATGCAGATGACAGGATTTCCATGCGTTCATGATGCAGCTTTTTTGCTCATTAGATCATATTGAATGGGTTTTATATATGAATGAGTTTTTTCACCTTGACAGGTACTCCTTGTGTAATTAGCAAAAAATGAATCTTTTACCCACATTATTGTGTACTTATTCCTTTGTGTTTACACACTCTTAACATACTTGACAAGTACCAATAGGCGTTAGTACAATGGTAAGAAAACAATAATGGCATCAACCTAACAGCAGTCTAATTTTGGCACCACCACATACAAGCAGGCCCAGGGGGTAGACCTCAAAAGAGCAGATTGAAGAATTTTCTTAAAAAAAGCAAATCAAAGCACCTCCAAGCGTGTACACAAATGTGAACGATGTGGAGATTGGGCATCACAAAATTTTCTTGTAGGAAGCCAATTAATCCTTCTTTACAAACCATGCAAGAATTGGGATCGCAAGACGTCTTATGGTCTGCAATCAATTGTTGCCATATATCTCTTACTGAAGCTTCATCCAATACTCCAGTTCATGGAAAGCATGCACCGGTTCATGGAAAGCATGCACCACGGAGGGGTCGTTGATGTTATAATTATGTGGATCTAAAGCTAGTTTGTTTTAGCTCAAAGACTTGAAAACCTGGGATGTAATATTATAAAGACTCCAACTGTTTTGTGCTGTGTGCTTACTCTTTTGTTTTGGTATCTAAAAGCTGCACAAAACAGATGTATAGCAGCTCTGACTGAATTGCTATTTCAAATGAACTTGTTTTGATTTTGTCTGAAGTTATGTTCTGATTTGAAGTTATGAGATGAAGTTTTGGTTGATTTTTGGTTTGTGATATAATTGATATATGAGAATAAGCCTCTGACAGGTCGTTGGTTGGATTATGCCTCTCGGTTGAATTAGGGTTCTGTTTCTTGGTTTTCAAGTGATATGATTGCAGGATCTATTCTGATTGGTTCTTTTTTGTTTACTATACAAATTATGAACTCATCTATTATTAAGCCAAGTGACAGGATTGACGGATTTATTAGTATGGATTCATTCATTATTAATTTAGATCGGTTCTTCTTTTGAAGTTATGATTGATTTTATGAAACAGGATTGGTTCTTAGATAAGGAATTTCTGTGGAAGTTAGTGGAAGCCATATCATATTCATCAGTCACTTGGCAAATCCTGGAAATGGAATGAACAGCTGAACGCATCTCTCGCAATGATTTTTGCTAAACTTAATAGCAAAACTGCACACAGATATTTTCACCTTATGTTGCTCAGCACACAATTCGATTCACATATTGACAGATCTATAATTTCCCACCTTAGTCCCGTTTGTCTGAGAGTTTAAAATTAACCTGGTTTAATTTTAACCAGTCATATCATATCACACATAAAATTTAATATTAAAAATTAACTTTATTTCACATCCTACACATATTACTAAAATAATAACTAACTTATATCATATCCCTCACATATCCCAATATAATAACTAACTTTATATCGCATCCCTCACATATCCCAATATAATAACTAACTTTATTTCACATCATTCACAACTTTTAATAAAAAAATATCTCTATCCAAGTGAATTTTAACCTTCTTAAATTTAACCTTACAAACAAACAGACCTAAGAATGTTTACTATTTATGAAGTATGGACACTTCAAAAAACTACGCCGTGTCCGTGTCGGACACACAGACATGTGAGAACACGCAGGGACACCATGTCGGACACGCCACATGAAGTGTCATAATAAAATAATATTAAAAAAACTAAATAATACTTCTTGGATACAAGAGAACACTTTGAGACACCCTAGAACAATTTTGAGACAAAGGACACTTCTGCGACATATATAAGATAGAATTCGATACATTTAATATTAATGTTAAATTTATTTATTAATATTATATTTTTTAATTAAACTTACGGATACATCTATCTTCTTTTTGTTACTTTTATTAATATTTAGAATTTTTATTATTATTAAAATTTTATCTAATAAAATCAAAAATCTCTCTCTTCATATTATTAAATTTCTTCCTCCCTTAAATGCCTTCGAGCATTAGGAAATTGAGTTAATCGCAAACATTTTGGAACTTTAACTTCATATTTATCCTTCTCTCATCCTCAATACCGAGAGTCTACTTTCTCTTATTGTCGTACTCACTGTGATTGTTCTGGCAAGTAAAATTGTATTTTCTCTTATTCTCCAATACACTTTGCAAAATAGACCCTAAATTTACATCCCAAGGGCTTGTTTGGCGTAAACCCAAAAATGGTAAAAACATATTTTAATAAAATTTTTAATTTATTATAAATTTTAATAACTTTATTTTACATCCAACATAAATTCTAACCTTAAAAATAAACTTTATTTCACATCCAACATAAATTTCAACCTTAAAATCAACTTTATTTCACATCATACACACCTCTTAATATTAAAATAAATTTCTTTCCCATCAATTCTATAAAATAAAATATTTTCTCTTTTCTTACCTAAATTTAACACCCAACCAAATGAGCCCCAAGTCTCTTCAATGCCAACAATATCTGTTCTCAAATCTTCATTTTGATCTTATGAGACTTCAGTGCTGTTCACAAGTTGTTTATACTTAAAAATTTAAGTTTGTACTATGTTTTCCTTAAAATGCAAATTTGTATTATGTTTTATGTATTTTTTAAATATAAATTATTAATTTTATTATTATATTTGACGTGTCATGCCGTGTTCGTATCTTATATTTTGGAAAATCGTTGTGTCACTGTGTCGTGTAGTGTCATGTCCGTGCTTCATAGTTTACTGTTCTATGCGAGACACCATATCATTTTTCTGTATTTATTCTAAATGTTTCCTTGATGACAGATTGGTTCAGTTGTTTTCCAACCATTGAATCTGTGGCTTCCAGCCATACATGATAAAGAATGATTTTTTTACTTACAAGAGATGAAATAATTCACATCCTACAACTAAGTAATGTACACAACACAAATACAAATGAAGTTATAAAATCACAACGACAAAAGTTCAGCAAGGATTACAATTCCCAAACTCCTAATTAATTCCTGGACAACATATATTTCATCATAACTAACATATATAAGGTGAGAAATTTCAAATAATTGTGAATAGATTCCAATTCCTTCTGCTCTATTCTACCAATCTGTCAATCTTCTGGTGCAATTATTAATACTTCAAACCCAAAATAGAATGATCTACAACGTCGATCCATTGAAAAAAATCGCATGTTACTAGGGTATTATAATGCCGACATCTGTAAAAATGTTTTCCAATATTATTCCCTCTTTCAACTGTGTAAATGAACATTTTCTATTACATCCACATTTAACTGAATCACTTTTACCATTCCAAGATGAAGTTGTCGAGTTGTTGTGCATTATATGACTAGGACATGCAATTAGATTTTCTAAGTAGTGGATTAAATTGGAGAAACATTTATAAAACAAAGAGAAGACAATCAAAATGAAAGTTGGAAAAATCTACCTCACTTATGACTCAAGAAATGAAAGGGATGAGGAAGGATGAAAATTGAAACAGGAGAGTACCAAGATCAATCAGCAACAAACACTCGCAGTCAGTCAACAACGAACGCTCACAGTTGAACTAAGGCAGGCCCACGCTACTGAAGGGAGTCAAATGAATGCAGTTGGTCATTGAAGCGATTCGAACAAACGTAGCCAATCGTCGAAGGGATTCAGGCAAACACAACCGATCGTCGAAGGGATTCGGACAAAGTCGACGATCGAAGGGATTCAGACAAACACAGTTATTCGATAGCAAACTTTCCTTTTCTAAACGTAAATAAACCCTAAAGTGGCATGACTTGTAAATATGATATGGCTTCATAATAAAAACATTCTTTTTCCTACTATGAATGCTAACAAACATTGACTAATATGTGTAAATAGTAATTTGTAAATTAAGCTCTTCAAAAATTCTTTAATTTGTAAGAATATGATGTATAATATGTAATATTTACTGATTATGGTGCTTTATACATAATTTCCCCTTAAAATAAATAGCTCAGTTACCTACATAGACCATCTCTTTTTAGAAAGTGTTTCATTCAGTGCCATCTAAATGTCAATATTATCTACATGTTTATGTAATTTTTCTACCCATATTATCTCTAAAATGTTGTCCTTTCTGTTCAATATGCTTATATTAAATAATGATAATAGAAAACCAATCAAACATAACCCATTACAATCAATATGACATCTAGATATCCAATTTTGTGACATCTAGATGTCATTTTAGAATGACAATCTTGAAATTAAACCAAATACCACCCCTTAGCAACACTGAGATTTTTATTAAAACATTCATGTGAAATTTGATAAATCTAGTCATTAGTTTTCTAGATAGCCATGTTAACTGCAAAATTTCCACATACAAACATAAAACAGACCAAGAAATCAAATTTTTTAACTTCATTTATTTTAATATTCTGCATTTGATTCTCATGTTTCAGAACAGGGCTGCAGAATGGCACCAAATAGCAGATAGTTATTGCACTAATCTCTACCATTTTTCACTAATCTCTACTTTAGCACAATAGAACAAAACCAAATCTCAAAAGATAAAAAAAAAAAGAATACCTCAACAAAGCTTTTGTAAACAGCAAGATAGAGTCGTAAGACATCTTGATGACCCTGATCAAGTTGAAGTTCCTTCGCAATAATCTCCATACCATAGTGCTGTGTGCAGACAGTAAACTAGTTCAGCAATACAAGATGAATATTAAATATTCACATATTAGTTAACAGCTCATGACCTATCACGAGAATCAGGAACAATTTATGCACAATAGACATGGTTACTATCACTAGCTCATTCATATAAGCAAAATTATCATGTTCATGAGGCTTAATTGCTTTGTGTACCATCATCAGGATACAATTTTCCCAGGAAAGTTAGAGAGAATGGTATGCAGATATCATAGGATAAAATCATTCCATATGGCTTAAGGAAATAAGCTTCCTAGTTCCTATATCCTAGAGAAAACTTGCTATTTTTATATGAAGCTTCTACATAAGCAATTTTATTTTGCCTAAATGATGCATGGGCATCTCAGGCATTGACAGGTGTGTCAACACGGGATTTGCGTTCAAGTGAAGATTGATCTATTCTCTGGTTTATTTTATTTATTTGAGTCGAGCATATGTATTTTACTTATTTGAGGCAGTCAGACTGGTTATGTTGGTGGGAATATCCATATTGGTGTCATGTATATATTTTAGGTTAGCTAATGTCTTATGTTTAATTTGGATCAATTTGAGTTCAAAATGAATCCAAATTGAATCAAAATTGGCTCAAATTGAGTAGGTTTGGAGTTGTTTGGGTGATATTATAAAGAGGAGAACTCGACAGTAATTTTTCCCTTAATTAAACCCCCAGCCATCCCTAGGCCCTTCGGGATTCCTTCCTACCTTGTTGAATCAGTGGTGAGGGCACCCTTCTTCCTCTTGCATTCGAAAATCAATTCGCTCGTTACCTCCGCAAAGAGCGCACACAACTCCATCTTCTCTGCTAGCCTTCATCTTCTCTCATGCGAGTTTAACTGCAAAGGCTTTGTCAGGTATGTCTCTAGTGGCATACCGGTTTGTTGACCGTGAGGTGCATGGAGCTTTTTCCTCTTCCCTATAAAAGCCTATGGTGAGTATGTTGGTAGCAAAGTTTTGAGTACTGAGTTGAAAAGAAGTTTTCTTTGTTGTGATTCGCACAAGTGGTGTTTAGTCAAATTTGAGTTGGAGAAGTAGGGTGTGGTTTGGCTGGGAACGCAGAGGAGCTACAAGCTTCGCATAGGTATTTGAGATTCCATAGGTGTTGGGCCTCTATTTTCTTCTTTATCTCCTTGCCTTCTTCCTGGTTCTCTAATTTATTTGTGTTTCTTGTTGTTTATTGTTTAGTTGATGTTCAAATCTGACATTAAAACATCCATATGGGCTTCTAAGTTTTAGTGTCAGCTGAAAGTGTGATCGTTGTTGGGGTGCTTGTTCATTGTTTTCATCAAATATATATGTTACTTAGCTTGAGTTCTCTGTTTACTTTGGCTGAACTTCTGGAATAAATTCAATTCTACTTTATCAACTTCTTAAGCTTAATCTAGTTTATAAGTGTCATATTGGCTAAAATCATCTAAAATGTCAATCGATGAGCACTTCCTATGCTGCTTCACATGCGTAAGGTATATCAAAGTTCCATTAATGTTAACGAATTACTCTTATGTACTTGATAGATTAATTAGTTTACCTGCACTAGTTCACTGGATTTACATGGTACATTGCTAGTTTTCTGAAAACATTTTTGAAATCTTATGTGATTAAGTCAATTAGTATATTTAAAGCAAAATTAGTTTAATCTCCTTAATATCAACACATAGCCTCATGTTGTTAAGAGAGAGAATTTTAATTACTTGAATTGTTGCATGTTTAGGACATCTAGGATATTAGAAACCCTTCCATCGCATATTGACTGGGACACAAATTTATATTGGTAGTTTGGGATTCACTTTTGTGAGCCACGCTGCATCACCAAAATATATAAGAATGTGCTGTTAAGGGAGGAGCAATGGGAGACCATATATAAATAAGTGGGCACCTATTAGTCCAAAAGCCCAGGCTTATGAGTATAGGTAACCCACTTGTATAGGACCACTACAAGAGCTCAACAATGTGGCATTTCTCAACAATTCTTTCCTTCACATAAGAATCCACCACATTGGGACCACTAACCCTCCAATGGGCTCCCACTCAAGTGCAATGCCAACCAAGAAAGAACCACTTCTTATTACTGGGGGCCATAGTGTGAGATAAACGCTCCTTGGAAACCAAGAGCCCACTCATAATCACGTACCTACTGTACTCAACCATGGCAAGGAGGCTGATTGCAGTCAACATTAGGGGTAGCATTATACGACCCGACCTGAAAATTTCGGGTATGGATCATGAATTTTGACCAGTTTATTAAATGAGTTGGGTTCGGGTTTGGCATAATCGGGTCAAGTCAACCCGAACCCGATCCGCCGACCCATTTTGCCACCCCTAGTCAACATGGCAACACACCAGCAATCATCTTTATTACCACTTGTTAGAGGGAAGGTTATAGGGGAGGGGACCCATATACAAGTGCGAAAAATTAACCCATATACAAGTGATTTAGTGAACGGGCACCTAATAATCCAAAAGTCCAAGCTTATGGGTAATGGCCATCTATTGGCATATAACCACCACAATTCATGTTGAACTCACCAATGCGAGACTTTTTAACCATGTGCATGTGCCTTAACATGTGTAAGAATAAAATATGAGAAATTAAAAGTTTTGCAATAATGAAAATCGAGCCTTTATCTAGTGCCCTATAGACAATTATCTAGTGCTCTTCAGAAACAAAAAGACGCAAAAAGTTGTTATCCTACACATGTAAATTCAAAAAGAGAAATGCTTTGTAGCCCCCATAAATGACGTAAAAGTTTGAATCCAACTAGGATTCATATGCAGCATAACTACATAGGCAAAAAAGTTGATATTGCCTGTGTGGCACCATTACCACATAAGAAATCTTAGTTGACTTCAATATTTGGATCATTTATGGGGGATGTGTAGCATTAGTTATTCGAAAATATTATACATAAAAATTGCAGAATCATAATAAGAAAGCATACAGTGCTATGCTAATGCCATTGCACTTTAACCTACTTATTTCAAGATATTTTTGAAAAGAAATCAAATGCCACGAGCTATAAGAAACCAGTGTTAGTAATCCATCCATCGAGTGGTCATTTCAAGCACAATCCTCAGCTATAAAGAAAATACCTTGTAAACAAGCCCAGCACTACTAAGTTTCGTGTTGAATCCATGTCCAAAAACCTCAGTGAACCCTTTCTGATGGTGATCATAACGTTCCCGGACAGGATCATACACACCTCCAACATCAAGTACTGCATCCAATGTATCCAGCACCTGCACATCATTTTCCCACTATGTAAGCCATGCTAGCAATTTTTCAAATCAAAATATGTCAACAAATTTTCTCTTCGCAGTACAACAGATCGACTTTCTGAAAGAAATTCTATTTGATCTCGTATATTTAACACCAAAAGCTTGCAAAATGAACGCAGCTAGCGAGATAGAGATCAAACCTGAGGGTCCCTGGTGCGAACTATCTCGGCGCCGGCGAACTTGTCAGTGAAGCCGATCATGAAGCAGCCAAGAGCTTCGTCGCAGTGGAAGCTGCCGTTGTGGGTGCCGACTCTCTTGACAGCGTTATGGTTCGGAGAGCTGGTGCAGAAGGCGGAAACATTAGGGCTTCTGGGAGAGGCAGCAGTCGCCGCCATGGAGAGGTTGCAGCTTCGAATTTGGAAGAAGACCAGCCTCGCCCTCCAGCGACCAATGCCGAGCATGTCGCCCTTGGCTCTGCGAGTATGAAAAGGCTGACATTCTATACTCGAAAATGGGCCACGTTACATACTGGGCTTGTTTGGAAGGCCCATTTAGCTAAAATTTAAAATAATAATATTTTATTTTTATTATAAATTTTAATAATTTTATTTCACATCTAACACAAATTTCAATCTTAAAAATCAATTTTATTTCACATCCAACATAAATTTCAACCTTAAAATCAACTTTATTTCACATCCAACACACCTTTCAATATTAAAATAAATTTCTTTCCCATCAATTCTATAAAATAAAATATTTTCTCTTTCCTTACCTAAATTTATCCTCCAACCAAACAAGCCTACTAGGTCGTCTACATCAGTCAAAAGCCCCATGAACAATCAAAAAATGCCCATAAATCATATAAATAAAATAAAAAATATAATATAAGAAAACTTATATAATTTAACTAAAATAAAAAACATAATATAAATCATACAAATAAAATAATATCATTAATAAAAAAAATAAAAATTCATTACAAATAAATGTAAATTAAAATAAAATTTTAATTTTTCTCATAATATTTTATGCTTACAATACAAATAAAAAATAAATTATTACTAATTAACATTATAAGATTAACAAAATCATTAATTATTAATTATTAAATAAATTATTCAAATTGATTCTGGTTCCAAAATGCTAGAGCCAAATTTTAATATGATCATCTAATTTAAAAAATTTCAGCGTAAATTACACCAAATTCTTGAGTTTAATATTTAATAAAACATAGATTCATATTATAACATCAGAGTAATAAATTATCAAATAAATTTTTTTATTATTAAATTTTTTTAAAATTATCATTGTACCCCTCCCCTTTCGATTCCTGCGCATCCAGCCTCACGCGCAACCGCCGAACTCGCGTGTGCAACCTACCGGTAGCGGTGCGCGGAGATTGGAAGAAGAGAAAAAGAGAAAAAGTATAATAGTAATTTTAAAAAAATAATAATAATAAAAAAATTAAAAAAACTCATTTGATAATTTATTAAAACTCAGAATCCCTATATTATAATTTTAAAAATATAAATTTATGCATTATTAATCATTAAACTCAAAGAACTGAGTATAATTCACCCAAAATTTTACAAGCAAAACTAAACTAATCATAATTAAAATCAAACTAGGATCAATTTCATTTTAGTCCTTGATACTTCAAGTATTTTGACACACTCCTACCACTTGTACCTTATTTGATATAGCTATCATAATTGTTTTACATAAAAAAATCTATTTTTATAAAAAAAACATATTTGATAAAACAATCTCTATAGTATAATATACATACAATTTTATTGTCTCACAATTTGTCAATTCTGCCACAACTACCATCACAGAAAAACTACAGTGCAAAAAGTTATATCAAACAAGAACCAAAATCAAGGGCCCAATTGATAAAAAGCTTTCACAATAATAGTTATGACAGAAGATTTTGTTTCACTGCTTTAACCAAAAACAAAATTAATCAATTATGATTTATTTAACATAAATACAAAGAAAAATACCACACATCCGTAATAACTGATCAATAAATTAATCAATTATGATTTAGATCTTTGATTCACTTGATTATTTAATAGATTAGAACTTAATCTGTTGGATTATTAGGACTGAGTAGCTGAGAAAGAAGTAAGCAAATCTCTTTGCCTCGGTTTGGTGCTTCAAAACTATATGAGGGATGATCATATACCTGTACATATTACAATGTGAGCATGAGCCATAAGCAAAGAACATAAAGTCCACAACTTTAGAATAAGCTGAGATTATTTTTTACTGGCTTTACACAAAGTAAGAAAGTGAGGAAGCTAATATAACTTCAAAGTTCAAACAACTTCCCTTAATTTGTTACTGAATTTAGTGTTATCACTTAAAACCAATGGAAGAACATTTTAACGAAGAACTAACTGCGAGTTTGAAATCAGGTAGCATCGAATTCTTCTCTTCCGTCCTCTTGAGATAAAACGGCATTTAACTGTTCCTGCAACTGAAGATGCGTAGTGCAAGAAGATCTGATGAGTAGGAGGAAGATCACTATGTTCTGTAAAGTCCGAAATAGCAAATATTAACAATTTCAACGCAACGTCTTTGTTAACATCGTAAAAAAGTAGCATTAAACAACAAAAACAACCCCCACCAATCCTTTGTTTCCATTGCATTCTATCAAATAATAACTCCTCGGTAGCTCTAAGTATATACAGTCTTTCTATATAGTTTTTTGTCATATCTTTTTTAATCTTTTCATTTCTCTTTTTACATAGGCAAGATTCAATAATCCAACTCTCCTTACTAGAGTTTTTACGTATAATTTATATGTCCAAATTATGTAAATATGACTCTATCTAAGTTTAACTTCAATTGAATCCACTTTAATCTTCTCACAAATGAACTCATTTCTCATTTTGTCATTTCGTGTATACTTACCTACATACCTTAGCATTTTCTCTGTGAAACTTATCTTATTTATATGTATTCGACACCATATAACATCACTAGTCTTATTACTGTCTAATAAAATTTACATTTAAGCCTAAGTGGAATTTTTATCACGCACCACACTAAATGCACTCCTCCAATTAATCTATCATATATAGATCCTGTTAATAACATCATCAATTTCATCGTCAAATATCTATTGAAATGTCATATGGTCTTATTGTATTTCTCTAAAGCCTCTCACACTTCAGCTACAATGATATAAAAGCAATTTCTATTTTCTTTTAAATACTAAGTTCACTTATATTTTTACACATAAAACTCATGCTCATCTCTTACACTATTTGTAGAACTTACTCTATCTTAATAATATATGCAGCAGCATTGACCTGCTGCAACTAGGGCTGGCAATTTTATTCGAAAATCGAAAATCGCTCGAAACTCGCTCGATAAAAAATACGACTCGAAATCGATTTTCAAGTCGAGTTTCGAGCTATTCAGTGTACTTGAAATGATTTCGAGTCGATTTCGAGTTTTGCTTGACTCGCTCGAAAAAAATCGAGCTGACTCGAAATAAAATTATTTATTAAATGAGTGGCACATTGAAAATTGAAAATAGAAATATTTTTTTGACTTAAAAGTGTAACCATTTTAAATGTGTTTTTTTTATTATGTAATTTAAATTTATCCAAAAACTGAAATCGACTCGAACTCGAGTTAAATCAAGTCGAGCTGACTCGACTCGAAATGATTCAAGTTTGAGTCGATTTTGAGTCTCATTGAAATCGAAATTTTCGAGTTCGAGTATATTGAAACTCACTCGAACTCGACTCGATGCCACACCTAGCTGCAACCTATCCTAGAAACATACACTTAAAAACATATAAAATTCAATGCAATAAAAATAAATGATAACACGATGAAGTAAAAATTTTGTAATCTAAATGAAAAGAATGAAAAATTTAGTTAAAAAACAACAATACAGTGAATTTTTAATAGAAAAGTATTTTGGTATCATACTAACGTATGAAATAATTAGTATTGTATTTAACCTAACTGCATTGTGTTATGAGTGATGAAAATTGATACCCGTCCCCTACCATCAGGGGTTTACAGATGCAAGACTCAACCCCATCCTTCAAGCATGCATAGGATTCTCATATTCATCCCATTAGAGGCAAGTCGTAGCATGTTAAACGATTTTAGATATAAGTTGATAGTGGAGAAGTATAAATTAATTGCAACAGTAATGTGAAATTAAGAAGAGAATTATGTTATCTAACTGGTGGGGATACAGATCAGCATTGAACTGGACGGGTAGGATGACGTCATGTGCTGAATCAAAATTCAAATTCAAATTAATTAAAGGTTATTAGAGATTTTCATATTAGCTTTATTTAGATTTGATTTAATTTGATTTAGAGCATATTTGGGAGATTTGAAGACTCATCATATTTGGAGTTGATTTTATTTTATTGTAATAGAAGTAGTTCCATATTTGCTTTTATTTATTTGGTATTTTATTTTCCGCATTTAATATTGAATTTTCAAATTTCTTCATGGGATCTCTCTATATAAAGAGGTTACCTTGCATTGTAAAAAAAAAGTAGCATTTGGTGAATGAAATTATATTTGAGTTTTCTCAAAGGTCGATATTCCGATGAAGGGAAGTGTAGAGTTAGTTTTTAGTGAAACTCTTCAAATTAACCTAGTTATCTACTTTTCAAAAAAAAAAAATCTACTCTCTCTCTCTCTCTCTCTCTCTCCGGGTCATCTCTGAGGGCCTCCAATACTTTGCGCACTCGCCTACCTCTGAAGCTCGCCCGGCTCCAACGCTCGTTGCCTCCTCGTTCCTCACACTTGACACGTGTCCACCTCCGCTGCCCGTTGTCTCGCGAGGCGACTCGCCATTTTCTTTGCTAAATATAAAACAACATTTGTATTTTTTCTTTATCCCGCATCACTAACCATCTAGAAAGGAATATGTAAAAGGGTTCTTAGCTACTAGAAGAACTTACTTCAATGTGCTTCAGCCTTGTTGCAGTTAACTCATCAGTCAGGCTAATCATCCTGCCAAGAGAGAAGGAATATTTACGGCCAACTTAACAAATACATCTTTATTATCAACTATTCTTAGGAGCAATTCGTTAATTCTAATTCATTAGATCCTTTTCATCGCCATGTTATCCTCGTGGTTTCTGTCATATATACCTTCCTGGCATGCTATTTACTTATGATTATGTAACAGATAAAATCCAAAACAATACAATAATATTAATTTACCTACCTGGCTTGAAGTTCTGAAATTTTAATAAGTAGGACTCGCTCTCTTTCTGTAACTGCTGTATCAACCTGTTCAAACAAATAGCTTATATGTCACTTCTCTTCTCAATTTGCTCAGTTTTAAAACAACTAAAAGTGAAAGTATATCCCAAAATCTCAGTAGTATGAACAATAGTTAATTGTCATATAACCACTAGAGGTAAGGCTATGGGCCACTGGATAGAGACAAGAAAATAGTGGACAAACCCGGATAATTACATCTCAACAGAGAAATAAGCAATACAAAAAATGTAAATCAGTAATGCAATCAAATAAGGATGCTTAGTTTATAGAAAATAAAACCAAAACTGACCAGCGCATCATTCTCTAGGTTCCGCGTTTCCAATTGCGCTCCAGTTTGGAAAGCTGCATTTAAACCCAATATTTACAAAAAAACTTTCATGTTCACATAACAATCGGAGGGAAAAAAAGCCACGCTAACCATCAACAATGTCACTTTGATGCAGGCTATTCAACAGATTTGTGAGAAGATCCTGACAGCAACCAATCACAGAATATTGTTGTCAGTAGGGCTACTCATCAGAGGAGGCAATAATGTTACGCCTCAAGAATCACTCAGAATTTTAATAGTCCAAAATTGATTTGATTTCCTTGACTCAAAGTCAACTTGCTACCTATGAAATCAATTAAACTCGAGATCTGTTATTCGCAAGCATATTTCTTCTTGCAAATATATATATATATATATATATATATATATATATATAGAGAGAGAGAGAGAGAGAGAGAGCATTTAAAGTGTGTACACGTCTTACAGAAATTATATGCGAGAGATTAGGCTAAGACAAACTTATATAATACAAGTTTAATTACTGGTAACTGTACATAATAAGAATGTTTGATGAATGTTTAGTTCAAGATGTAAAGTAGTATTTCAGCTCCAATCAACTCAGAAATCAACCAGAAATCAAATAATTTCTATAGACTAGAACTGAACTCGACTCAAAATAAAAAACATTGTAAGTCGAGAATGATTATCTCGAACTCAACTTGAAGCCAACCCTACTGCTGAAGTATGGACAACTGAAAGAAAAAACCTCAAACTGCAGATATTAACAAGGTCTCCAGTAGGAAAAAGGAGAATTATGACGTACCTGCTGAAAAGATGCCTGCTGAAAAAGATTTTGTAGGTGAGGCATTAAAACTGAAGCAGGCAGTGAATTGATGATATCTTTTGGGAGGTGATTGGCAGGCTGAAAAATAGCAGAAAGAGTAACGGTTATATTACCACATGATAACGTTTCAAAGGTAGCAATAAGCATATATCAATTTTAGATTAAGAAAATAAATAAACTATATAATGTTTCCATCCAAGACATACCGAGGACCAGTAGACCTTCAGTTTCACAGCTATAGAAGTTTGATTTCTTTGAGAAAATAAATGAAATGCAATAAAAATATTAAAACTCCTTGACAATGTTACTTTGACAATTCACGTTGCTTACATGCAGTAGACTTACATAACAAGCAAAAAATATCCACCATAGATTTAAGAAACCATGACATTAAAAGATGGACAAGACAGGCCCTTGTTTCTTTATCAATGTGGCATTAAAATTGAAGATATCATCTATAACAGGAATGAAAGGCTTTCTTAGCATCAAGCGCTGGACAAGATTAGAGCACCAAATTACTTTCTCAAAAGTCCCTCTATAACCACTCGACTTTTATTTGTAATAAAATCAACTTGATTTCCTAATAACTTACAGCCAACTTGCTCAAAATCAAATCAACAATTCTATTCATATGTATTTACTAAAGCATAAAAATATAACAGGTAACATGAATTTGCATGTTATATACAGAGTGCAAGAGAGAAATTAAAGGTATATTCATACAGACATTCAATCAATATTTTTCATATAACATATATAAGATATACCATTCATGTATATTCAAGAAAAATGGGAACTCAACTCAAATTGGCTCATAATCAATACATGTTTAGTCGACTTGAATCAAATTTAACTCAATATTAGAAACTTTTGCTTCAGTTTAGGTTAATTGGCCTGAATTCAACTAGATGCTAGCCAAAGATATAATGCATCTTGTGCTACAGTAACACCCCAAAAAAATTACTGTACATGAGCATAGTCCACTTTCCAATCATTCCCTTACCTTTCTCTCTCCTGATACTAGCTCACATGAATAGGTGTGATATTGACTCAATTTCGAGCTAGCTGAGCCCAATTCAAGAACAAAACGTTAGGCGTGAAGCTGGCTCAAAATCAACTTAAACTTCAAGTGCAAGTCAAGCTGAGCGTGATTGGCTCAAAATTGTCAATTCCAACCTGGTTCTTAGGACCAGCTTGGCAGCATCTCAAAATTGTCAATTCCAACCTGGCTCTTAGGACCAGCTTGGCAGCATCACAAAAGTGATCATGGCTTCACAACAACTCACATCCAACAAAATCTTCAAATAAAATTTTATTTTATTTCACATCCTAACCAAATCTTAATATAAAAAAATAATTTATTATCACATCTCATACGTACTTTTAATACGATTATTAATTTTATTTCACATCTTACACAAACTCTAACATGACAAATCAAATTTTATTTCACATCCAAAAAACATCCCCTATAATGACAAAATTTGCTACAATTTAGCCATTTCACTAATCAAAAACTGGGCTTTGGAAGAGGATAGAGCTAGCAACATCAGGAAGGGTACACATGGCCTTAACCACAAGGCCAAGCTATGATAGCAAATAATTTAAAATAAAATATTACATATAAGATACATAGTATATTTTTGAAATAATTAGGGCTGGTTCATATTTCGTGCAAGACGTGGAACTCAAAATCTACATAAAAGCAATTTTGAGCCAAACCCTCAGCTCATAGTTCGTTTCAAAACTACAGTTTTAATTTTGAAACAACTTAGAATTTGGGCAAGTTTTGAATTTCTCAATAATTCTCATTTGTCTTACACATGTTTATTATTTTATTTAGATACCTATGGGCCTAGTTTTTGAGGATCTATTTCAAGTTTTTTTTTAAGTACAATATAGTTGTCAATGGTGTGAGCTATAAAATTGTGTTCAAAGGCAATGGCAATATAAGGTACAACATTGGCACGGATCAAGCTTTGCTGAGATGACATTTCATTGGGTTTTACAAGATTTCTATGATGCCGATCATGATTCAATTAAAGCACTAGGGGAGCAGCTTTACCCATTATTTAACACTGTTTCATCCATTTTATTGGGTCTTACTAGTCTCCTGTTCATAGACTTGGTAAATATGTTTTCCAAGATCATTCTGCCTTTTATCACTTAATTTAAACAACAAATACAATATACCACTATGATCCGGTAATAAACAAAAATTTATTATTCCCTCCAAATCATTAACTTCACAAAATCTGAAAGCAGTCCTATTCATAAATACATGCATGGATTTCTCAAATGAAAGGCAGAAATTTTGACAATCACAAAGAACTCAAAAATGAATTGATCGAACCATTTTAAAGTTAAATTTTGTTCAGGTAAATGAATTAGCTAGTAAGGAGACCTCTATTTTCAAAAACAAATATCCAACATTGCCAGCTTAACACTAAACAATGAGATGCAGAATGTGTTTTGAATACATGTTGCATGAGAAGCAGATCAAGAATAAAGAACAATAATATGTTTCATATAGATTGAGATCAAAATAGCAAGCACCTAAGACTAAAGAAAAAAACAAAAAAAAACAAAAGATGGCCTAGGAAAAATAACTAAGTATCCTCCAGCAACCATTCCAAATCAGTTGCATAAATAAATTCTAAACAGTAAAGATGTGAAAAGTACATCATACCACTTGCTTAGAGTTAACTACCCAATCACCAACACTAGCAGATTTTCAAAAATGTGAAGTCTGACCAAGCAGAAGAGTAGTAAAATATAAAATGAGTGGACAACTTGAGACTTTTAAGAGAGTTGCTCAGAAAAAGAAATAAAACCTGTGATGGCCTTCGTGGAATTGAACCCAACGGAACATCCTGAAATGAGCACTAAAGTTATTTACCATCAGACATTAATCTAAGGCTAAAACAATAAATCATTACATTTCCTGGAAAGAATAAATCATTACATTTCCGGCCTTTGACTGTATTCTACTTCACAAAAAAAGACATCTAGGCTGCTAAAGTAGTTAACCAGCCTGCATATTGGTTTTTAAATTTCTGCTAACTACAACTTTAGAGTAGAATGGAAGGATTAATAGCCAATTCAAAAATTAAGACAGCTCTTAGCAAGTTACAGGAAATGAAATTAAGGATAACAAAGGATGGAAAAACCTAATTATGTTTACAAAAATAAAAATCCTCTCATAAGTCAAATTCTTGGGGAAAACAAGCCCAATACCTCCATGTCACATTCTAAAATTGTCCCCAGAAGGCAATGGGCAATTGGGAAATATAACATCTATTTTGTCTACAAATGGCAGTTAACAGCACAACTCGAATAGAATTCATAAGAACCCAAAGTAGAGAAGGTTAAAAACTGAAGTATAGTGAAAACTTAGTAGCTCATATGCGTACTTGTAGTAAAAGAGGACACGGTTAGATTGGACGATAAATATACCGGCCAATATGCCATTTGTGTTATCTAATAAGCGTACCTAGCTTAGGTGGATTACCTTTACAAGATCAACATTCTCAGATGTAATTGAAAATCGTCCCTTTATTTGTACAACATTTGCCCTAGCTTTATCCTCCAATGAATCACCATATCCTATATATGCAAGAAAAGATGATAATTGTTCACATGCCACTTGATAGACACAAAAGGTGGTCCTTTTTGTACTTTCTGAATACATATGCTGGTAGATAATGAGTGATTTTACCAGATTTTGTTTCATCAATCACAGTCAGATTTTTAAAGCAACCTTTGTTTAATTGTTTTTTCTGAAAAGAAAAGAATACATACACAAAAGTGATATGAATGTAAACTAAATAATGACTTTGTTACCTCCTGAGCATCGTATAGGAGCTGACAAACTATTAGCTGAAGCGCGATTTGGAAGCATCAAAAGGCCACTAATGTTAGGAGATTTTGGTGCATCACGGTTCAGTCTATCAGTAAACTGGCTTTCACCTTCAACCCTAAAGAAGAATAATAGAAACGATCAAAAGTTGAACTTCATGCATATGAAGTCTTTGTGCATGTTCATATGTATGTTTACATATATTTATATATATAGACACCACGCGCACACACACGCACTCAAACTTGCTTCAAAAAATATAACTAGTGCCATCAATAAGAGATATTTACTTTAAGCCAAACTTCCCCTGCAACCTGTTTGTTGACCAATTAGTCATGTGATAATTATGTTTCAAAAGTCTATGCCATTTCAATATAACCCCTAATAAATGATATGAAATTCATCAAATTTCAAATTTTGCTTCAAGTATGTTTCACAACCTTTCAAAAAGCTAAAAGAGCAGCAAAACACATTAAAATCACATATACTGTACGGAATCATTTTTGTCTAGGTTTCTAGGCGGATAAACCATATATTGAAGTCTTCTACTATTGCTGGCATTATTAAAAAAAAAACAATGTCCTGATAAAACTGAACCAAGCCCACAATAATGCCTATTGTAACTCTTTCGTAACAAAAACAGGAAAAGCCATAAGCATGCACAAAACACAATAACAACCAAACTTTTATACCACTAGGTGTGGTCAGCCACATAAGTATGCACAAAACAATAACAAAAAAAAATTGTTTTACAGAATTTTTCGCATCAACAAACAAATACATGACGATAAATGTGGAGGAAATAAGGAAAAAAGAAAGAAAGAGAGACGAACCTTTCAGAGGTCTGCCATTTTTCTGAAGATTTACAATGCATTGGCAGAATAGGACCACTGTAAGTTTGGTGCTTTTTCCCAACGTGACTTTTCCATCTCAGTTCAGGATCATGCTTTGATGTTGATGGTACTGAATCTTTTTTCAACCTAACCTTACCAAAACTGTCAATCCCTTCCTGATTGCTGAAGTCTGATAATTCTGTTTCTAGATGATTATCAATCTTGATCGTACTTTTATAATCAGATGCTTCAGAACCACCCAAGTTATTTCTGCAAATAAATGAAAGAGGAAAAGAGAAAAAGAGCAGCTTAAATAGAAAATTTTACTTGTAATCAAATTATCCTACATAGGAATAGAATACGAGAAGTTCATCCACTATACCTTCAACTCTAGAACGCACATATAAAAGTAATTCAATGATTCCCTCAAGGAAAAAAGGAGCATAATAGATCATACAGCAAGGCCTTGACAGTTCAAAAATATTTTACTCAGTAAAAGTGTTCATTCAAACCCATCATTTAAAGCTTACAGGACATAATGTACATCACATTATCATTACCCAATCATGAAAATGGATAAAATAAACAAGCACATTTACTTTTCAAGGACAAAAGGCCAAAAGTTTCCTTTATTATAAGACTGTAGAACGAAGTAGAAAATACTAAAATATAAAAAAAGAAAAACAAAGGAGTATGTAATCTCCTTAGTCACAAGGAAACATGGGCACTTCCCAATGTGTCGTGTCGTGTTCCCATACCCTGTGTTGCCTCTGTGCTACTTAGGTACTTCTATAATATTAAGTAAAAATTATAGTAAAATTACATAATCATATAAAAGTCTGTTATATTTGTTTGATGTATCATGTCGTATCCACGTTCTATAGTTTAGGAAGTTGTTGTGCCAGAGTATTGTGTAGTATGTCATAACCCTGTGTCCCTATGTTGTGTCCATACTTCCTAACTTAGTGAGAAAGAAGTTACGAAAATATGATAAAAAAGTTTAAAATCATGAAAATTAAAAATGCACTGAAGAATAGGGAATAAAGTTAAGACAAACAAGACAACTGACCTGTAACCTATTTCATTGGTGGCTAGTGATTTTTCCATAATTGATCCAGAAGTGGAAGGATCCTGTAAACACTAAAATATGTTTTGTCAATACTTCTTCAATTCTATCAAAAAGAAAATGACTTCATTAGTTTCTTACAAAAATGCTAGTGAAAAAAGATAAAAAAACACCTTGCTGCGAAAATGCCTCAAGCTACCATCATCTTCTTTCGTTTCAGCAAATCCTTCATCATCTTGAATCTGCAGAGTTCAAAAAAATGCTCACAAAGTTGAGAAAACATAGTAACTAAAAAAACAAAATATCAAAATTCCTAACTCTCAATAGAACACAATTCAAAGAGCAATTGGTTTCAAGCGGGAAACAGGGACAATAATGTCGTACTAGTGATGCTTGGGCCTTCAAATCTTCAATATCAAAGTTCCATGCACTGACTCCTCTCTGATACTCACTCTGCCGAAAATCATAATGCCAATAAGATGAAAAAGTTATGAACAAAACAGCAGGGGCATAGGAAGAGCATTTTGGATCATTTTTTATGCATAATTTCTAATCCACAACTAAAGATGTCCAACAAATTTTTTCCTTGAGCTAGTAGGGTCAATCTTAGAATATAATTTATGCAATTTTAGTTTCAAGTTATTTCTGTGTAGAAGAATTTTCTAAAATCTTAATCATGGATTGCTGTTTGACTCTATTTCAGGATAGTACCATACTGTCCTTCGATCATGTCACATTTACCGCTGTCCCTATTGGCTTGTCTCCATTTGTTTGCTTTCCCGGATTGTGCCATCCTATTAGCCTCCCCATGTTTGCCTTCCTTTCACTCCGGCATATAGCCTATCACCAAACCAAGCAGGCGGGCACGGTTCATAACGCACTCTTCGCACAACAAATCCACTTTGAAGCTGACTTATTCGCTCGGCCAATCGTCGAAAACACCATCATTGACAAATCCACCTTAGCCTCAGGTAGTTGATACTTTCAGGGGGAGCATACTCATCATTTCAACAAAATGTGTAACTCTTAGTAATGGCTTCCATCTCAAAAAACTTGAACTCATAATATGATGACTTTCATGACCAATATTAATCAGATTCTTGACATATAGACTGCATGTCATTTAATTTCAATAGTAGGAATATAATTTCAAAAAGAAAAACCTGCGATAATGCTTCCTGTTCTGCGGAAGGCATTTTCTTCAAAGCCAGTTGTGCAGCATCTTTGAGCTGAGCATATTTTTAAAAAGATACAAGTAATTAAAAAAAAAAAACACACACACACACACACACACTCAAACATCTATAAATGGCTAACCTGGAGTGCCTTGACACGGTCCCAAAGTGGCGGTAAATCCACCAAAAGGCTTTTCACTGATAGGTCTGGTGGCTTTGCGTTCTTGAAAAATGAGTGTTTCAACAATTTTTCAGCTGACGGTCTTTTTGTTTGGTCTTTGACCAAGCACATCGCAACCATTTCTTTAAAAGACTGAGCACAACTGGAAATTCTTTATTAGAAAAATGACAAACAAGGTAGAAATGATATTAGAAAGTGTTCAGAAAGGAAGCATGAATCATCATATATATGCGGATATGATGAGTCCACAAAGAACACTTCACAAGTAATTACATCAGCAACCATACCCGCAAGCAAAAAGGACTCAATAATACCTTTGAGAACCTTTTATCTCGATCATAATCAAGCCCAGGAGGAGCATTTTGTAGGGTCATCAACAGAACCTACAATTACATGAAATAACTGAAAGAAGTCATTTATTCCCATGCAATAAAAAATGACACTACAACCAAAACATTAGACTCCTGTAATATCTCTATGAAGAAAAAAAGCCTCCTGTAATATCTCTATGAAGAAAAAAAGTCTCCTGTAATATCACACGAGTTAATTTATGTTAACGATCAGAACAATTGTTGAAGTAAGCAATCTAACAGTATCCAAATTACTAAACAAGCTTAAATATTTTATTGGCGACCAAAGTAAAATACCCCAATGTTTTAGTCCTAATGTCAAATACCATTCCTAGTGGCCATAACGTGAACCTTCTTGAACCACAAGTAGACAAACAATTAATTCCTCTCTTTTTCTTTTACACCAAGTTAAACAAAATATGAACACCCATACTATGATAAGATTTGTCTTTTGTTGGTGTGTATCAATGGGAACCCTAAAGCCCTAAGTTCCGGAGGCCGACGCCCGACTGCGAGCTATCATCTAAAACACACAAGATTGCTCTATTGATCTGTTCCCTTCAGTGCCATTCCAAAGAATGGAAGAAGAAAGGCTTACGCAGAGGTGCAGGAAAAAGCAAAGGCTTACGCAGAGGTGCAGGAAAAAGCAAAGGCTGAGGAGGAACAAGAGGCAGCGGCTCTGTCTTGCTGCTCTTGCATGCCTGAAAACTACACTTTTGAGGCCTTGAGCCGCGCACATTGCGCACGTCTTGCCTGTGCGCTAGCGGACAGACGAGAGGTGAAACGAAAAAAAAAATGCGCAGCAGATTTTGAACGTGCACTATACCACTATACTCTTTCATAACATAATAAATAATTCATTTCGAGTCAGCTTGATTTTTTTTCGAATGAGTCAAGATAAACTCGAAATCGACTCGAAAAAATTTCGAGTTTACTGAGTAGCTCGAAACTCGACTCGAAATAATTCAATGGAATATAAATGAGGATTTATTATTTGATAGAGCGCTATGAAATAAAAGATTCATATAGTCGACCCCACATAGTGGAATAAATGCTTAATTAAATCTATATATTAAGCGTGTTTTCTAAGGCAATATTAAATTTTTTTAAAAAAATAAAAAAATTTTTTAAAAATTTTTCAATAAGCACCTATTTTGAAATTTGATCGGAGTCTATATTACATTAAAAGCAAAAATCAAGTACATCAAGAGGTAAAAAATGGTCAATCACCTAATAGGATGTTACAAAATTTACTTGGATAAGACATTCCCCCACTCCAAGTGATATCGTCAAAACAAATAAAAGAAGTTATAAAATCAGGAGCTTTATTTGTGGCTCCATACACGTGTTATCCTATGGAATCTGTAGGCTTTTAAAACAAGTACAGACAAGTTTAGCAACTACGGGTGCCTCCATGTGTAGTTTAATAAGCATCTACTCACCCCCTCTAGATGCTGCCATTCGATCCTATAGTTGCTAGGTGTGAACCCAATCCAACCAACCTCCTTGGTTGATTCGAGTCCTGTGGATCCAATTGACTCAGACAATCAGATCTAATTTGTATTCTCTGATTAAAGTATGACATCTAACAATCGATCAACTATAGTTACTTGGTTTCTATTGGTCTTGTTGTTCTATTGTGTCTGTTCAAGTTTTCTAAGCCTAAATGACTATATAATTCTGAATGCAAAACTAATTATTAATACTATGAGAACCCTTCTATTCTATTATTTTTTATTTATCAAAAACAAATTTTTGGCCTAATCTAAACTAGTAATTTTTCAATTACTTTTAATTTGATTTAATCTAAAATTAACGGATTAATTTTGTGAGCTTGAATAATTTCTTAGTGATGCAGGGCATTTTGGTTATCGCATGTACATCGACATGATCCTCGCATCTAATAGATTAACTTATTATATGATTGTTAAGTTTTGTTTGATTCATTTATTGTATTAAGTATCCTATTCGAGTTGAATGTATTTTGTTATTTAGTTAAATCTTATTTTATTAGTGAGAATCCCACTTTGGTGTCTTATAAATATATTTGAGTTAGATTTAGATCAATTGGATTCAAATTAGATCAATTTGGGTCAAATAGGGCAAGCTAGACTCAACTGGATTCAATTGGGCTTAATTGGTTTCAATTGGATTCACTTTGGGTTTGCTTTGAAGTAAATTATACTAGAGCCAGAACTAAAGGGAGTGTCATGCAAATTCCAGATCAATCTAACCCTAGATATGATCAGGCTTGTATGCGTTGGTCATTGCCTTCATCTTCTCACCATGCCAAGTCGCATAGGAGACACCATATCAACCTTAGCAGTGCACAATGCCGAACTCCAAGGCCATGCCAGCCATGACGCGTCTCTTTCGCTATAGCCAAGCACACGAAGCGCAAGATTGGCCCACAGCATCAACCCCTCATCGCCAACCCTCTCTTCTGTTTAATTGAATTTACTAATCTAATCTCAATTTTAGTTAGTGAATTAGAAGTTTCTCACCGCAGAAACACGTAGGCACAAAACTCCTTTTGGTCTTGTGAATCGCTATATTTACACCGCCTGTATCAGCCTAGTATCTGAGCTGATTATGTAAGAACACATAGATCACTTCACTTTCCACTACATTACTTAAAGGCCTATTTGGTAATAGGATAAAAAATATAATTTGGATAAATTTTTTAGTTATTTTTGAAAAACGTGTGTGATATAAAACAAAATGAGTTAATTATATTAAAAATTTATTGATGTTTATAAAAAAAATTGCATTGGATGTGAAATAAAGTTCATTGATTTATTAAAAATTGTGTTAGAAGTGAAATAAAGTGGTTGTTTAATGTTGAAATTTGTATAAGAAAAGATATAAAATAAATTTTAAATAAATTTTAAAATAAACTTATAATTTTGGCCATGACTAAAATTAATCATGAATTTTAGGAGCCAAACAGAGAATGACAGTAAATGGTTCACAAAATTGTTTGAATAGATAATATGTTCACTTTCAATCGTGAAAAAGAACCAGTAAAAGTCCATGCCAAAGATGACCATTAAACACCTCAACTATTAAATAAATATCAAACTCAAAAGCTGATCATTAGAAAATTACCTTCATTGGAGGGTACTTAGAGAAAGGAGCATGACCATGTGCCAACTCAAGAGCAGTAATCCCAAATGACCATATATCAGCTCTGTACATTTTGAGAAAAATAAAAACTTTGGTACCTTGTTCCCATCAACATCTTTCTTTATCAAAGTATACTCGAAACTACAGATGACATAGCTAGATGTCAAATATTGGGGGTAGATGCTCAAAGATTTTTCGTTTTAGCATTTACCTAATAGAGATTAATATACCTAGCATGACATACGCCACTAATTTCCCCCTAGAAAAAAAAAAGTTACAGCACAAGTTCTAATATTTCATGAATGTAAAATAATAATAATAATAATAATAATAATGAAGCCCACCACAAGGAATTTCAAATAAACTTGAACATATGGTAAATTTTACTAAATGGCCCATGATCTCCTAAGCATACATATTCTAGTGCCAAAGCATCTATTTTTACATTATTTGCATAAGCTACAGTTGGTAGCATTCATCAAATTTAACATTATTTAAGACAAACGGTTTAGGTATCACTGTTGCAATGTTGTCCTATGGTTTAGAAGTATGGATCATCTTGCCCAGTTGTTCCTCGAAGGAGTTTTCTCTACCAAGTTTTACCAGCATAAATATGATATTTTCTTCGTTATCCAGTGGGAGAAAAATACAAAAATTTTCTCAGAAAATCTGAGTGGGTACCAAATATAAAAAGGAAAACAAGGAGAAGAATCGATGGAGAATAAATTATCTTCCACAAGATTTCTAACATGTTTCGACTATACACATAAAGCATATTGTAACTAAGGACTAAAGAATGAAGAAGAACATACTTGAAATCGTATCCACTTCCTGGTTGGAGGACCTCTGGTGCCATCCTAGTAAAAAAAATGGTTTTAGTAAAGCTTGGTCCAGAAACAATTTTATATGAATGCAGTCTCCAGAAACTATTTTACTTGAATCATAATGTGCAAACACTAAATATAAATGGCAAACTTACCAACATGGTGTGCCTACGAAAGTATTCCTTGAACGTTGCCTATCACCCTTATCGAACATGCAAGCAGTTACACCAAAATCACCGAGCTTCACAATACCAGAATTATCAATAAGGATATTTCCAGCCTGTAATGGGAAGTTCTTGTGAGAATCGAATGCTGGATGAACAGCATAAAAATGGTATTCAAACAGCAAGCTTCTCCGTGTGAACTGACCTTAACATCGCGATGTATGTGCCCATGGTTATGAAGGTATTCCAAAGCCTTGAGAGTTTCTTTAAGAATAGATCCAATTATAGGTTCTTCAAACCCATCTGGATACGCAATCTTCATCAGATGCAAACAAGAACCCTCAGCCATGAATGGCATAACAACCCAAAGGGAATGCTCCACAACAAATGAGCAATATGCCTTTATCACATTAGGGTGATCAATCAAACTCATTGTTTGAGCTTCTCTCCTAATGTCGTCCTAATAGAACCATGTATATCATAATTAGCAGAACAATGCCACGTCAGAAATATAAGCTAAAGATATCCAATAACAGCAAACAAGATAACTTACTGAAAATGAACAAAACAAAGTTTAACTGACAATCATACAAAGAACCACTTTAGGAAGTAGACTTCAAATTATACATGGTTGCTAGATTGTCATCAAATGACCACAAATAATTATCTGATAAAATTATTTTCTCTGCTGATATTTTTGCTATTTTTCAACTACAAAACATTAATGGAACACCCCTTAATGTCTTACATGAGGCTTGCTTATTTCACTGATTATTTTCACTTTGTAGACATATCTATCAAGTTATATTTGGTGCTAAGAAGAACAAACTAGATCATACTCAAGTAAAAGTTTAAGCTTCCAGACCTGTTAAATCACCATATACTTGACTTAATTTTAATCATACTCAAGTAAAAGTTTAAGCTTCCAGACCTGTTAAATCACCATATACTTGACTTAATTTTAATGCTGACTGTGAAAGTTAAATGGGAACAAGTTATTCTCATGTCATTCATCATATTAGACATTATGTCTTGTCCCTATGGATGGACAAGAATACAGAGATGATAAAATGATCAATATCATAATATACTAATTGGCTAGAGGTAGTTTGTACAATACAACAAAATGCAAAGTACAAGTTTCCTAATAGACATAAAATTTTTTTATATAATTGGAATTGGAATGTCCATGTTTTCACAAATCACATTACCCTACTTTTTAATTGGAAAGTCAATAATATTATTTTTCAAAAAAAATCAATAATATTGGTTTTATTAATGTTATTTCATTATGGTGTCTATTTTATGTTATAGTCATGCAACTGGAAAAATGAAGCTTCCTGAAAACATGAGCTTCTTAAACATGCTTACAGAAGAAACTTGACTTCACAAACGAGTAAGATTTTTTCCAAAAAGGGGGATTTACATGACGGACATAAAATTGTACCAAAATTACACATTTCACCTAAATTCTTCAATAACTCTGCATTTCACATTCAATTCCTAAATTAAGTCTCTTTTCAACTCAGGCCAAAGTAATAGTTGATTAAGGGATTTATAATTCACTCTGCACCCAATTTGCTAATATGTAAACTTTTAAATATTTAGTATGACAAAGCTAAAAAAATGTGAATTTGGAAGAATTTGGGTGAAGGGCATAATATTATAAGGAATTCGGTGTAATTTTGAAGAATTTGGGTGAAACATGTAATTTTAATAAAATTCCGTGTCCTATATGTAAATCCCGCTCCACAAGCCGCTGATTGCAACCCCACAACATGCAACCAAGTTATTGGTCTAAATATCAACGTCATAAGCCACTCAACTCAGCATATCCACCTACAATCTCTATCCTAACCAGCATAAAACCCCGAGAACTGCCAATATCAATGTATACAAATGTATAACAATAATGTAACTTCGAAATTAACCCAGTCACAGTGTCCTAAAGCCTCATATGCTGATCAAACTCGATAGCCATTGAAAGGAAACCAAGCCAATAAACATTGAGTAAACTATGAACATTTCACGGAATTTAGAAAAAAGGTGAGAGTGAGACGGACGAGGTTACTGTTGCAGCGATCGATATCTAGGCACTTCACAGCAACGATTTCGTTGGAGGGTATGTGGATCGCCCGGTACACCGTCGCACTCGCCCCGTGCCCAACCTCCTCCAGAAGCCGGTAAGCCGCCGAAGATACTGAGAACGTCTTCGCTTGAGACGCCAAGTACGTCGTCTTCAACGACCCTCCACCCTTCCTCATCTTCCTCCGAACGAAAACCTCACTCTCGCCTCGATAACTGCAATTCCTTCCGTTCTCCACCTCCAGAAATATGCTTCCGCCGAAGGTTGAGCGGAAGAACGAGGCGACCGCCACCGAGATTTGAGGTGGGAGGAGAAAGGGGATCAGATTCCCAGCGGTGATGTCGCGGGCAATCAGGCCGTTATCGGCGGCGGCGAGCGGGTAGGTCTACTGACGGCTCCGGCCGGCGCCCCACCGCCTCGTCGGAGGGCGGCGAACTCCGATATCCTTCCTCCACGTTCTCCGCTAACTCGACGGCAACAAGTGAAGACGACCTCCGCCCGTGGTGGCGGCGGAGCGGGCGCTTACGGAAAACTGCTAATGTGCGCCGCAGCTCTCCATTAAAACAGATATTGAAGAATTACAAACGCCACCCCTAAATAAATTCTTGGGCAAATTATGCCCAGGTCCCTGAATTTAACGCTTAATATCTCAAAGATTTATATTTTTTAAATTATAACATTGGGTCCCTAAATTTTAATAAATTATCAAATAGGTCATTTTTTTATTTTTTTATAATTAATTTTTTTTAAAATTACTGTTCTACCTCTCTCTCCTCCCGATTCGAAGCACGCGCGCGGCGACAGCGCGACCCGCCGCGGACGCACAGCCTGCATGCGTGCGTCGGATCAGGAGGAGAGAGAGAGAGGCGGCCTCTCTCTCTCCTCTCGATCCGACGTAAGCACGCGGTGCCAGCGCGACCAGCCGGCGACCGCTCGACACCGTGGCAGCACGACCCGTGCGTGCGCCGGATCGGAAGGAGAGAGAGGGGCGCTGCGCCAGCACGACCCGCCGGCAGCCGCTCGACATGCCAGTAGCCGCGCGACCAGCCGGCTGTCAGGCCTCGCGTGTGCCAGATCGGGAGGAGAGAGAGAATGTCAAGAGGTAAAATGGTAATTTTAAAAATTTTAATAATAAAAAAATTAAAAGGACCTATTTGATATTTATTAAAACTCAGGGACCCGATGCTATAATTTTAAAAATATGGACCTGCGCGATATTAAACGTTAAACTTAAAAATCTGAACGTAATTTGCCCTAAATTCTTTTTAATAATTTTTAAAATTACATATTTATATATATATTATCTCATATTTTAAATACATAATTATAAATAATATTTTTCATATTAATAAATGACTAAATTTTTAGCTTTTTAAATATGATAAAAAAAATTAAATCTTTTTTAATTTAATAAAAATAATATAATTTATAATTATATATTCAAAATATAGAGTGATTTATATAAATAATTAATCTTGAAGGTTAAACAAGCAAAAAGTCATATGACATATGTAACTTTCAAAAAATTGTTCTTTAAGATAAATGGCAATTCAGTCCCTCTATTTTGCCATCATATATAATCAGATCTCAATTATTTTCCAATTATATAAAGTGTTTTTCATGCATCTTAGTCTTTAGTTATAACAAAGAGTGCACTTGAAAGCAAATTAGAAAGACCTAGTTGTTATTCCACTATATTTTTTCATTAATCTTATATTGTAATTTATTTATTAAATTTTGTGACAATTTAAATAATTTCGTGTTACACACAACTTAATAGTTGGGCTACAATATTTTTTTGAATAGCAAGATCGATATGACAAAAAATAAAGAGAGAGACAATTAGACCACCATACAACCTGACTTCCTGCACATATTAAAAAGTTAAATAATTAAATATCGCAGAATATGAATTATTAAAAGTTAACGTCATCAACCTTGGAAGCTATTAAGTTAATTCAGGATGGAGGACCTTTCCATCATTCGCCCTCATCTAAAGGCAATAAAGGATCGCATGAAGTTGTTGAATAACAGTATTATCACTCACATCCGACGGGAGGGTAATAGAGTAGCACACTCCTTAGCCCGATACGCACTTCATATAGAGACTTAGAAAGTGTGGTTTAAGGAAGCTCCGTGTTTTATTCAAGCCGTTATTAGAGAAGAAATGCTCATGTGTAAGATGGACTCTTAGTGTAGTTCTGTTTTTTCTTAAGTTTGTTGCACCCTGAAGGGTTTTATCAAAAAAAAAAGTTAATGTCATCAACCTAACAAGTATTTCTCAACTTTGTAAGCAATAGCACGATAAGCAACCTCTTCAAAAAGAAAATATCTGAAATAACAGTATTGGTGAGTATTGCTGGTGATATTAGACCTCTTTTTTGTGAACATATAATAAGTTTATCAGATGAGAGAGGAATAAATCATGTAAACACGTAAGTTTATCGAATGAGAAAGGAATCCCTTAAATAATTAAATTTTTGAAACTGAATTTTGTTACAAATTAATGTTTTGTATGCTTGGAAACTAAATTTTTTGTCTTATCATTTTCATATTTATGTAATGAACATCAAATTTCAATTGTGCTTAGATGTAAACCTTAAATTAAATATAATATTGTTAACTTTTAGTGTTGATTAAGACATGAAAGGATGAAAAAAAAAATTGAAATTAATTAATTAATTAGTTAAATATTTGTGCCTTTTCTGACAATAATAGCATTGATTGTATTGATATATTTTCATTATGAAATATTTGATAGTTCCTTATCCAATGGCACTTAAAAACCCCAATAATTGCACATCCAATTAAAGTCATAAAGCTTGCATCATGCATGATGGCATTTAATTAAGGGCAAATTACACTCAGGTCTCTGAGTTTGACGTTTAATAATATACACATTCATGTTTTTAAAATTATAATATCGAGATCCCAAAGTTTTAATAAATTATCAAATGAGTCTTTTTTACTTTTTATTATTAAATTTTTTTAAAATTATCATTTTATTCTTACCCCTCTTTCTCCTCCTGATCCCCGCGCACGCACGAGGCCGCGCGACTGCTGGAAGGTCCACGGCCACGCTGCGTGTGCGGATTTTAAAAAAATAATAATAAAAAAAAAATATTTGATAATTTTTTAAAATTCAGGACCCTGATATTAAATTTTAAAAATATGAATCTATGCATTGTTAAGTATTAAACTCGGAGACCTGAGTGTAATTTGTCTTTTAATTAATAACTCTGATGGTGATAATTTTTATTCACTTTTCACCAAATTTATTAAAATAAAATTTTAGCAGTTTTAAAATAAATGAGTTATGTTCCCAAGTGGGAGCATAAATATAATTTTAAAATAACAGTAAATATAATAATAAAATTTAGAAGTCACAGAATATCTTAAGTAACAATATATATACTGCAGATCTAAAAGCCGTTACACTTTTAGGTGTTGGTCGGGCGGTTGAATCTTTTCGTATCGAGTTATGAAAAACAAAATTTGAAAATTATTTAGAGCCGAGTTCAAATCATGCTAGACTCACTCAAAATAATTTAGAGTTGGCTAGGAATAGATTTTATATGTGTGGATATTATATTTATGTGATACAAATATTTGCCAGTGCAGCTAGGTAATTGTTAACACTTGAATTCAGCATTGAATCTCAGTCATACATGTGGCATCTAAAGGTTTTTACTCTTTATTATCGTGCATGATATTTTATTCATCTGTTACGATATTTTACTAATCATACTTTGTTTCTGTAGATCTCTAACATTAGCTACGAGGTTTGATCATCCCCAGCTTATCTCAGGCTCTCAGCCACGATGTTTGGCTATCCAACTTCTTTCAGTAACAAAAGCCACGATATTTGGCTATCACTGCTCCCAGTAATATTGTTCACAAGCATTATCCATACATAGCTTTCTCTGCCCTACAGCTTGATGGAGATTGTTATGTCAGCACGATTCACACTGAATATAGATTCCTACCAACCACATAAACCGAGAACCTGCGTGCCCTTGCCATTATCAATAGTCTTTCTTGGAGCCGACAGCATAGAGCCAACTATTATAAAATTCTAGCTTGAAATTCGGCTGAACTATATTACAGCTCATTTATAAATACCTCTGGGCAGAGTCCCAGAAGTAGGACATTCATCTAGAGCAAACAAACTCAAGATCATGCTAACGATCATTAAGGACGAAGCTCATATTCTTTTTCTTTCGTTCTTCTTGTATTGGTTCTCTGACCAAACCTTTTTGAGTACTACTGAAATCTTTTTTTCTGACTCTTCGGTGGACGTAGGGAGAGCTATTTTTGAATCACCTTACATCCTTGTATATTTTTTTATATGATTATTGACTCCTCCTCCGAACTAGCATTCTGGACTAGAAACGTTGAGTGACGCCAATTCATAATTTTAGAAGATGATTCCAAGTTGATAATTCAAAGCACTAAAAAAAATGAAAGTAGTTGACGAAGTGAAGCTTGTTGTAATTCGAAGTGATTCGAGTTCCAATTGACTTTTAATCGAATTAAAAAATAGGTTGAGTTGAGTTTCAGGAGACCCCAACTCAACTAGTTACAGCTCCAGGTCCTTGACCTGGGTCTGGGCCTGGGGCCTCTTAAAAAATAATGAAGTCCATGGGACGGCCCACTAAATCTTGGCCCAAACTAAATATTCATAGGCCTAGTAAGTTGTAAGCATCAACCGAACTAATTCCGAGGGTACACGAGAAAGGAGAAGAATATTCTATGAAACCGTTTCTCGTATCTTAAAAACTCGAATGCTTATCGTTGTTCTTTCTCACTGTCAATCAAACTTCCAGCCCTTAACCTTCTGATGCTCTGAATAGTTAGGTCATTTATATTTCGTGCGTGATTAGAGTGCTTGTTGGAAGTAAACCTTTGAGCTATCTCTTGGCCTAACCATAAGATTAATTTTGAGTTCAGAATCACACGACTTCATTGAAGGCCTCTTTCTTGATTTCTCTTTTCAAACTTCTTTAACGTAATGTTTTTTTTTTAATTTGTTTGCTAAGTTCTGATGTTGAGGAATGCTGTAACACATATAAGACTCATCGAGTTAGATTTGATCTATAAAGTAGTATGTTCATATAGTAGAAAACATTTCATTCCAAAGTATGATCGACAATAGGAAATATTTCGAATAAATGATTAATAAATTATGATAATTAATTAATGCATTTTTTAGTACTGTTATATATTTCGAATAAATGATTAATAAATTAGTCTTTGATGATTCAAAGCACTAGATTATTCAATGAATTAAGCGTGTATTTATTGAATAATTTAATGAATTAAAATTCTTAATTATATTTAATTAATTTGATTGCATAATATTTTTTTTATTTAAATATTAAGTATGCAAATAATTTTTTTTAATTAAAAGAGTTCTTACTATAGTTTATATGAAAGAATTTAATTATAAATATTTTCAATAAGTTTATACATATTTAAATAAAAAATATGGCTAACAGTTACGTTAAATTCAACTCAAACTTGAATAAATTTTAATTGACCCCAGTTAAATTTAACTCGAAATAGAAATGATCAACTTCGAGTTGAGGTCAACACAATCGAAATTGACTCGATGCTATCCATATTAGCAGGATTAGCCTATCGTGCATCTGATAATCACAAATAGGTAGGGGAGTTAAGGGACTATAATCTCTCGACTTTTCGTTGGAAGCTTTCTCGACATTCGGAGAAGATTTACTGATCAATTGGAGGTTGTTGTCGCTTAGAGATTCTCGAATAGTTGATATCATTAGAGCATTTTAATAAGGCAAGTTTCGTTTTTGGTAATTAGCAAATTGATTCGTATTCTTAAATTCTTTTGATCAATTTGAATGAAATATTTTCTATTGTCGTTTTCTACTATATTAACATACCACTTTATTGATCAAATCTAACTCGACGAGTCTTATTGAGAACTTAGCAAACAAATTTAAAAAAAAAACCATTACGTTAAAGAAGTTTGAAAAGACTAATTTATTAATTATTTATTCGAAATATATAACAGTACTATTAAATGATAATTCTAATTCTAATTTTAATTTTTTAAAAAAATATTTAAAAAATAAAATAAAAAATAATATGAAAAAAGTTACTAATAATAAAAAATGCATTAATTAATTATCATAATTTATATACAATTAAAGTTTATGTAAAATTATTTACATTAATAAGAATTTTAAATCTTCTATTATTTTTATAATTTAAATAATTTTAAATTTTTATCAGGCTCACGTGGTCGGGCCGGGCCGAGCGACCTGAACGCGTGGGTGTGGTGTCAATTTTTGGTCTGGTCCAAACTTGGCACCACAACATGTTATCCGACGTGTGAGTGTGACCAAGGATGTGGACCACCAATAAGTGAAGATGTTTTGACGGGTGAGTGCGGTCAACAGGAAGAATATGAAGTACTTGCTGGAAGCATGGAACCGAACGAAACATCCGGCCAGCCCACACTCTTTTGCCTCCACCGGACGAGTTCGAGCTGAGTTGAGCCGAGCTAGACACAGTTCAAGCTCGGCATGGCATAATTTAATCTAAATTAAAATTTATTTTTGTAGACTTTGAGTTAACTCGAATTTTAATTGTCTTATCTCAAGCTCTCCAGAAAACTTAAATTTTGTAAATAAAAAATAAAATATCTATTTTAGGATTTGAATATATATATATATATATGTTAGTCTAATAAATATCATAACTACAGCTATCACATACTTATGTTCAGATAATAAATAATTATATTTGATAAATATATTATTTGTGTTTAAAAAATAAAGATCAAGTCGATCAAACTTTGTCCAATTCGAACATAGATGAGTTCACTTCGAACATAGACGAGTTCACTTCGAGCTAAATATTAACCCAAAGCGGCTCTCGAATTTAGAGCCAAGCTCGCCACGTCAACTTTTCGTATACCAATTAAATGGTGACAGTTGGCAGAGGGTGGGCCCACTGCAGCTAGGCGTTATGATCAATGTGCTTGTTATAGGCATAAAGATGCTTGTTTTAAGCATAACTGTGGTTGTTATATACATAAGGTGCTTGTTATAAATATAAATATACTTATTATAAGTATAAATATATATAAATATACTTTTTATTAGAATTATAAGCATAAATGTGCTTGTTATAAGTATATATATATATATATATATATATATATATATATATGCTTGTTATTAAAATAAAAAGCATATTTATATATATTTATACTTATAATAAGTACTTTTATGTCTATAATAAGTATATTTATGTATATAATAAGCACATTAATCATAGCGTCTAGCTGCAGTGGGCCCGTCTTCTGCCATCTGTCCTCATTTAATTGATATACAAAAAATTGCTGTGACGAGCTCTCCGAATTCAATATTTTCTCCTACTGCACGAGGCTTAAATACAAAATAAAAAAATGGAAAATTTTTATTTTTATTAGAGATATATATGTATATATTTCAAATTACATATTTATCATCAAATATTTACATGTTATCGATTAAAATATATGTTAACATCTTTAAAGAATAATTGGATTGTAAAATGTACAAATATATGTATTTGAATATAAAAGATATTTAAATATGTACTTACATATTATACAAATAAAATAAAATATTAAATTATCTAGATAATCATTGAAGAACAGTTTCCATAATATTTATAAGATTTATAAGAAAGTGAACATTAAAATAAAAAATTTTGTATTAAATATATGGATAGAGAACATTATAGTGGCATGTACTTAATGGTTATATTTTGTTAGTTAGTACGTTACATATATAAATAAATTAAATGTTACAATTTCGTAAAAAGAAAAAATGCTCACAATTTCGTAACAACTATAATTAGAGCATAATGTCATTTGAATCATATCTAAATCAGAGACGTATAGAATCATAATTTTAAGTTTCGCTTTGTTAAGAGAAAAAAATTGCAGTCATTTAGTCATGACATATTTGACTCAATCTTTAAGCAGGATTATTCAAACAGTCTCTCGAATAGACCCGAGTGACCTATCTAGATTAAAGTCAAATATTCGATCAGTGCAAATCTAGTCGAACAATAAAGCCAAATAGATAACTAGCTAGCAAGTTCTTGTCTCATCGTAAGCCTCAATTCTATAATGTGACTGTCCTTTAAAAACAAAAGAGGGTATCTGCTATTAATTCCTAGATTGTCAGGCAGCGTGGGCAGGTCCTGCCACTGTTATGCTATCTAGTCATTATCTACTTCATTATAAATAGTCTCATTTATAGTGCCTTTAGAAAAAAAGGCTCCTTTAATTAGTTGAGTACTGTTCACTTGTTATTCGTCCAAGGCTTCCAAACTCTATTCGACTAACCCTTCCCTTTGAGTTTTTCGTAAAACAAGCAGCAGTTAATCTCAATTCTTATTCATTTTTGCCGAGGAGGACTCTAAGGGAAGCTCCTCTTTTCTCTTTCTTCATCTTAAGTTTTTCATTTCGTCTTATTATCTTCTTAATCCACTTGATCTTAACCTTAATAAATTGTTAGAATTCTCACCCAAACATGGTCAAAGCCATGTGTTTTTATTTTACAAAACATAGTCATTTTATCGTTTTTAGCTAAAATCGTTTAAAGTTTAAATGAAGTTAGTTAAACCTCTCAATCTTTTAGATTTCTGACTTTTTTAAAGGCAAAAGTTCATAAAATTTTGATTTTTTGATCAAAACTCAAAATTTATAGGAAGAATCTATGCTTGAATAAGAGCATTTGATTTGGGTGCACTAACGTGATGATCAATGGTTAAGAGGGTGGATAGTAATCGTTGATTTTATGCCTAAACATATAAATAAAAGAAAATAATATGAATAAAATAGTATAATTTTAAATTATAAATGTATTTTTTGGGATAAAAATTATAAGCCAAGGTTGAAAGAAGACATCTCTGCTGAGGCCTCGTTTGGTTCGAGATAATTATTTTGCCTAATACAAATATGAATATTAGAATTGAAAATATTTAATATTTTACATAATTTATAATATTAAAATATATTTTTTTAATAAAATTTTATTTTATTTTTTTTCAGTTGAAAAAAAAAAGTTCGGACCAAATCAAAAGCTGGTATACGTTTATTTCCACTTCCACTGTTAAAACTCTCTGCATCTCTGGTTTTTCTCTGTGCTAGAGATAACTGAGCGGGATCTCGCCGGAGTTCCTCCAATTCGTCAACCGGCGGCCATGAAGGTACGAACGTGTTCATCCGCATTCAATGTATGGTACTCTTTCGTTGCCCACGGCAGTCGGATTCGGCCGTTTTCTCTCTCTCTCTCTCTCTTTCTTTTCTTGGCCGTAGATGTTCGATTGGATGCACCGGAAGCTCCACCACACCGCCGCCTACCGCCGCGTTTCTCACCGGAGTCCTCAAGGTCTTCATTCGCTCCTTTCTCTCTCTCTCTCTCTCTCTGAGAACAGTGTAGGTATTATTTGTTACCCTGCAGTTTTCGAGGAAGAAGGAGGGGAGATGAGCAAGGCGGCGCAGCGGCTTCCAGCTACGGCATCGCCGGAGAATGAGCTGGAGACGGAGGCGCCGCTCCTCCACCACGTTCTCGAGGGAATGATCCTTACGATCGGAACCTTCGGCCACCCCAACATTCTTCTTCTTCCCCACCACCTGGATCAAGTACCAGAGCTGGATCAACCGGACGTTACGGCGATGCCAGCGGTCATTCTCCCCCCTCCGGTGTCCGAGCTCTTCAAACCCATACCCTGCATCGACGACGCCGTCGTCGCCATTCCCAGCGAGGAAGCCAGCCACGAGGAGGAAACAATGGCAAAGCCCCTGCTTAAGGAGGACAGGGAGAGGAAGCAGAGGACAACACTTGCCGATCTCTTCGCCGCCGAACCCACTGTACCGCCAGCAGGAAACTCACCTGCTAGCGTCACTCCGGCGAAAATCGCTTCGCCGGTGAAAGCTTCATTACTGCCGAGTTTGAAGAGGGGAAGTCAGTGGAAGACGAAGAAGAAGATGAAGGAGACAGGACATGAAGAGGGCTCTCCACCCAGTTCTACCATCGCCGCAAAGAATCTGAATAAAGTATCTTCTTCTTCTTCTTCTTCTCCAGTGATGAGATTATTGATCAGCTTTTGTTAATCTGCATTTACGGCGCTTGGATTATAAATTTGTAATTAAAATTAACTTTAGATGATACGGAGGATGCTGAAGAAGAGAATCCACCCAGAAGCGGCAGCTCCGGTGAAGAAAGGCAGCGCAGTAAGCTTAGAAGTGGCGGCGCCGCTTCTTCTGGTCGGCGGTCGGGACGGTAGCCACTCCATGGCCTAGCTCTTGTTGCCGTCTGGCTTGCAGGTGCTCTCTCTCTCTCTCTCTCTCTCTCTCTCTCTTTCTCACAATTAGTTTGAAATTTACTTAAAAATAATTAATTTAAAAAGCCCTTCAAAGTTAATTCGAGCTAACTCGAATTTTATATTTAAATTATATATATATATATTAAAATAATTATATAAATATTAATCCGTAGAATTAAGGATCAAAACTTGATTATAGCATCATTTTTATATTTTAATTAATTTTGGCATTTAACAACTAAATCTAGTTAGCCTTTAATCCGAAATAAATTTTGACTCGAAATCAATTCTTTCAAGTTGAGTCGAGTTAAAATTGAAATGATTTCAATTTTAAGTTGATTTTGAGTTAGAATAAATTAAAATTTTCGAGTTCTAGTTTGACTCAACTCGCTTGAGCTTGATTTGATGTCAGCCCTACTATTAAATTAGTTTCAATTAAACATTGTAGAAATTAATCAAATTCAATTTAATTTTCAATCTATTTTATTTCCATATAATCTTTCTAAAATAAATTAAAACATTTATATACATAAAAAAATAATTTATATATTTACTTATGTCACCTCATAATTTATATATATAATCACAAATTATACTCTATTTATTAAATTAGCTATTAATTTATTAATATAAAAGGATATAAATCATAATTATACATTTAAAATATAAAATAGTGCTTAAATATTTTCTTAAATTTTCTAGTTATATATTTTATTTTATTTTCATAAATCTCCAAATTTATTTCCTGATTATAAATATTGTCTTTCATTCAAGTTATATCTTATACAAATTTTAAATTAAAATAATCTTATTTGATTTCATACATTACATACATCTTAAAAATAAAAATAATTCAATTAAATATTTAATAAAAAAACTTTTCTTATTAAATGCTAATTTTAATTCAATTAAAGTTAGCCTGGCTAAACAAGCAAAAAATGTTCATTATAATTTTTTTTTAATCTTTCTCTCAATTATTCATCATAATCAATTGGGTTAAAATGCTCAAAAACATTTAAAATTAAGTTCTTTGGCTAATCAATTAATAAAAAAATATTATTGTTGTTTGCAAGAAGTTAAAAGGATCAAAATTTCAGATTAATTTGTATTTAGCTTATATATTATATTTGAGAATACATGTGAACTACTAATTTTAATGTTTAAAAATTTTGAGAAATTAAATTACAAAATAAAAAATTATAATTTAATATGTAATTAAAGAAAAATTATAAATGTGTCTATAAATGCTTTTAGTTTAGATTTATATGTATAAATTATTAAATTTATTGAGGCATTATTAATTTTTTGAAATAAATAAATAATAATAAAATTTATAATAAAATACATTTAAATTTTTAATTTTAAAACATAATGATCATGGTCTGTGATTTTAAAATTTTAACTCTCTTCTTTCTCTTTCTCTCTTATCTCTCTCCTCAGGTGGGGGCCTCTGCGAGCTCCCAACTAGCGGGAAAGCGAGAGATAGAGGGGCGGTGCAAAGAGAGCGGATAACTAAAAAGGTAAAATAGAAATTTAATAAAATTTTAATAATGAAAATTACAAAATATTCCATTAATTATTATATCAAAAATCAAAGATTCATACATTATAAATTTAAAATTATAAATCTATTTAATATTATAATTTAAATTTAGAAATTTGGATGTAATTAATCTGAATAAAATTTAAAAGAATTTAAATACATGAGATATAAAACTACTATATTTACTAATTTATACTCAAAATATAAATATTATTCAAAAATATAAACACATTGACATTATTTCCTTCACATCTATTCTTTACCTAGTTCTTGACTCAATCTAATTATTATTATATTAATCGTCAATCATGATTTATTTACATAAATATTTTATAAATAAATATTAAATATTATTCATTAATACAAAATATTAGTAACATCACTTAAGTAATTCAACAAATAATATTAATATGTGATATTACTAATATTTTTAATTATTGAATAATACTCAACGTTTATTACTTATTTCTAAATGATAATTAGGTTCGACAGCGAGTGATGAGTGGATATCACAGTATATTTAAGGTGTTTTTCAAATAATATTTATATTTTAAATATTTAATAAATAAATAAGATAATTTTATATGTTATGCATGTAATTTCTCCTAAAATTTTTTCATATTTTTTAATGTAATTCCCACATTTATTTTTACTGTTCCAGGCATAAATTTAAGGGCCTCACGATGGGCCACGGATGTCTACGGCAAATCATCATCATCTACTGTTGGATTTATGTTATATTATATTATATTGTTTATATTATATTATATTTTATTATTATTATTATTATATATATATAATTAGATATATTATATTTTGATTATTTCATAATGGAAGCTTCTGTTTGTTGTATTCGGATGTTGATGGATTCGTTGAAACATGATATGTTCCTCGAATAAAAGAAAAATAAAATATCAATATGAATAATTGAATTGAATTTTTTTTTTTTGATAACAATGAATAGTTGATATTAAAGCTTTGTTGGATAATTAATTTTATAAAATTCAAACTTATTCCATAGATTTTTTTTCTTTTGATGTGAAAGGTAAATCATGCAATTTTCGTTTGTAATTATATTTTATTAGTATTTATTAAAATAACATCATTTCAATCACAATCACATATAAAATAAAAAATAAGAATAATTTCACGTAACCTTTGAGATTTATTCAATTTATCATAAAAATTTATAGATATCAAAACATGTTATTAAGGTCCACAATAATTACTATATAGTTCACCAGGAGTCTAGTTATTTTTAAAAAGCTTCCAATCAGGTCCAACATAATATTTTTTTGTTATCAAAAATAAAATAAAATAAAATATTTTTTCAATTATAATTTTAAAATTAATAAGATAAAGAAGGGTATTTTTGTTATTTTTGTAATATATAATAGATTATGTCACGGAGAGACCACGATGTCTCATGTAATATTTTTTATGGACTTGAATGACATGTTTTGAGATTTATAGACTTTTGTGTCCAAGTAAGTAAATCTCAGGGACCTAAATAAAATTATTTTGAAAAAATATTATAAATTCATTTGAGTAAAAAGGGTTTACCCAGTTGACAAAATGTGTCTATTTATAATAATTATTTTTTCAAGTTTAATCTACCTTTGAAATGGATGTTTCATGACATTCTACCATTAATGATGGCTCAAAATATAAAAAAAGTTATATATATGACATATATTATAAATAACATATAAAATAAGTTTTTTTTGTTATTTAATAATAAAATTAAAATCTCAGTTCTCATATTAATATGTGAATAAAAAAAATAATTATTGACAAAGTTATTAGGCAGAGTCTCCATCAATAATTTTTCCAATAATTGACATTTTATATAACTCATTTATGCGTTTAATATGGCTAAGTTTTTTTTTTCATTGTTTAAATTAGTAAATTATATACACAAAAGTTGTTGATTTATGTCATAATTTTAACATTTAAATTAAGTATATTTCATTCAATATTCACAAAATAATCAAGCAAGTTTCAAGAAGCTAAGCCTAATTTTCACTATTTACAAAAATATAAACATTAGATATTAAAATAACATCATTTTAATATTAAATAATTATTTTTTTTAAATAACATAACGTAACATCAGAATAACGTCGAAACAAACGTCACATTAGATAAATCTCATAAATCAAAGAATTGAACATCAATAAAAATACGACCTTTGATGGAACAAATCTTTAGTTCTATAAGGAAGCAAGAAAATACCAATCTAACTCAATAGATAAGACGGAGAAACAAGGAATCTATATTTGACTGCAAAGTTCAAGCCGCTTAAATTTAAATTTAAGCTGTTTTAAATTTAAGCTGTTCGACTCGGTTGCGCTGCTGAAGCACTCCAGCTTAAAGGTGAATTTCATCCGCCCGCCGCGGCGTAAAATTTATGTTTCTTAAACCCTTTAACACTACTACAGCTTCAAGCTGTTCCTAAAAATCTCATGAAATCTTATCATGAAGAGTGACTACCAAATCATGGGCATCATCCAAGAGCTTCCACACATCCAACTGGCCTGCCATGTTGTTGCACTCTCTCAGTATCTCTTCCATGCTGCAGTATCTTTCAATGATCAGCTTCCTTCTCTGAAGAACACATGCAGCAATTGCATAGAGCAGCAGATCATCAGTGGGGGGAGCTCTGAGCCTTATCCGAGCCCAAGCCGATTTACCGAAACCCGCTCGAATCGCAGACTGATCGGCCCACATCACCTCCCATAAACACAATGTCTGCTCGAAACCGAGCTCTCTTCGGAAAAGAACCACCACCATCCTGTACACAAAGAAGCAATCCGCGGCTTGAAGCTTCTCCAAGTGCCTGTACAAGTGAGGGTCCTTGAATTTGATGATCTTGGAGACAATGCGCAGCTGCCTGCGGATGCCCACCTCGTCAAGTCTGAAGTTATGTCGAGCTTTTTTCATGAAGCCCACGAAGCACCAGAAGGCCTCGTCGTCCTCCTCCATTATGGCAACTATGGGCGATAAGAGGTCGCTCATCCCTTGACAGTATCCGATTTCTGGGTCGTGTAATGCATATGCCTCAAGAACGGCGACGAGCCGAGCAGCATGGTAGATCATGAAGGGATCCAAGTGATCGTAGTCTTTCAGACCAACGGCCACAGCGTGTTGTCGAGCAATGTGGTCGGAGACAGAAGCTTGTGCTGGAGCATAGACAGCCCACTCCGCGTTGGCACGGACGGCATCCAAACGAATGATGCGTTGCCATGTTGTGAAATCCTCCACGGATTGTGCAGATTTAGAAGCACCGTTGATCACCGGAGAATCAGGACCCCTGTTCTCTAGTGAAATCGCGGGGCTTAAAAAGCTTTCACTCTCTTCAGATGAGGACTCTGTGCTGGAAGATTCGGGTTCTCCTACTTTGGGACCATTCACAATGGTTCCCCTCTTGTTGTTTTTCTGATCATCTTGAGCAAAGTCATTTTCATATTTGACTGCATCACTGGTTGCATCACTTTGATCTTCAGACACAGCAGAATGGGATATCTCTCCCTTTTCTTCTGTAATTGTGCTTGTATGAGTTCGGTTATTCTCATCTCGAGCAATTTGGTCTCCGTTATCGTGATTCAAGCTTTGATGGTGAACCGAGAGACCCTCGTCAACTGCCTTCAAGACCTTATCCCCATCATCACAAAACTTTAACAAGTGCCTGCATCTTTTCCTTAGCATCTTGTATTCATTCCTATTTAACATTAGAGAGGTTTTCGCTCAAGATTTGCAGGCGAAGCAGAAAGAACAATATATTGAGGTTACTGGTTGGTTATGGTTCGATCCTAATCAGACCTTTTGCATGAATGCAACTGACATTCCATAGTAAAAGTGCTAAAATCGGAGCATAGATAGGCAAGGAAAAGTGCTTTCACTGACCTTTTATGCTCGCTCAGAGCATTTCTTTCAGCTTCCGAACTGTTCAGCTCATATCTGTGAGCATAAAAGTAGGCTGATAAAGTTGGATAGAAACTTGAAAGTAAGATATCTCACAATTGTTGAATTTTCAGACATAATTATGTTCGAAAATGTGATTTTGGCCGTCTATATCAATGACAAAAAGGTACAAAAAGAAACATCATGTCACACTCTCTAAGGATACTGCAAAAATCATTAGCGAGGAGTATTTCCCTTTCCCAATCAAAGTTATAGAGTAAGCCTACAATATAAAGGAAACAATGCATCAATTGAACTATATATGTGTCACTTTATGTCCATCATGTTGTAGCCCTTTGAAGTTTGAAGCATGTTGACATAATTATTTACCAACTAAAATTTGCATAAATGAGAACTCTTTAGAAATATGATTATTGTGGCTCAAATAGATACAATATTCCGATGTGATCTAAATATTTTTTGATCAACACATCTTCGCCTAAGGTAAACTTGACCACATCCCGGAGAACTAGGATCCCATCACCCTTTTATCTCACTGGGACCCCTCTGGATCTCCCCTAGGATGGGTCAAAGTCAACTTTGATGACTTCGAATGAGCAAATAATGAAGCCAGTGCAACAGCAATTCTTTGCGACTACTAGGGAGTCCTCCTAAGAGCTGGGGTATCAGATTGTTCATAAGAGCAATCGAGGCGGCAGAAACCAGAGGAGATTTAAAGGCAACGTGCCTGATTAGTATCTAGGCAGATAGAGCACACGATATTTGGCTCGAGAGGGATTTTACCATCATCATAGGGGGCATCTTGCTTTCACTATATGGAGCGGTTGGAAGCGCCTTATCGCGAGTGCCTTTAAAGCACATGGTTACATATGTATACAGATCCGCTAATAAGATGACTCACTTTATAGTTCCTTTTGCTTACATAGCTAAGACAGGATGTAATAAAAGTACACCTCTCCCACCTAATTTTTGCATAATTCTCACTGAGAATTACCACTACTTTACTTGATGTGCTTACTTTACTTTATATAGTATTCTAGGCCTCGGCATAAAGCAACAAGCTTCAAATTAGTTTATAGTTTTATTTTGAAGTTGAGTGAATAAGACAAATGACATATTCCCAACTAATCAAGCATGCAAACTTTATGATGGCATTACGAACAATGTTAATCCAAGTGAATATTTCTGAAATTATATCTACAACTATAAAATTAAAAAAACAAAATTAACAAATTGTAGAGAAATTTCATAAATTGCGAAAAAAATACATTTGATAAATTGAAGGTTCTGTTTGGTTGGAGGCCAGGCCACGGTTAAAATGACCTCTAACTATTTTATTAAAATAATAATAAAAAATTAAATATAATTTGTTAAAAATTATGTAAAATATAATATAAAGTGAATTTTTTATATTAAAATTTATGTATTGAGGATGATTTTTTTTAAAAAAAAAAATAGTTGGAGGTCATTTTGACCACGACCAAACAGGGGCTAAAGGTTCATTATATGTTGGAGATGAGGAAGTCAAGAAGATCCTCAAAGAAAGCTTCTCAAACATGGTCATCATTATCACACTCCAACACAAATTCTTCTTACAATTTGGGAAATTTTGGATTGGTGTGTGAAAAATTCCAAATATACAGGACGAGACCATTATTGAAATACAAACATAGATAATTATATAATAATTACTGAGCATGAACATAATTAAAATAGTAATTATAGATAATCATATTATAACTACAAGTGAGTCCATAGATTTTTGGTCCTCCAAGCGAAACCTTATTACAATTGCAGTAGGTTAAAATACAAATAAGCTAATTTAAATTCATAATAGTAAGAGGCTACAGCACACCAGTGAATCTTAGGCAGGTCCATTCTAATATGAATTCATCTTCTTAAAATCTGAGATCATCAAACAAAATACTAGCTGACTGCAACTGATAAATAGCTATTTTCAGAGTAAAGATGGATAGAGTAATAATACGAATTTAAAAATGATCTCAAGTGTATCGGTTATAATATAAGTAGGCTGATCTACACAAGAAAAAAATATATATTACACAAATTCAAAATAATAGAGTTTATATTGTCAAATTAAATCATGCAAAGAGTAGAAATTAGATTTCAAAACTGAATAGCAGCCAAATAAAACTGAATAGAACCTACTAAAATGGCATAGGACAAGCCCATATACAATACCAAGGCATTCGAAACTTTAGCTAAACAAATTAATATCCTGACACAGAATATTAGAAATTGCCACAAAGGCTACAAAATATTACAAAATTGATAATACAAATATTTTCCCCAAAGATATCAAAATGTTGCATATACAAGAAAGGCTAAAAGGAATATAATACATAATGCAATGTAAATTTAATTTATGTATTTACTTATTTCAAGAAGTTAATTCCCCATGTACAAATAGATTTCATAATTGATTTATCTTTAAATAATTTTTGTGAAGTACTTTTAAGTTTATAAAATTTGGGGTTAAATGTAAAGTCATAAAACGAATCTAAATGAAAATTTTCATTTATTGCTATGTAGATTTCAAATGTCCTTAAAATATTTATAACATATGAAATTTACAATCCTTTATCATATTTATCCTATTTATATAATAACCATCTATTAGGTATCTACAATAGGCTACCTAATATTTTAATTATAGGGGCAAGCAGGTCTCAAATAATTCAACAATAACATATTATTTCAATGATCTGAAGTCATCTTCAATTATTGTTATTGTGAAATATTCATTTTATAATAATATTGAGCTTATATACACAATAGTCCAATAATAAATTATGTAATAAGTAAACTTGTAATAATAGTAGAAAGCGATTTCTATATCGTAATTTTACAATAATTTATAACTATTACATAGTAACGCTTCACATCAATCATTATAAATTTATAATGAATGGTATCATACTAATTTTTTGTTTAGTTTAACAAATGAAATATTTGCATAATAAATTTTTTTGTATTGACAACTAAAATTCTATTATTATTTTGACTTCAAAATAAACTTGATAAAAACGTGATACCACTATAAATATAAATACAATCTTGATTAACATATTTAGGTAAAAAATATGATTGTATAATTATATTAAATTTCACATAAAAAGAACTATTTCATGAAAATACTAAATTTCAAAATAAACTTGATAAAAAGCATAACCATTTACTTGTAAAGGTTTTAGCTTCAATACTATGTTGTATTTGATCCCCCTCTCCTAGTTTCTCATCTTCATTATCTCCTATAAAGGTGAGACAAGACGTTTTGGGGTGAGTTTAAACGAAGATAGAGAAAAATTTACATAGTTGTCGGGAGGAAAGCGACGACAAAAGAAAACTTATTAAGCACACAGCTAATATTAGGAAGTAGTTAGGCTTTAATGGTATGATCTGACTGAAAAATGACGATATTTATTTATAAATAAAAATGTATAAACAATAATTTAAAAAATATTTTATTTTATGTAATAAGTCATGAAAATAACAAAAAAAATTATAATAAAAGTCCTTATCTTATAATCGACAAAATAAATGATGAGGATGGGAAAATTGCAATAAAGAGTTTTGATAATTTTAGTAATCAAAAATTACGATTACTGGTATTATGATTATTACCATTTAATACAAGATTGCAATATGAAGGATTTAATCGAATGAACTATTTCTTTTTAGTTAGTAAATATTGTGTTGTGAGAAGTAAAACAAGCAAATAGGAATAATGCATTGGTTCAAAAAATTTTAAAGACTTTGGGTTGGGTGTTATGGTCCTTGAAGGTCCTGCTGGAATTTTGACGAGCATGATATCCTCACATATTTGAAATGGACTCATTAATTGAAGTTTCAAGTATAAGATTCAAACCAAGGTTTGAAAACCTTGAACGAAGAAGGTCACTAACGAAATTTCACAAGAGTTCGAAGTTTGGAAATGGAAACCATAGGTGACTGAAAGAGAAACCTGGTCTAGAACAAGGTTCAACAAAACATGACTAAGGAAGTCTTCGAAGAGGCTGTCTTCAAAAATTGGGTCATAACTTCATCGAACTGTTTGCTTTCAAAAGAGCTGATATTTCCTCAAGTTGATGAGTATAAGGTAAATAAACTTGATGATGTTTTTTGGAAGGGCAACGCACAATGTCAAAAGTCCCTTTTTAGTCGGTTGTTAGAAGCATATTGAACGCTATGATGTGTACGAAAACGCCAGTTATAGCTCATGCTATTCAGGTTTCTTTCTAAGAACACTAGGAAAATAGTGAAATAGATTCTTCAATATTTTCGAGACACATTGAGTTAACTCTATGCTTAGGAAGAGAATACTTGAAGATTCCTAGCACTCATTTACAAATATGGATAGCGATTTGGACATAAGAAATTCAACTTCGGGGTATTTAGTTACATTTGGAGGGGGAGATGTTGCATGGCACTTAAACCGACAGAAGTGCGTTGCACTTTCAACAACCGAAGCTGAGATGATAGCAACAATAGAAGTTTTTAATTTGCTATAGATGAGGAGGCTACTAAAATAACTTAGACACAGTCAAGACAAATACTAAATTCTTATTTAATGTCAAAGTACACATCGAAGCCTATTATCACTTGATAAGGGGCATACTCTAAAAGAAGACCCTATTATTATAGAAGATTTACATTAACAAAATCTATTAAACATGATGACAAAAACCCATAATCAAAGCTGGGCACGAATTTGCAAAATTGTATGTAATTTGACGCCAAACATGTAAGTTGGGATGGAGAGTTTGTTGGCATCCCTTTTTATGAGGATGAGAAAGTCAAGATGGTCTTTGAAGAAAGCTTCTTGAAGAAGGCAGTCATCTAAAAAGGCCATGGCAAAGTTTCGACAAGTGTAGTAACCTTGCTTATTGGGTTTGATATGGATGTATCAATTGAAGTTTTGAGTCCAAAGTTCAAGCCATGGTTTGAAAGCATCAAAAAACGAAATGAATTTTGGAGAAATCCAAAGTTTGAAGATGGGAACCTCAGGTAAAAGAAAGACTTCGTCCAAAATGAGGCTTGGCGAACCTCGTTTCGAGGAAGAGTTTTGAAGAATCCTAACTTTATGGAGATGACAATTTTCGAAGGAGTTTCTTGTTCATTTATTCACTGAAAAGGTACTTCCGCAAGTTCGATTGAACACATGTTCTTAGAAGGTAAGAAAATCACAAACGATTAAACAGTTACAGGGAATGGTCATATTGACCCGCCAAGTCGCTCTGAAGGAGCATCCACAGTAGCCACTAACCAAATTGCTATTGGAAGTGCCTTACATAAACTGCAAAGTGCAAGACATTCTTGAAATATCACATTGAAAAATTGTTGTCCCTTTCTCCAGTTATAAATGAATCAATAGTTTGAAGTTTGCTATGTAAGCTGATGCAACTAAATGGTGAGTTTGTCGAAGTGAAGTTAGCAGTCCACTATGAGAGCATTAGGAGATCGTTGCTACAAGATTATATCCAGCGATATTGATCTAAAGCAAGGGTGATCAAGTTTTTGGAGTTTTATCATCATCGTAGTTGAAGAAAAAGAAAAAAATAGAGAGAGGTCTTTGCTTCCATTTAGGTAGTGTAACGAAACCCCTTGTAACTCTTCAGTGAGTCACCAAAGTAAGCCACCCAAACTAATATTTCAAGTTAATTGCCAGGCCTATGAAAACTACCGGCAATTTGATACCCAATGTAAAATTCCGGAAATGTCTATCTCCAATTAGTACAAAGTCATAGAAGATTTGCTTTTGCATTTTCTCTTTTGAATCTGTAGTTGAAGGTTTTTTGTTTGCCAAAAGTACCAATGTTTTTCAACAATAATGTTTAGTTTCTTCTTCAAATAAGGTTTCTTCGATGAGTTTTTTCTCTTCCTTCAATTGCAGAAAATGGTAGGTGGACACCTGCAGTTCACTATTCAGGGAATAGGCAATCAGGCTCCATTAGTCCCTTAAACTTAAAATGCCATATAAACTATGAAAGAACATAGTGCTTCAGATGCAGGGGACCAACAAATGTGATTCACTCATGAATAAAAATTACCTTTTATTTTATAAAAAAAAAGCTTTTATAGTATTAGCAATAACAAAACTAAATTTACCATAAAAAAAGAACACAACTAAATTGGAGGTTGATAAACAACTAAAGCTATTAGACATAAAAAATAGATTGGCAGTAATTACCAGTAAAGCAGAAAACAAACTTTTAAAGCTAATAGGATGAGAATCTTACACTCCTAGAAGAAAAGGCCAAACTTCAGCCCTAATGCTTTGGTCTACCCCCTAAATCATAAACAAAACTAAAGTTTAGAGTATTCTCAGAAGATGACACAAATCACATAACTCAGTATAGCTTAAATGAAAAAACCACTTACCCCACTCCGCACTTTCTTTAAAAACCTAGACCCTCCTTCACAAAGCTTTCCTTCTGCTGTAAAGAAGCTTTTCCATTGTTGTGGAGTAAGTGCATGTTTTCTTTTCCGTCTAGACCAAGGAGATTTGAGGCTACCTCTGGAATCAAAGAATTGATGTGTCAAACAAATATCATGACATTCAAGAGGAAACAAAATTTTAATAATGGAAAAAGACAACTTAGTGCTCTAGTTAGCAAAGAGTTTATTAGGATGTGCAGATCATGCAGGCAATTATGAACAATAGCACAATGGAATCGGCATCCTATCAAGCAGCAGAAATAAAGTACTAGAATGAAAGATATAGTAGAGTACCATAGAACTTAAAAACTTCCGAAAAGTTGGTCAGAATGTGAAAATAATGACAACAGGAGGCACAAATGTGTTAAGAAGATGAAAAAGGCAAGTAAACATGACACAAATTCACGATTTCACCAAGAATTATAGCCAGTGATGCATGAAAAAGCTAACAAACATAAACACAAACTTCTCTCAGACTGCAATCTCAAAAGTCAAACGTCTTTTCTCTCAGATTAATAAAGGGAACACTTTATACGATACGTCATTCTGACATAAAATGCAATAAATCCTAGGAAGAAAGCCACTAGTACAATGTGTAATAGTAAGTGAGCTAAATGGCTAGCCACAACCTACGAAGTACTAATATTTCTTCAAGCATAATGTATCTGTATATTATATTCGTATCAGAAAATGATACTTCTCGATATTCTACCAATATGTATTTGATCCACCACGTCGCATATCAACTTTTATTTTTAGTCTTTAAAAAATTGATGCTTATCGATACTTGTTCGATACTTATCAGATACTTGTCTAACACTTCTTGATATTTCTAATTAGAAAAAAAATATTGCATTAATTGATTCAACTTACACAATATAAAATAAAAAATATTCATATATAAAAGATAACCCATACTTAAACTCGATAGCTAGTGATGGGAGAACGAAAACCGGGATCATATAATTAGGAGCATAGAGAGTTTCACGCATGATAGAATTAGGGCAGTAGAAAAAACCTGGTGTTCGTAAGTTACCGCATCTTCTATTTTAATTGACTCATTTCTCTATCATACAAATGTCAGTGATACTGCTACCTTTTTTATCCCAACCGATACATTGTCGCTACTTTCATTAAATGCCAATCACAATTCTTCTTTACCTTAATCGAGCTAGTATTGCAGAAAGAATATGATATTAATCTTTATTTATTAAATTTATTTATTCATCAAGTTAGGGACTCAAAAATAAAAGCATGTATCTACTCTAATTAGATTAGTATATTTAGGTCAGATTTAAATCGATCTGAGCCTAGCCTACTGACATATATTAAAACTTTCATTTTATCATATACTGTGACTAATTGAAAAGCAATCAAACAAATTTTATGATGTTATTCTAAACTTAAAATTTTTTAAAGTTTAATTCTTGTAAAAATTTATTTTCATATTTTTCAAATTAAATTATCTATCATGTTGCTTTTATAGTATGTAGAATGTTTGAGAATATAAAAGTATAATTAATTTCAAGAATACTTAAAGAATATTTTTGAAATTCATATCAATAAAATTTATAAATTATTATGATCTACTATATGTGCTAAATATGAGAGCATCCTGATATATTTGTATTCTTCTTTTTAAAAATTTGTCGTATCGTCATATCCGTATCATATCATAGTTGTATCACAATATTGTACCCACGCTTCATAGGTCACAACTTGCTAATACATATATGCACAGTGTTTCCATACAGCTCCAAGATGCAGTGTTTCTATAATAATGGGTTGGCATAAGCCATAAGGTGATTGCTCCATAGATTGATCCAGCTTACACATCAAAGCTAACAGGCAAATAAAAGTCCTAAGAACTTAGCAGCTTGCAAAGGGGATTTGCGAAGGAAAGTTTTAGAGTAAGTACATCACATGCTGCACCATAGAAGTCAAAATGGTTGGTGACCTAACATCCAAGCAGTTCAGTTAACAAAAATCATGATTTTGAACAGAAATCCGAGGAGATAAAGAATCCTAGAACGAAATAGTGAGCATTTCTGAATTTTAAAGGGACAATCACGTTGCTTCTAATCCCCAATCTTCTAATACTATCAAATGAAAGCAAGATTTTTCTGGTGCTATGCTTGTCATCTGAAGTGAGACACTGGCAATATACATTAAGAAAAGTAGTCAAAACTGCAGCAACTCAATTTCAGCGAGATTTAGACGGAATGAAAGGTCAAGATAAGAGCAGAGGAGAAGAGGAACAGGAACCCACTGATCCCAAGTGAGTTGACAATAAGATGCAACTGCGAATGGCACACCGAAGAGAAATATGGGGAGGACGAAGAATTAGAGATTAAAGAAGGAGAAGAAGTCGGAAGAAGAAGAAGAAAGAAGAAGAAGAAGAAGAGGGATATGATGCAGACGCGTTAGACAGTCTGAAAGCTATTACTTACTGGTCTTCTCTTCTTCTCCTGTATAGTTTTACTCTTCCCACTACACTTTCAGTCGCCAGGAACGATTAAAGCGAGTAATCATGGAAAGGAAAGGAAGATGTTTTTCTCCTTACCTACGAGAAGACAGTACAATCGTGGCAGCCAGGGCGATTCCGGCCATGGCTGTCACGCCGACGGCAACGCCGACATGCCAACGACCACCGTAGCCGCTGCCGCTCCCCCAGATCCAGCCTTCGCTTACACCGCCGGCCAGTCCCTCTCCAATCGATCCCCTGATGCTGCTGAACCCTCTCTCCACCCAATCCCAAACCATCGATCGACCCACGACTCCAATCACCCCCCACCCCACCTTCTACCAGCCCCAGCCGCCGCCGCCGCCCAGTAAAGTTCCACAGCAAGCAGTCCTCTTCCTGTCAAAAAAGAGATCAAGAGCAAGTCTTCCGTCGAACCCCATAACCAAATTAAAATTACAATTTTTTTCTGCTTCCTTGTACCATTAACCAAATATTCCAATTATCATTTATTTATATAAAAATAAATAAATATAATTGACAACTTCATTAATAAGTTTAGGTTTCTATTAATTAATGTGATGTTTGCATCCAAGTTAAGTATCTGAATGTAAAAAAAAAAATTATAGAAACGGTTGTTCTAGGTTTTTTTAAAGATGTTTATTTGATTTTAAATAATAATTTTGAAAAAAAAATTATTGAAATGAAAATCGGGGATTGATGCTACCATTGAAAATAAAATTAATTACTACGTAACAAATAAAATATAATATGTATCAAATGCAAAAATCTTATTTTTTATATTTAAAAAAAACCCTAAATACAAAAAAAAATGCCTCATCTTAAGTTATGGTGGCTTTTATTTAGCCAAGTTAATTTTAATAAAATTAAAATTAAATTATATATTTTTATTTTAAAATTTATAAAAAAATAAAGTGCATTTATTTTATTTTTGAATGTATATAGTGTGAAATATAATTTATTTTTTATTTTAAAATTTATAAAAATATATGAAATAAAATTAATTATAATATTAAAAATTAAGTAAAATTTGAAATATTATTAATTTAAAATTAATTTGTAAGATTATTTATGTTTAAAATTTTATATTTATTTATGTGTAATGTAAAATTATTTATGTGCAGTGTAATATTGAAGATAGATTTATTTATATTAAGATATAGTGGAGTTTTTTGTAAAAAAAAATTTACGCAACGGTCGAGGTAATAGCTAAGGTCGTTACACTCAATCACTCACTTTCAAAATTTTAAAGTACGACTTATTAATTTAATTCATTTATAATAAGAGCAATATTGAATATCATCTTTATTTTTATAAATAAGTATTAATATATTTTTTTCGATTTACTTAGCATTATTTTAGTCTTTAAAACTATATTAAATAATTTAATGAGCTAAAAAATTCTTTCATCTTTCATATATTTTCAAATATCATCAAAAGCTATGTTCTTTACATTACATATTACTTTCTTAGATTTTTATTGGGCAATTTTATCGTTTTCTAAATTCTCTTTGCTCTTATACTTGTACTAGTCTATGTAACAATGAGATAATTTAGTTCTTAACAGGAAAATAATTTAATAAATACCTTTAATGTCGTGACGACATGATTATATAGAACGTCTCGATAATTCCTCATAAATCATAAGTTACGAGATAAGTCTAGAGATTAAGGTAGACATACATGAAGAAAATATTATTGTACGAAATATTTTATTTTATATGAAGAAATCAACTCATTAAAATATATTAATATGTTATATCGGGTCAAACGATAGATGATGGATGAAAGACACAATGTGCGGGGGCAATAATAAAATATTTTAAAAAAAAAAAAATTGTTTAGAATTTTTAGATAATTATAATATTTATATTCTGAATATTTAATAAATAAATAAAAATAATTTTTTGTATCATTTTGGAAAATTCCCCTAAAAATTGTTTTTTGGATTCACTCAATTTACTAACCGCTAGGTTTGCCGATCCGCCGCCCTCGGCTTTCTCGGCAGCAGCCGGTGAGAACATGATCTTTCGTGGCCGCGGTCTCCGTGGCGTCAGCATCGTGCTCTTGGCTCTGCTTTTTGCGGCAGCATCGCTCGCCACCGCCGTGCGCGGCTCTAATTCTGCCGAAGCTTTCGTGCAGAACGCGGTTTACTCCAACAGAATTGCCATCTTCTCCAAAACTCACTGCCCGTAATCTTCTCTATACTTTTGCATTTTTCCTGTCAAAGGAATCGGTCCAGCACGAAATTGGTATGCATTGATTAGATAGACTTTCTGAATATCGGTTGTGCGTTATCTTGATGTCTTTCGATTTTCCTGATTCTCTGTTCTGTGTGGTGATATGCTGATTCGATGGAGTTGAATCAGATGCTCGAGAGTACCAGTTTTGTTTGGGTTATTGTTTACTTCCGTATAACCCTTCTTTAGGTTTTATCCCAGTCATGTTCCTTGTGTAACTATTGTTGCTAACTATGTGGACAAACCTTTACTATTAGGTGCAACAACTTGCTACTGAGGGAAGATGATGGATAGAATGAATGGACTCTCTCTATGTATCTTCTCCCGTTCTTCTCCTTCTTTATCTTTCATTGTCTTTCTTCTTTACATTTTCTTGCTTACTTTTCATCTTTGGGGTCCATTCACCTGGACATTTGCCCTTCTAGGTACAGCTTCATTTTCCCATGACACCCCTTTTGGTTGACGCCCAAGATGAAACTTCTCTAATCTAATGAGCATCCTAACATCTTGGTTTGTATCAATTTGTATTAGAGCAATGATCTTGACACCATGGTTGAAAAATCTAGTCTCACATATCGCATTATGGACAAGACCTTTGAGCGGATATATAAGTATCCTAGATTTCTATGATTCTTGGCAATCCATGGAGATCCTTCATCAAGAAAGGAGTGAGTTCTCTGAAGAAGATATTTCAAACTCATTGAAGGTGATAGATTTGCAATGCAAGGATCAATATATCATCTCCTTCAGCAATATATCCTCTCCTTCAGCGCACCAATGGTATTAAGAGCTTCTTTCTTTGTTTCTATGGTTCTCGGTTTCTCCAAGCCTCCGATGAAGTTCAGTGTATCAAGACCACCCTCAATGTTGCCGACATCAAGACCACCGAAATCCACTCCTACTCCCTCACCTCCAGAGATCCGCTTCTTGGTTGGATCAACATCCCCATCCAAATTGTGCCTTCTTCAGCAACCTCAGGTCCTCAGCCAAAGAATAATTTGAGTTCCTTCAACTCTCCTGGTGTTCTGCCTTCAACAGCTTCTATGTCCAGTTTTTCGTTCTTCTCTTGATTGTTCTTTAACCATCTAAAAGCTTCATCGGCATGCAGCTTGCCATGGTTATGCTAGTGTCATTGGTTTCTAGCAAGATTCTGGAATTCCTCCTTTACAATGTTGGCCTTCCCATGAGGAGTGTTAGAAACCCCATGGTATCCATTATATGCAGTCGTAATAGTTGCTAGATGTTGGAGGAAAACCAAACCCTACCATTGTTATCATCAAAGATTCCAAGAACCTTATGGATCTCATTATGCCTATGTTGGTTCTTGCTCACTTTGCCATTGAGATCTCTGGTGTAGCTCCAAACATATAATCTACACAGAAGTGTTCCAAGGCAAGTTCTCTGTTTCCATCTTTATTCTCAACTTCACCTTCTTCTCTAAACTCTACATTGTTGTCCAATTCATTGGCTATCCTCCCTCGAGCAACCTCACCTACCTCCTTCTTGATGCCTTTGTTGGACATTAATGAAATAGTACAAGCTGTTTCATCTTCCTCTCATCAACCTTGCTTATTGTACTGGTGTTAATCACCTCAACTACCTTCTCAAGGAAATATCATGCATACGAAGACTGAAGTTGAGGGTGCCATTGGCGCTGCAGGTCCATTTTGGTATGGTCGTGAACTTCTTCAATGCCTTTGCAAAGGAAATTATTGCTATCTCAAGTATTGCCAGTATTCTACTAGCTATTGCTTCATCGTTCCAAATGATATTATAAGAATTCCTATTTCAATGGCAGGCTTATTTGTTTGGGTGTTGGAGACATATTACATCATATGTTTTGCTTCAGAACCTAACGGGTTCTTTAAGTAATTTCCCGTCTTAGCCTCCATTTGCATTGCTATGTTGTCTGAAAAGTGTTGTACCATCAAATTTCCAAAAAAAAGTGTTGTATTGTATAGCTGAATGAAAAAGTGGTTTTAAATAAAGCTTTTTTTCTTATATGGTAAACTATTGCTAAAAGCAAAAGTGTTCAAAAAAAAAATGTTGTGCTATATAGTAAATATTATGCTTTAGTTTGTTAATAAATAATAATACATATTATTATTATGATAAATTTTATATTACATTATATATAAATTTTTGAGATATTATATTTTATTTTAATATATGTATTATTGATATATTTATAATATTTAGTTGCTATATATATATTAATCATAATTATATCTGTTATAAATAATCATAATTATATGTATATGTATTATAATTGTCATATATAATTATTTGATATATTATGCAATATCTTATAAAATCTGTGATAGTAGGTTTGTCTTAAATTATTTATAGCATGTTTGTGAAAAGCAATTTTTTTGTAGATTTTTTTTTTAGTTTTCTGCCATAGTTATTTTTTAGCTTTTTAAAAACTGAAATTTCCTTCAAAGTTGTTTCACTAAAAGCGCTTTTTTAACCAAAAAGCTATGCTTAATGTTGCCTTAATCTTGATTCACCAAAGAGCAGCAGGTCTTTTTAAGATTGTAGAAGGATGATTCACGATCTCTTTAGTTTATTAGTTGCTTCCTCTGATGGTTCAGAAATGCGCTTCTTGAATGAGGGGAACTCAACATCATCAACAGAACCATCTCTTAACAATGTTCAGGTCTACATGGTTGTCTTAACGAAAACTAATGAATTTCTTGGGTTCTCATCAGTTGGGAGATGATGGCCACTGTATGTCCATGTAGCCTTGAGGCTGTATAGAAATAGAAGTCACAAGAATAGGAAATGAATTTGGTTTGTTCTTGGGAATTTATAATTTGGTTTTTTGGATCGGTCTCGTCTTGTGGCTTAAGACAGATGGAGAACTACATGGGAGTTGATGATGGATTTTTCAGGAGTTTCAGATAATGTGGCAGATAAACCAGTGCTCGAAGAAATTCCAGTCTTCGCCAAATATGAGTGATTGGTCTACAGCAATAGTCATTGATTGATGATTCCTTTGAACATTTCAGGGTACTGAAGGTCAATTAGTTATTGAGTAAACTGCATGGTGGTCGAATGGAATGCAGATAGCTACAATTGCCAGAATATGCTCTCATCCTGCTATTGTACTGAAAGATACTCTGTTCCTTGTCTCCTTGTTGTGGTACATAGTAATATTACGGGGAGCTAAATGGGTCAGCTGTGTCACCTAATTGGGCTTGCCTTGTTGATTCTGATTTTAAGCCTGGATTTGACCCATTTTACATCCACTTTAACCATAATTGAAGGCAGGATTATGCTTAGAAGCTGCGCAATTAGGTTTTAGTTTAATTTGATAACAAGATTCATAGGTTTAGACCCCTTTTTGCTTAAGGGGTCACTAATAAATCATTGACTATTGAATGACCAAATGAAGTTGAAATTCAAAGAAACTTCAGTGGTCCAAAGAGCTTACCAAGACATCACTGGCCTCCAAATTTGCGATGCATCATGCATCTAAGCTCATTTGGTAGTCAATTGGATGAACAAAGTTTGGGCTTGATTAATCCACTAATTCTCCATCTTCCCTTGGTCCATTAACTTGGGGCTTTATCACCAATATTATTCCACATTTTATTCTATTTAATTGATTTAAATAAATCCATTGTTTACTTAATCTATTTAATCATCTTGTAATTAAGCTCTTTTGTCAAATTTAATTTTCTGGGGTACACAGGCATCCTATCTACTGGATGGCCAACCTCCATGCATGCTATGCCTTCATATATAATATCCAAGCATGTGAATTTTGCATGAGAGTTTAAACAAAATTTTTGTGCATTGTGATGATTTGATTGGGGCTTTGGGAGGATGGGTGATGGTGCCGAAGTGGTGAGATGTTGTCTCTAGGTTATCAAGATTTTGTAAGTACCAAAAGGTTCAGATTGATGTTGCCTGAGCGTCTTCTCAATTGCTCGAGCTTTCACTAGTTGTTTGCTCTCTTTTCTTGTTTCTGATTTCCTTAATGGTTTGTTGCATGGTGCATGATTTCTAGAACTAGTTGTTCTACATGTGTGTGACCTTCCTACTTTTGTACAAATTTTTTTTATAATCTCAACTGTGTTGTAGCCTTCTGTGTACTATCAAATTGTACTTTTTGTAACCTTAACCGAGAAGTGAGTTGATGAATCAGATTATACATTGTCAACACGCTTCTTGTTCTGCATCACAGAAACTTTAGGGAGAGATACTAATGGATTGGGAGAAATGCAAGAAGATCCTCTTGACCGTCATCCTACTACTGAGATCTTGGATTTTCCATTGCTGGACGTGTGTGACCCAGTGGCATGTCCTAGATACTATCTAAATTTTTGGGCTCCAGGTAGTTGTATCACTGAATTTACGCATAATTATTCAACTGTAACTATATTGATTCCTGTCCTAATCTAACTGGCTAAGTTGTTGAGCATGCTCACTCTGCTCTATCAACCCACCTCTGAGCATTGTCATCCACTTGATCTTTATTTTCGCTTGGAGTGCAAGTTGCTCTAGCTACTGCACCATCTTCAGGTTCTATCAATACTCCCAGGTCGTATGACCACATTGAGACAACACAAAGCATGAAGAATCTCATTCACTAGCATACGGTTGCATGATGCCTGATGATGGTTACCACCGACAGCCTTAACCCTTCGACTGATACTCTGATTGGCCTAACATCAACCCTTTGAGGACAGGGTCTGTAAGGGAGAGAGTATTGTTACATCCATTTGTCATTTTTTTTTATCTGTATCCAGTTATGTTGTGTAACTAGTGTGGCTTATCATATAGCCAACAGTTTACTATAAGGGACAAAAACTTGTAAATGATGGAATGAGTGAATGAACTTTGTTTCTGAAATGCATCCCTTTCCTTTCTTCTCTGCTCTCTCTCTGGGGTACACTCACCCGGCCTTTGCCCTTCATGACGGAGTGATGCCTTGGGCGAAATACCTCTGATGAATATCCTATCATTTTGGTTCGCATCAATTACTGATGTGAACCATTTTCATTATGTCCTGTAGCCTCTGATGTTGCACAGGGATTTTTATTGATGATTGTGTAGCTGCTGTCATTCATAAATAACTCCATCGTAAATGATTCAGGATGTGAAAGAGTTTTGTATCTCTTCCTCTTCCTTAGCTCTTCCCCCATCTTCTTCTCTTTCTTTTCTTTCTCCCTGCACTATCTCTGCTCAGTTTCTACTTTCTCTTTTCATCTAGGCTCTGATTTACTTTTGGCCCCTTTGTATTGGACCACAACGTTTGGTATTAGAGCAATGATTTTTCAACACTATAGGTGAAGAAGCCATTTTACAGTTTATTGGACAATATCATAGAATTATCAGATAAAAGGATCCTGTTTTTTTCAGATGCTTTACGATCCTTGGAGACCAAACATCATGGACTGAAGATCTTGAAAGAAATGATCTCCGTCTCATTCATGTTTGGGGATCTGAACTGCCAAAGATCCAATGAGCTCTTGATGGTCACTGCCATAGATGAGGTTCAAGAGTCCACGTTTTCAGCTACCTAAATGTTCCAATAATTGGTCCCTGAACTGTTTTGTCAGCAAGGATGATGATAGCAGCAGCAATGACCATGACACTTCGAGTTTGATGTTAAAGAACTAGACACTTGGTGGGGACATCATTCAGCATTACATTCTAGATAGGTTCTGCTTTCAATAGTTGAGATGAGATCATATTATTTTGATTGATGTAAGATCATTGTAGACTTTATCTTTATGCAAATTGTTTTTATTGATGATTCAAGAATCCAGATTTAGCCAATGCTGATTGATGGGGAATTTTGGACCGCAGTGGAAAGATGGAAGATCTAATATATTTAGCTAATTTTATTTTATTATATTTTGGTATTTTATTTTCCATACTATTTTGTATTTCCCAAGAGCCACATTTCAGCCTTTCAGGTATTGACACAGTGACCCAATAGCAGCATGGAAGCGCCACTTTTTGGATGTTGAAGTGCTGTGCTTCCACTCTCTACTTCTTCTTCTCCTCCTCCTTTCTTCCTCCCTGCTCTGTCTCTATTCAGTTTCTACTTTCTTTGTTTCTCTCTTTTCTTGTTCCTTCTAGTTCTTTTCATCTTCCCAAGGACTGCACCACAGGCAGGAACAGTGAGTTTTTGTAGAGAAATCCGTTTTGGTTAGCATGGTTCTGTGTATCTCAAGGATTTCCGCACTAAGTCTAGGCAGTCAGAAATAAACATAAGAGGGCATGCTTTTTTTTTTTAAAAGGCTGAACTACATTTGAACTCATAATTTAAGTTGGATTAAGCCTGATTGAAATTTTGAAAATGATATTGGAGACTGAATCAAATCAAAATTAGAGAATCTGTTTGGATGGATGGTGTGGTAATGCAGTGAAAAAAAGAGAGAGATGCGGAGCGAGGAGTAGGCTTGATGTCGAAGCACGAGTAACAATTCCATACTGATAGACCTACTTATTCACTGTTTATCCTCTTAACTAATAAGTCCTAGATTGGATCAGATCTTTTTGATTTTCTAATTCAAGCTGCTAAAATATATTTATGAATGTATTACTTTAAAATCTTGTCCTTCTGCTGTGTAGATACTCTCAACGTGCGAAAAAGGTCTTCAGGGAGCTTAATGAGAAGCCATTCGTGGTAGAACTTGATCGCCGAGGTATGTCTACGTCTTCGAATTGGTGATGGATATGCTCATATGCTAAAAAAATACTAAGTATGCCAACTGATTCCCTCATGGATGTTAGCATTCTATCATCTATTTTTCTATTGCTATTGAATAATTTCTTTTATTAGATTTAGATGATTATAACTTAGATGTGAGTTATAATGCCAATGTTCTAATGAATTTGTATTAGTTTTTTGGGTTAATTACTGAAAGGTTCCTATAGTTAACCCATTGCTGTTTGATTCACAAATTTCTATTAGTATCTAAATGTCTCTGAAAATTATGATTATTACATAGCAGATTCTTATTAATAATTTCTATTAGTATCTAGATAACATTCCATTCTAAATTTTTGAAAATTTTATTTTTATCCATCCCCTCTCTCTCTCTCTCTCGCTTCCCCCTCACGCAGGCCCGAGAGCCTGCGCGGAGGGTGGCGAGAAGCCGACGCCCACCCCCTCCCTCCCTCTCCCAACAAGGTGACGTCGGCGAGTAACAAAGAATTTACAATGACAAAAATATAAAAATTGAAAATTTGTTAGATTTAATAGCTGGGTATCTTATATGTAATATTGAGTAAAACTATATGGACCTTTCAGTAAATTTTTAAAAATTATGAATCAAATAGTAATTATAGGTTAATTATACGAATTTTTCAGTGACATTCCTAGATCTGTAACGGATGTTTTCTGATGCAGATGATGGGAAAGAGATTCGAAATGTTCTTCTTGATTTGGTTGGTCGACGCACCGTTCCTCAGGTCTTTGTGAATGGGAGGCATATCGGCGGCGCGGACGGTGTTCTCTAATTACTTTTGCTGCGTTCTCTGTTGTCATTTCTCTTGAGAAACATGATGTTCATCTTCTGAATCTCCTGCCTTCTTCACTACCTACAGATACCCTGGAGGCTCTCGCTAATGGCCGACTTCAGAAACTTCTCGATAAATCCCAATGATGTGTGCAACTCTGGTTCCATTGATGATGATTCAGGTATGCTAACTGGACCGGAATTTGGAATAAATTTTAAGTGAAATTATCGTGGAGTTACTATAAAAGAAAATTATTATGGAATATTGTTTTCAAGGCAGCCAGATAAAAGGATATTTATGTTATGGGCAAATTTCACCCAGGTCCCTGAGTTTTAGGGTTATTATCACACAGGTTCACGTTTTTAAAATTATATCATCGGGGTCCCTAGGTTTTCAAAAATTATCATCAGGGTCATTTTTTTATTTTTTTATTATTAAAAATATACAAAATTACCATTATATTCTTACCGAATCTGGTGGAGAGAGGGAGGGTAAGGGTATAATGGTAATTTTGTATATTTTTTAATAAAAATAAATAAAAAAAGAACTCAGATGATATTTTTTGAAAACCTAGGGACCCCGATGATAAATTTAAAAAATGTGGACCTGTGTGATATTAACCTTTAAACTCAGGGACCTGGGTGAAATTTGCCCTTATGTTATTTTTAAATTTAAATATTTAAAATAAAAATAAATAAAAAATTTAAATTAAGTGAAGAGAATTTGATTGAAATATTAATCTTAACTTTAAGAATAAGCATTTTGAAATCACAAATCTATTTGATATTAATTAAAATCTTTTAGAGATTTAGATGGTATTATACCTTTCTTATTCTTCAAAATTATTTTTTATTTGTACTTTAAATCTTATGTGCGTGAAAATAATAATAATAATTTATTATATTAAAATTTATATGGAATGCAGAAAGAAATTTGTTGGCTATATTAAAATCTATATATCTATAAAAGAAATTTATTTAGAATGTAAAATAATGTTATTTTTTTATTAAATTTATATAAAATATAAAATTTTTTTTTTTTACAATTATAAATTTCTTGGTAGATGACATTTATTTTTAGCTAAATTACCTAACTTTTAGGTCCTGTTTGGTGTGAGGACCAAATCAGATCAAAGTGGTATTAATTTAAAAAATAATAATAATAATAATAAATAAAATTTTTTAATTATTTTACACAAATTTTAATATAAAAAAATATTATTTTATTTTATATATTCAATAATTTTTAATAAAAATATATATTTTATTTCACATTCTAGATCAAAATATTTGAATCTAGTATTTTAGTCTAGAATGTAAAATAAAATTATTTTTTTATTGAAAATTATTAAGTATGTGAAGTAAAATATTTTTTTTATATTAGAATTTGTGTAGAATGATTAAAAATTTTTATTTATTATTATTATTATTATTATTATTATTATTATTTAAATTAATATCATTTTGGTGCTGATTTAATCCATACGTCAAACAAAGTTTTAAGCTTATTTATGAAGGGTATTGTGCCTGACATAATTTTTTAAAATTATTTATGAAAAGTTATTGTCAGCATTGGCCTTTTTATTTTCCTGTTAAACTCATATTTGATTTAGTAGATGATAGACCTTGAAATTTTATTCATTTGAAACTAAACTTAAAAAGTGATATATTTTTTATCAAAAAAAAATGTGATTTCTTTGTTCTGATGTGAAATTAAATTTTTATTTTAAGGAATATATATAAAACATGAAATAAAATTTATTTTTTAACTTTAGAATATATGTTGTGTTAAATGTAGTTAAGTCATAATTTTGAAATTTATGCTTAGGTTAAAGTTTATTTATTTTTAATATTTATATTTATGTTGAATATGATTTTGTTATGTTAAAATTAATTTAGGTGATTTTAGAGGTATATAATTACATCTTATTCAAAATTTTAAATATTATATATTTATTTAAATATGTATTACATAATTTTAATTTTATGTAGTGATTTACTATGTGGGATAAAAATTTGATTATTACTATAATGTAAATTTTATGAAGATAGTTACATATATGTATATAATATTTAAAAATCTTTATAATATTTAGATAATTATTTTTTTTTTATTTTTATTCGTACAATCAAGCACACTGCAGAACTTGTTTGCTAGTTGATGAATTGACTTATATGTAGCTTGTGCATGGTTGAAAACAACTCGGATTTATTCATAGCCTTTGGCATTATTATAAATATAATTTTAGTCAACTCATTTACTCACAAAAAATTATTATGTTATGGAATATTATGTATATTGTTATGTATAAAATAAAAAATATTATGCATAAGCAAGATAATAATATATATAAATATAGTAGTGTTATGTATAATATAAGAATTTTAATTATATATATATTATGGGAAAAAAGTATGTCATATGTATAAATAGAATTGTGCTATATATATGTGTGTTACTGTTGTGTATAGAAATGATAATATTTTGTATATATTTTATTTTACATATTTTTATATTTATCATAATATTAAAAATTGGATTAACGGAATGCATATTTATTATTACGGCTATTGACTCAGGCGAATGAGGTGAACACTTAAACATTTTAGGTCTGTAATAAAATATTAGAGGTTTGTTTATTTGTAAAACTTATTTTTAATAAGTTTAAAAATAATTTTAAATTAAAATTGTTTTTATTGATAATCATGAATAATTTGAAATAAATTAATTATTATATTGAGATGTGTGTGGATATAAAATAAAATTATTTTTTTTTTACTTTAAATTATGTGTATAATGAGAAATATAATAAATTTTATGAATGATATGATATATCAAGTTAAAATTAACCTAGTTAATTATAAACTGTCTAATAAACAAAATCTAGAGGGATTTATAATTTTCATCTATTATTTACTATGTTAATATAATGAAAATTAACACATATAATTAAATTATAATTAACCTTTCATTTAAGGGTTAGATGCAATCTTGTATTTATCATTTATATTTATTATCTCGTATTTTAAGTCCTTTTTTTATCTATTTTAAATTTTTTTGTTTTTTTTTTCATAAATTTTTTATGTGAATCTTTTTGAAATGAGTTAAATATAATCTTAGTTATATGTGTTATTCTAATTGGGTTAAAGAAATAGTAAATAGAAGTTAGTCGGAGGTGTTGCTTATAAATTTATATTTAAAATAAAAAGTGTTATTTATAAATATTTAATTTAAAGATTGATATCTAAAAAAAAAAAATTTTTGAAAGTAATTGATATAAATTTTTCTAAAATACTTTTAAAGATGGTTGAAAATAATTTGACATGTCTATGTAAAATACTTTAAAAAGCTGGTAAGACTTTTTTATGGGATAATTACTTATGTATTATAAAAAAATTTAAATATTATTTATATATTATATTTTTTTTAAAAATTTAAATTATGAAATAATAAGTATTTAAATAATTACGTAATATTTAAAGTAAATTTCCTTTATTTATATATCAAAATTGAATATTGAAATATATATATATATATAATATATAATATATAATATATATATTGGTTAATATTTATATCTTTTAGAGTTTTACATTTTGCATCGAAATCATAATTGAATTTTTTAACAAGTTGATTATTTTTATATTTTATTTTATTTATTTTTCAAAAAAATGTGTAGGAAAAATTGCATAGGACATTAAATAAAATTTTATTTAATATTAAAATGTATATAGGATAAAATTTATAAAATAAATTTTTAATTTTTTTTTAAATGATAAAAAATTAAATCTATGCGATGGTAGTCTTGCCCTTCATCCCTCACATCGCGCGTCGAGTCTCCGTGATCGCCGTGGACCTCCGCCCCTACGGCGGGGAGCAGAAATTCCACAGCCGGACGAGGAACAAGAAGAGGCGGCGGGGGACGGATAATCAGAGGTTGTTAGCAGGCGAGAAGGCGGCAGGGGAGAAGAGATGAGGAAGCGCGATTTGAGTATTCTTATGCTCTCCGCATTTGCAGTCTTCTATTCTCTCCAGGTCTCGATCGGTCTCTTCTTCTGACGTATTCATTGCTTTGTTTCTTATAGGATCCACTACCGTATGGATTACCCTTTGGATTCGATGGATTTTTTCTCTTACAGAACAAAACCCTTGTTAAATCATGTTTCAGTGTTTTTCTGCATCCGGTTTTACTCCTGGATATTTGCTTCTATATGTATGTATGTCGCCTATGTTATCTTCTCCGATTTAGTTTCATCCTTGTCGCCATGCCATGGTTTTGTGTTTTGTGCTGTTGTGCTCAATGAATTCTTTGCTCACTGAGGTATTACTCGCTTTTTGCGAGTGTTTACTTTTAAGAAGTCATGGTGATTGTCTTTGTTTTATTTCTCGACAGCATGAAGGCGATTTTTCCTTTAAGGAGGCATGGTTCCATCTCACAGATGAATATCCGATCAAATATGAAGCTGAGCGTCTCCCACCACCGCTTGTGGCTGATCTGAATGGTGATGGAAAGAGTGAGGTACTTGTTGCAACGCATGATGCCAAAATCCAGGTCGGTTGAATCCTTTGCCCATTTGCAGCCGCACTTGATATAGAAAGCTTGGAACTCATACATATATGTAAATGCTAAGGTGCATGTATAGGGAATGCCTTGAAAGCTCCGTTTGGTAACAACTTAAAATTTTTTAAGTATAGGCTACTTAAAATTTCAAGTAGGTTAAAATTTTGAAGCAGCTTGAAGTTCAAGCCACTCCATTTGATAACCACTTTGAAGTAGCTTAAACCTAAATTTAAGCTACTTGGATATAAAAATCATCTAAATAATTTTTAGGCTTTAAGCAGCTTGAAATTTTCAAGCTGAGTCATTTTAAGCTCTCAAAATACAAGCCATGAGAAAGATAGCTTGAACTTTAAGCTGCTTTAAAATTTCAAGCTGTTTCAAATTTTAAGTAGCTTATACTTACTTAAAAATTGAAGTTATTATGGTTTGTAGTTTGAGAAGCTTAAAATGACTTTACGTAGCTTGAAAATTTCAACCTACTTAAATCCTAAAAGCTGTTTGGATGGTTTTTATATTCAAGCAGCATAAGCTTAAGTTTAGGTTGCTTCAAAGTAGTTGCCAAACAGAGCTAACTGCACCAAAATTTTAGATGCATGGTCCGATGAGCTTTATGTTTTGGAAAACTAATTATTCAAGCATTTCTACTATTTTGTTGCTACACCAAATTGTATCATTTGGAGTTTCTAAACTTAAATTCATACAACTTGCTAAATTGATAGACGTCTCATGACATTTGATTGAGCATATTTATGTGCGTGTAGTCAATCTGTTTAATTGAAAATATACAATTGCTTTTGCTAGTTATTTTTGGTTAACAGTTTTGCAGTCATTATTATTGTCAGTAAATCTTGTTATGTTCATGACAAAAAAGTGTAGTGGCATAGTGTTATGTGATGTACATGAACAACTTTTTAGTTTGTTTGTAGAGGTTAATTTTAACAAGGCTTAAGTTAAATTTAGATGAAGATATTTTTTTTATTAAAAGTTATGAATGATGTGCAATAAAGTTTGTTATTATGTTGGGATGGGTGAGGGATATCATATAAGTTAGTTATTATTTGGTATGTGTGTAAGATGTGAAATAAAATTAATTTTTTATTTTGAATTATGTGTATGATGTGAAATATAGTTAATTTTAATATTATATTTTATATATGATGTAATATGATTAGGTAAAATTTTAACCTGACTGAACAAATAGGCCCTTAATTACTTATTGTTCCCTTCTATGTTTTAATGTTTTATCTAGTTCTCCAGTATCAATAAAAAATGTTTTATCTAGTTCTCAATCAAGAATTGTTATTCATACAAATTCAAGTTTCAGCTATAATTAGTTGTTTATAAAAGTTTCTGTATGACAGTATTTCTTTACTTAGGTTTTGGAGCCACATGATAGACGTGTGGATGAAAGTTTCAGTGAAACACGGTTATTGGCTGAGGTATCTCTGTTGCCTGATAAGATCCGTTTATCAACTGGAAGGCGGCCTGTTGCTATGGCTACAGGCTATGTTGATCGCAGTTACATGCATGGAGAAATGAGGAAACAAGTTTTGGTTGTTGTTACCTCTGGATGGTCTGTTATGTGCTTTGACCACAACCTTAAAAAGCTGTGGGAAAACAATATGCAGGTATTTACCATACTTTTCTTGAACAATCAGGTTAAGGTGCAAGATCATTACGATGTGGTGATTGTCATCTCATGTTATTTCACTCTTTACTTGATAGGAGGATTTCCCTCATGGTGCTCACCATAGAGAAATAGCAATTACAATAAGTAATTACACGCTAAAGCATGGAGATGTAGGATTGGTAATTGTTGGTGGGAGGATGGAAATGCAACATCATGTATGTTCTACAAACTTTTGCAGCTGTCAACTTAAAGCATGTTTTGATTGAAATATTTGCTAGATTTACTTCCTAAGAAAGAGTTTGGTGCCTTGTTTTGTGTGGAAACTTGATTAATCAGTTACGCTGATGATTCCGTAATGCCACTTGTTTCTGGCCCTTAATTTGTGTGTGGACAGATAAAATAATAACATGATGTTGCTTGTATTCACTTTTTTATCCTTTTGAGGCGCACACCTATACAAGTGCATTCACATGCATTTGTGCATTTACATTTGTCTATACTGACATTAATGTACATAACGTTATAGATACATCAATCAAACTTTGTAGATATATATATATATATATGTATATGTGGATGTTCTTGTTTCTGTGCATGTTTTTTCTTCACATTTTGTTCTTATTTGTTCTAACGTTTTTTTCTCTTCTTTCTGCATGCCATAAACTCTTTTATCTTATTTCCTGTCAATTCTGTAGACCATGGATTTCATTGAAGAAAGCTTGCTGTCTGATAATATTGATGAGCTGCACCGAAGAAATGCAAATGAGAAAGAGGTGTGCGTCTTTTATATGTTTTATTTTAGATGTATAGGATGTATTATTGGAGATGTCTCCATTAGCATCACTATGTGTGGTTGATATGAGAGGCCTTGCCTTCTATGTTGTTAGTTGTTGCTTTGTAAATTTATCTTAGAAATCTTACTATATTTGTTTTATTCCTTCTATTTAGAGCTGAAACATTCTTGAAACTTACTCCAAGTGTATGGTTATGTAGGTAGTCTTTTTCTATGAGACTGTCCTGGAATGAGGCTTAGCTATGGCACGAGCTTAGTGATCCCCGTTGAGTGCTGATGCTTAGTTAAACCACAGTCTGAACATTTGTTTGTTGAAAAGGAAGAAAAGTTTCCTCAGGAAAATTACTTTCAGAATGGTGGAATGGTGCTTTCCTATGCCTCAAGCTTAGCTAGGCCTCATACCAAAGACAGCGTAAATCAGACCTTTTGAAAAAGTACTTGGTTATCTTAGAATTTGTGCATGAGTTTTATGCTTAGATGTCCTTGCCTTTATGTTTAGTCCAAATGCTAAAAAGAATTTATTTTGGTACCAAAAGTTTTTGCTTCTCTTATTAAATAAAGGAATTAATGTTTATGTATTTAATATAATTGTGAAATGCAAACTTGTCTGATTTTTTTTTTGGCAATTTGTATTAACTTCTCAGTGGTAAATGCCTTAATTGCAATGTTGAGTTGAGCAAAAGATACTTGATTGCACCAACCTACCTGGGGCTGGGATACGAGCCACCCAAGAAGTAAGCTTTTACGGTGAGTCGGTCCATTGCTAGAGCAGTAGGGAGACAGAGCAAGGTGGTATTTAAGATACAAGAACGGGTCAGGCTTCTAGTAGAGTAGAATAGAGTAGAGGAAAGAGTTAGGGTAAGGAACTTGAATCGCGATCCCAAGTGGCCAGCGAGCGAGTGGTTGGTGGCCAACATCTCTTTTTCACAATTGGCACTCGAGGAACCAAGTTTATGAGATTTGTGAAGAATGTGAAATAAAATTAATTTTTATGTGGGCTTAAACATAAATTTCATTCAATATAAAAATAAATAAATAAATTTCATTATTTTTAAAGAAATTGTTATGGACTTGGATGTAATTATAATATAATCCTAGATGCCTACATATAATTTGTAAATATACATGTGTATATAAAATCTATTTGGTGATGTGGTGGATTTTTGGTTCAATCCTCTTCATATGGTATCAAAGTCTAGTAATAGTCTGTTTCTCTCAAGCTCGCGGTGCATCTCTCCTCTCTTGCTCACAAATCGTGTTCTCCTAATGCCATCTCTTCTTCTAGTTGATGCTACTTTGGTGGCTCCCACTACCGCCTCGTTTCACAAGCTTCTTCAGCATCTTCTCCGCAAGTTGTGTCTTTCCCTGGCAGATCTAACACACATTATCCTCCAATGCTCCAGCCTCAAACGATGTAGCTCTAGCCTCCAAAACTCTCTGCTTTCCTTCCATGGTCCTACACGCGCCTCCTTGCGATGTTGTCGCCTTCAGCCAATGCACTCCAATGCTGACTCATGTGCGTGTCGTCCTCTTGTCATGATCTTTGCAATGAGACTTCCAACTTGCTCTACTTCCTTTCGCACCAACCTGCTCCATTTTTTCTTCTATCCTTACAGGAAGCTCTTCTCCGATCCAGCGAGCTCTTCTTCCCTCTCGCAGCATGCCACTCTTCTTAATGCACTGATCAAGCTTTGGTTGTGCCATCTCCACGAAGCACTATACACCTTCTCTGCTTTGCAATTCTTCAATCTATAGCCCTTGTTTGGTAACAGGTTATTTTAGCCATGGCTAAATTTATTTAAAAAATATTTAAAATTTATTTATATCTCACCCTTCACAAATTTCGATATTGAGCATTTTATTTCACATACAACACTATTCTTAATAAATCAATCAACTTGATTTTATATTCAACGCAGTTTTTAATTTAACTAATTATATTTCACATCATACATGTTTTGTAAAAAAAAGCTATAATTTTTTCAAACCATCTTTTTTTTTTCCTCCAACCAAACTAAGCCATATAGTTACTCTCAATTGAATGTCTTCATCTACTTCTTTAACTTCTTCCCTTGTTATATGCAGCTTCATTATGCTACATCTATCGAGATTAATGATGATCACTATTGAAAATTTGAAAGGGAAGATGCATGTTTTGTGGGCTACAACAATAAAAGTTTGGGTCTGGGTCATGGGCAGTTAGAGCACTTGACCAAGAAGAAGGCTTCAGATATACCTAAGAAGGATAGAGTAGCATGAGAGAAGATTGATGCTCAACTCTTAGCCTTACTCTGGCAAGTTATTGATCTTGGTCTAATTAGTACATTTAGATATTTTCTCTCTTGTTATGAAACCATTACACAGGCTTGAAATTTATATTCTCGAGACATTTCTTGAGCATATGAGTTGATCGAGGATCTATTCCGACTGCATAAGTCAAATGGAAAGATAACGGCTCATATAGGACGATTTTAGGCATTCACGATCTATTTCAAAGATCTCCAGGTTACTCCTAATGTACGTCTCATGCAGGATTGTATTGGCAAACTTTTCACTATGTTCCTCTACATAGCTCGCCCATATCTTGAATCTATAAAGACAGATTTTCGTTGGCACTTTCATATCTTATTTATCTAATGCTTACATGAGGATGTTATGTGCTTCCATGGCTTCCATACTCGTTGCTGATTTTATTCTAGATCGCTTTGCGCTTGCTATGAAGGTCATAGTGGACATAAAGGAGGGTGTAGTCAAGCTTCCCATCCTAAATGTACATTCTATGGAAAAATGGAATCTGTACGGCTAATATGTTATTCTTTACATCTATATCCTCTTGGACATCCCTCACATACTATTAAATTTGTGCAGCTGGACCACCAACATAGGAGAGACTTCTTGGCTCCTAGTCCTCTAGTGCTAAATCTCTATTCCTGTTGGGAATACTTCAGAATTTTTCAGTTACATGCTTCCTAGGGAGGTACCTTGCACTTTGTAATCTCATTGGCTTAGGAGGAAACACCTACAACTTGCCTTTCGCACACTATGGATTCTAGCCCATGGATTCTTGGATCGAGTGCCTCTTAACATATGTCTGATAATATCTCCTCTTTTGCTCACCTCAAAAAACCTTTATTCCTAGCCAATGTTACACTTGTTTGTATCATCATTAAATCGCATTGGTAGTCTTGGTCGTACCCTTTCATTGTCATTATCCTTTATATTTTGTTTACTTAAATTTGTTTTACATTTATTATCTATTAGTAAACTCACAAGAGCCTTAAATTGCCCCATAATGTTTATATCTGTGGACTCAAAAGGTGATTGGTATAAGGTATGAGTCTCGATGACTATACAAGTTGGCCATGATTCTTCCTTTTTCAGCTCTTATGGTTGAAACTACCCCATTACAAAATTCACAGTTGTCTTGGGCACCCTAATTTGTAAAGTCTACAAAAGATGGTTCTAAGTCTTTTTAATCTCAACACACCTACTATCTCAAAGGCACTTCCACTTCCTGTGTCTCTATTGATTCCTTCACCTTCACCTGTAGAGCCATCGTTACCAGTAACAAAACCATAACACATATGCAATCAGTGACCTCGGTCAAGACAATTGCAGTAGCTCCTTGGGACTTTGTCACTTGGCCAAATACCTTTTTTGTCTCGAATTCCACCTGGCCTTAATCTCCTCGATCTTCCTATTGCCTTTAGGAAGGGTACTCGACAATGCACTACTTTTCATCCTCTACCTCATTATATATCTCATGCTGCTCTATTTGCAGATTACCTTGCTTTTGTTTATTCTGTGTCCTTCGAATTTTTTTTTATGTTTTTATTTCACCTTTTGATATTACAGTTTTCCTCATCCCACTTAGAGATTGTGATGATATGTGGTTCGAACTTAAGCCCCCCTAGTTCGCAGGCAAGCTCCTACATCTTTCTGGAAAGGACATAGCTTGAAGGCAAAATCCTTCCTATAAGACAATGTCCTTTGTATTTGTTCCTAGAATTTTATCAGTGGCATTGTCTCGTTCTGGGTTGCGACAGGCTATGATGGATGAGATGTCAACATTATACTCAAATAATACCTCAGAGGCGTTTTTTCTCCGCTTTAGTAAGTCAATAGTCAGATGTAAGTGGGTATATACCGTAAAGATTTCTCCTAATAGCTCAATGGATTGTCTAAAGGCTGGACTTGCGGCAAAGTGATACAGTCAAATTTATGGCGCTGATATATAGGTGCATTTTCTTCGGTGGTCAAGATAGCTTAAGTGTGCCTATTCCTTAATTTAATAGCAATGTCTTGTTGGCACTTACATCGACTAAATATTAAAAATATGTTTTTCCAACATTTCAAAAAAAAAAATGCATTTTTCCATGGAGACTTGGGTGAGGAGATTTATATAGAGCAACCACTCAAGTTCATTGCTCAGGGGGAAGTTTGGCTAGTTTGCAAGCTCAAGAAGTCACTACATGGTCCAAAGCAATCTCTTTTGGCTTAGTTTGGTAAATTTAGTTTAGCTTTAATTCAGTTTAGCATGTCCCACAGCATTTTGGATTACTTTGTATATCACAGGATATTAGACTCTTGCATTCTTCTTATTGTCTATGTGGATGATTTTATCATAACAGGGGATGACACTGAATGGGATTGTTAAGTTAAAAGATTACTTACATTAGCAGTTTTAGACTAAGGACTTGGGAGATTTGAGATGTTTCTTAGGTATTGAAGTTGCTTTTTCAAGAGAAGTATATATATATATATATCACAGAGAAAATGTGTCTTGGACATGGTCAAGGAGACTTGCATGTTGAGCACTAAATCAATTGATAACTCCTGTAGATCTTAATCTCAAATTAGTGCCTAAGCAGTGGCAGTAGATTTCTAATCAAGGATGATATCGCAGGTTAGTTGGCAAACTCTACTATTTTTTAGTAATTAGGCTTGATCTTTTATTTCCTGTAAGTATGATTAATCAATTCCTTGAATCCCTTTATGAGAGTCATTGAGAGGTAGCTTTGAAGATTCTCAGATTCCTCAAGGCTGCCTTCAAAAAAGGACTTTTATATTGTGACTGTGGACACTTCTAGTGACATGATATACAGATGTTGACTGAGCAAGTTCCCTAACAGATCGAAGATCCACATCAAAATATCATATTTTATTAGGAGAGAATCTAATATCTTGAAAGAGTAAAAAGTAAAATATGATAGCAAGATTTGGTGTGTAATTATAATATAATCCCAGGTACTTATATATAATTTGTAAATAACCCTAGGCATGTATATGTTTTGTATTTGGCGGTGCATTGGATTTTTGGTACATTCCTCTTCACGTGTTTACTAGAAATGTGAAAAGTTTATCATATTGAAACTTGTATAGGATGTATTTGAAGTTAAGCTTTTTTGATGTCACGTGAGGAGGAAAACAATTCCTAAATACAGTCACTAAATTGATAGGTTGTCTAACAGATAGATGTATGGTCCATAGAGAAGACTACATATAATTTAGTTATTTATGCTGACACGTAGATGCTTGGATGCTGAATGTCATGTTCCCTTCCTTTGGGGAAAGTGTTGATTTTGATTTGATATTATTTATTTTATAGTTCCTTTTAACATTTTGCAACATAAAATTATTTATTTATCCTTTACTTTGATATGTTAATGTTAGTATTCTTCCCTCCAGTCCCCCGGAAACGGCACAGCAGCAGATCTACGCCATTTTGTATTTTATGCTTTTGCTGGTCGGTCAGGCACTATCCGCTGGACTAGGAAAACCGAAGTATTTCTCAACTCCCTATTCAGATTAGTTGCTTCGTTGTACATTTCAAGTGATAAAAATTACATTTTTTTAAGAAGCTGGCTTTATTCATCTAAATTCTTATTGTATACCTTGAATTGCAGAACGTCAAGGTGGAATCTTCTGATGCATCACAGTTGATTCCTCAACATAACTACAAGCTGGATGCTCAAGCTTTAAATAGTCGTCACCCTGGAGAGGTTTGTGAAGGGGAAATACTTGCAATTACCTTATTGTGGAATGAGTCCAACAAAGTGTCTTAGAAGCCAAACAATATTCTGCTTTTTGTATGCTAAGTTGACAGGGGAAGTACCTGAATTTATACATGCATTGATGTGGATATTCTTGGTATATGATGAACATTTTTGCTGTCTTTTCTATGTTTACTTTGACAAATGTGAGGCATTAGATGATTAGATCAAAAGCATGTGCACGTGTTTAAGATGTATGTTGATCCTGCAACTATACTAGCTGCTATATGCTGTTAAATGTTTAGGTGCTTGAATAATATCTGTAGGATAAATTGTGTGTGGTCCTTGACTATATCTGACGTTCTGGTAGTATTAGATGTTACCTTCTGTGAATGCTAAATATACTGCATTTCCTGCTAGAATTTCATTTTTCTTGTTGGTATGAAACTTTTATAGGGCAATAGCATTCTTCTTCGATTAGGATATTCTGCTTGCTGACCATCATCCTTATTGCATGTAGAGTTCATTTGTCTATTAAAGCTCTAATCATATTTGTTGTTTTGCAGTTTGAATGCAAAGAATTCAAGGAGGCAATTCTTGGTGTATTGCCGCATAGTTGGGTAATAATGTATTCCCTGAACATCTCATTGAATTATACGAACTGCCTGAACATCTCATTGAATTATACGAACTGGATGATATATATTATATCTATTATGCTTTTGTCAGGATAGGAGAGAAGATACTTCTTTGGTGCTGGCACATTTTAGAAGGCATAAAAGAAAATTATTGAAGAAAACGCCTGGAAAACCTTTAACTTCCTTCCTTCATATGCCTGCTGAAAACAATCCTCCAGGGAAGGATTCATCTAATAAAATTGCTAGGGCAATCGGAAAAGCCGCTAGTTATGCTGGCTCAGTAAAACCAAAGAAGGTAAACTCATCCATAACTGCAGGCAAGGATGTTTTTGTTCTGAGCAGCGTGTGTTTTTAAACTATTACTGAAAAGTATGACCCTAGAGTTTAAGGCATTGAGCTTTGCAACTACGGCGAGATTTCTCCAAGTTGTTTGCTTGGAGGAACTTAAATTTAGTTTGTGCTAATTAGTTATAGTTAGATATTTTATTAAGGAAATCACTAATATTGTTTTCCTTTTGTTTAACAATTTAGCCTGTCCTCTTAACATTTCATTATAATGAAGGTTCTTTTCTTTTTTCAACTTACAATGAAGCTATTGCTACTATTCATTGTGCTTCTACTGAAAAAGTTGATTGCATAAATTGCTGGTGATTCAAATATTATACATTGTTGCTCTTTCATGAATGTTTAGTGGTTTCACTGCATGTTCTTGTCACTCGTTTGTTTGCAAAGGTTAAAATTAACTAGGTTAATTTTAATTTTATAAGTCACATCATATAGGATAAAATTTACATATATTTCACATTATATTCATATTTCATAATAAAAAGTGAAATACATTTCATATCCTACACAAATGTCAAAATAATAACTAATCTCACATTTTACACGGATCTGAAGATAATAATTATTTTATTTTATATCATACACAACTTTTAGTACAAAAAATATCTCCATTCAATTTTAATGTTAACCTAGTTAGACAAACACATTAATCTACTTGGTTTCATTGAAGTGACCCCAAGGTGGGAATGGAAAGGGTGGAAGCATGAAATTTGTTTTTGTTTAGTAGGCACCTATAATGACTTGTGAAGTGGCATATTTTCTACATTGGGATCTCTAAAGATTATTCATATCCAACTTTTTGTCAATTTTAGCCTGTTCACATAATTTGAATTATTTCTCTCGATACCTAACTAATGTACTTAATATTTCGATGGGACTATGGCTTAATATTTTAGGCTAATGTCTTCAACTGATCATGCTATCCTTACCTGTTATCTTGCGTTAGATGCCTAAGATAAGCTTGTGGGATTTGTAGATTTCGTATATAGCTTAATGGTTTGTATGACTTTTTTCATCAAGTGAGATTTTAAGAATCTGCTAGCTGTTACACAAAAATTAATACGACAATGTGCAGTGAATGCAAAGCATTATTAAATATAAGAATTAATATATGACTTGGCTTCCTGATTTTTCCTTTTAATTTATACAGAGACATCTTTATATTCCCACCATAACAAATCACACTCAGCTCTGGTGGGTTCCAAATGTTGTTGTTGCTCATCAAAAGGAAGGAATTGAGGCTCTTCATCTGGCATCTGGACGAATCATTTGCAAGGTTTGCAATTCAATCTAATATATTCATGCTCTTATTATTATTATTATTATTATTATTATTATTATTATTATTATGCTAAAGGTCATGTTATCTCGGTTTTATGCCTATTGAATTTTTTTCCTTTAAATCATATTTTGATCATAGTTGCAAGGTGATTGGCTACTTTATCCATACATCTCTAACTCGACATCATACCTTTCAAGTGCTCGTGCTTACTGACTTTTAAGTTGTATTCATATATATTCATTAACAGACAAGATACACTTACATGTGTGAACACATACGTTTATTCGTTATGTGAGGTCTAATTATACCCTATTTTTCCATTTATGTTATACATTGTCCTTGACATGATTACATTTTCATGCCAGCTTCATCTTCCAGAGGGAGGCCTTCATGCTGATATTAATGGAGATGGGGTTCTAGACCATGTTCAGGTAAGCAAATATTCCAAAGCACTCCATTTCCCTTCATCCCCTCCCATTTATTCTTTCCGGGAAGCTAGTTCATTCTTTTTTTTCTTGATTTTCCAAAGAGTTCTGCATGAACAAAGAAACATTTTTGAATGAAGATAAGAAATCCACAGAAGTTCAACAGATAAGTGTTAGTAAATTAAAAGTTTTAGAAGAAAGTTGATAATTAAGTGTCTTGGGTTTTTTGACCTGTGCACAGATAACTTCGAATTCACAGGACTGAGTACTTTTTACTTCATATTGATTGTTTTGTTCATTGCAATTTAGGTTGTTGGCGGCAATGGAGCGGAGCAAACAGTCCTTAGAGGGTCTATGGAAGTACTACAACCCTGCTGGGCTGTCGCCACGTCAGGCGTTCCAGTCCGAGAGCAACTTTTCAATGCTTCTATCTGCCATCATGGACACTTCAACCTATTTCAGCATGGAGATTTCGTTAGAAGTTTTGGTAGAACAGTTGATTCCAGTGCTCTGGAGGTGGCTACTCCAGTGCTACTACGTAGACATGATGGGCATGAGCATCATAAGGGAAACCCTGGTGATGTTATCTTTTTAACAAACCGTGGAGAGGTTTGATATTTCCTTCTTACTATTTTATTAAAATTCTTATTAATCTGGCTGTTTGGATTATATTTTTGACTAATTAATTTAATGGCTTAGGACCGAGTTGCACATTATCGAGTTGAATGGGCTTCATGTCGGCCTGCTCCCCACTCTCCCCCTCGGCCCTAGCTTGACCTTTTTGTTCGTTCTTTTTGCATCAGGTTACTTCATACTCTCCAGGATTGCACGGTGAAGGTGCCGTTTGGAGATGGCAACTTACAACTGGAGCAACATGGTCGAACCTTCCTTCTCCATCCGGGTTGATGGAAGAAGCAATGGTTGTGCCGACTCTAAAGACGTTTTCTTTGCGATCTCATGACAGCAAAGAGGTTATCATTGCCGCCGGCGATCAGGAGGCCGTTGTGATCTCTCCTGGAGGCAGCCTATTAACATCAATCGAATTGCCCGGCTCTCCTACGCACGCCTTGGTCCTGAAAGATTTCAGCGGCGATGGATTCACCGACATTATTCTGGTTACATCCGGTGGGGTCTATGGATTTGTTCAGACGAGGCAGCCCGGAGCTCTGTTCTTCAGTACTCTTGTTGGCTGCTTGATCATTATCATGGGCGTCGTCTTTGTCTCGCAGCATATGAACTCCACTGGGAAGGCGAAACCGAGGGCTTCAAGCAACCATACGTGAGAGAGCAATTCTGAAGGTAAAAGACTTAACAGTATATATCTATTTTTGAATATAAGTTGCATCTTATTGACCGCGGATTTTGCCTCTTACTGATTCATCTGAGTTAAACCTCTCGTGCCCAACATGTTTCGTTGCGTCGACTTTTAGATCGCTTCAAAGGAGTCAACTTTGAGGAAGATATTTTTGTCGTAGTTTGCTTTCTTCTTATCATGTTTATGCTCGCACCGAATCGCTAAGTATAGTTTGTTCAGATGATTGTTACACTCTCCGTTGCTATCTTGATAAACTATATCAGATTAACCAGGTAGAAATTTGCGAAAAAAAAAAGTTAGAAAATTGATAGAGAAGAGTAATTGCATTACGAACATGTGGCTCTAACCTCTGAGCGAAGTGGGCTTGTAAATGGTTTGCATTTGGTTAGCTACCAAACGTTATTCTTAACCAGGTAACGGCCCTGTTTGTCTAAAAATTTAAAATTAACCTGGTTTAATTTTAACCAGGCATGTCACATCACACATAAAATTTAATATTAAAAATTAAATTTATTTCACATCCTACACGTATTACTAAAATAATAACTAATTTATATCACATCTTTCACATATTCTAACGTAATAACTAACTTTATATCACATCCCTCACATATCCCAACATAATAACTAACTTTATTTCACATCATTCACAACTTTCAGTAAAAAAATATCTCTATCCAAATTTAACCAAGGTTTTTAGAATCGAACCGAAGATCGAACCGGTCAATCGACCGGTTCATAGTTTTATCAGTTCAACCGGTTGAACCGTGGTTCAACCGGATGGCTTAATAATTACATCATAATTAAATATAAATTTTGTAAATGTGAGATTAATTTTTAAAATATGATAAAAAAATATTTTGAAAAAAATAGTACAACTAATTTAAAAAATTTACTACTACAAGAAATGTATAAAAAATTAAAAATTATAAAACAAAACAAATATAATTGCTTTTCTTGTCAATTTATCATTCAAAATAATTTGACTCTTTTATAACAATTCGAAATAAATTTATGATAAAAAATTTAATAAATTAGCTAAACATCTATTATATAAAATAATTATTATTCAAAATATAGCATCAATATTAAAGTATTAATGCTCAAATATAAATGTATAAAAATAAAATAAGAAGCTCAAATAATAATTCCGGTTTGTCCAACCGTTTTTATCGGTTCAACCCGATTTTTACCTGATTTTGGTTCTAATGTTGAACCAGACCGGACATTGGGCCGGTTCCCGGTTGAACCGGTCGAACCAGCCGGTCTGGTCCGGTTCTGAAAACCTGTTCTTAACCAGGTTAAGTTTAATTTTTGATGAAATATTTTTATTTTAGGATTTGTGGAAGAATTGAAATAAAGTTTTATTTTGTGTGCAGAATGTGAAATATGGAATTTTTTTTGTTGTTGTTAAGTTTATGTAAAATATGAAATAAAGTCAATTTAAATATTAGAATTTATATAAAATTTAAAATATTATTAATTTAATTTTATATTTTTTATATGATGGCATCTGTAAAGTTACTGGACAAACAGTAATGATAATGACCAATTTTTTGTATTTAATTTCCCTGCTTATTTTAGAGAATTATATATATAGGGGACCCACACATAACGGCGAGAGCGTTGTTTCACATCGTTTTCTCTATTATTTTGCATTATATCTTTTATATTTTAGCAAATTATTTAATAATATTTTTTTGATTCATATTTATATACAAAGTTTATATAAAGTTAAAAATATACGTACAATACTTTGTTTTGTATTCATTTTTGTGAAAATCAAGCAAGAAAATATAAAAAAAGAATTTATAAAAAGATGAAAAAACAAAGTGAATCTGTTCAGCGATGATGGGGGTGCACTGGCCGCACCCAATATGGACTCGTGGCAGTGACCGAGTGCGAGAGGACATTTCGTTTATTTGATATTTAAACATAAATGTTGTTCGGGGGGATGACGGTGATCTGGTCGAAATATTTACTTAGAACTCGATTAAAAATTGTTTTGAAAGTTTAAGTTTTTTAAAATTATGAATCATGTGTTATTATATTGGGATCAGTAAGTGTTTGATTCACTGCTGCGATTATTTCTTGATGCTGAATTTGATGGGTCCCAGTGTTAAATTACGTGCTGTGGCCACCTTCAAGGCATATAGGATATCTCATGTTTATAGAGCCGTTAATAGAGCGGCAGACTTTGTAGCTTCCTTTTCTTGTTTTGATGACACAGAGTGGCGTAGGGGCATGTCCCTCCCACTCGATTTTTGTGCGATCCTCAACGAGGATCGAACCTTTTTGTATCTGATGTATCTTTTTACTGTTATAGTATTATAGGCTACGGCCAAATTTTAGAAAGAGCCAAAGATTATTTCTTTGCTTGCTTCACACCTCTCCCAACGTGTTTCCTTCAATAGTTTCTGTGTAGGAATAAGACTAATGATTTGTCGTTGAAGAAGATAGCGGCCACAGTTTGAGTGGGCGCGCTTTTCCTTTTTTTCGTTTTGGTCAAGAGGGAGACAGACGAGCTCCATTGAATGTCGGTCTTGGGCCAGTAGGAAACTCGTCTGATAATTGCTCGAGTTTCAAATGATTCGCTCTAAGTTAATTGCAGCACGAAGCCCGCAGAAAATGTAATCGTTTCAAGTATATGTTCATCTTAAACATTAGTAAGTAGATATAGTTAGCATATAGTTGTATGTTTTTCTTATTTTATTCAAGGTAACTTGAGATTGAGTTTGATTAATGTTTAATGAACTCAAATGTAGGGGTATGCAAACTATGGTTTAAACCGAAAAATCGAACCAAACCGTTTAAATTTAACGGTTTGGTTTGGTTTAGAATCTAGCGGTTTGGTGATGGTTTGATATTTTGAATATTTTGGTTAATTGGTTTGGGTTCGGTTTCACATGTTTGGAAACCAAACCGACCGAATTAACCGAATAACTCACGTATTTATATTGGGCCGGTTCATTTGGCAATTTGTCGATTTGGGTTCGCTCATAGATGAGTTCGCGAGAAAGAAGGCTGATTTGACCGACCGAGAAGTTTCAGATTATTTAGGGTTGCGCGACTTGCGCGGTTTGCGCTGTAGATCAAAGGGTTGTAGACCAAAAATATGGTTTTAGCCAAGCCAAACCAAACCGAACTGATATTTATTTGGTTGGTTTGGTTTGGTTTATAATATAATTTGGTTGGTTTGATTTCATTAAATTTAAAACCGAATCTAATCTTTTTTTTTGTTTGGTCACCAAACCAACCACCCAAACCGAATGCACACCCCTACTCAAATGTAATTCGATTTGAGCCCAATTTTCTTCAACTTGTTTCTCATATGTTTTCGATTTAATTGCATGCTTTTGTAGGAATATATACTCATTATATAGGATTCATTATAGTTTCAATGATGAAAAATCATCATATTTGAAGCATTTTATGTTATATAAGTATGATTAATTTATATCTATCTGTTACAAATAAGGTATTATAATCCAAGAAAAATTGTTATGTAAAAATATAAAATAAAATTTAAAAAATTACAAATTTGGACCCTGAGATTGGATAATCATTGCAAGTAAGTACTAATTTTATAAAATTCTCAAATTATATACCTCGAGTGAAGTTTTACACTGTCATGAGATCCCAACAATGAGAGAACTATTTTTATCAAAAAAATAAAATAATGATAGAGTTATTAAAGTGAATATAAAAGTTTTTTTTGTCAGATTGTCGTTAATTTTCAACTAATGAACGGGAATGATTGAAAAGAGAAGAAGACAAGAACTATTTTGTCGTAAAAATTGCTTTTCAAAAGTTTTCATTAATGTATAAGATTTTTTGTCCATAGATCTGGCAAAATAGCAGAAATCAACTAACTAACAGCAGTGCAAATTTATAATAGAGAAATTTATATCTATTACCTACAAAAATTTATTATTTTCAGACAATATCTTTTATTTTAGGGTAAATTTATAGCCAGTACTCCAAATTTTAAGTTAGATAGGGGTGTTACTTAAAAATAATAGATTTTTAAGAGTGATAAATGTAAATCTCCTTTTATAATAATAACCCAAGGGCTCAAATGCAGGTTATCCCAAAAACAAATTTAGAGTTTTTGATGAATTTAACTTTAAAAAATCTCCTTGTTTTCCTCTCGTGAAGCAAAAAAAAAAAAAAACTATTCCTTGATTCTTCCAAATATTTTAATTAACGCACTAAGTTTATATAATTAAATATTCTACTATTCATGACACATTCTATCAATTGCAATAAAATCAGGAACTTTATCTCCATCATGCTCCGTGAAAAATGCTAAGGGCATTAAAATAAGAGTAAATTACATTTAAATTTCTAAAATTATGATATAATATTATATAGGTCTACAAATTTAAATTTATTAATATCTTAGTTACCGTTTTTATCTAGATTTTTAAAATTCTGTTAAACATTTCACACAGATCCATTTAATTTATCGATGTAATTTTAAAATTATTTTAAAATTATTTTTATAGTCGGGGAACAGGGAAGGGTTCGACTTCTCTCCTCCACTTGCTCATCGACCAGAGAAAGAGAGGGGAAGAGGTAAAATAAATAAAAATAATAAAAATTATATTATAAAAGTTATACGTCTAAAAGATTTTAATATTTTAGATTTTAATATTAAAAATTTTAAATTATGAATTTGTGTCGTATTATTATGCTATAATATCAGAATTTAGATGTAATTTATCCTTAAAATAATTAAAATCAGTAACGCGTCTAAATATTCTCATTCATAATCATTGGATTAGTTTTCGCACATCATAAACTATTGACTATCTATTACGCCATATTTTCTCTTGATTATGCTCGAAATAAATATATATATATTTTTAGAAGATTGAAATAAATGAACTTTAAATCTTCACGGATGTAACATGAACAAGTAAAATAATCACGTATTTTCATTTTGAATTAAACAAAGTCTGCATGGTTGAAATAAAAATAATATATAAAAAATAAAGCTCATCTTTTTTTCTTGGTATAGTCGGTCATGTCGCCAAAGTTGAAACTCGCTCGATGTTAAAAACCACAAGTAGAGATCACCTCTCTGGAGGCGGAGTCCAAAAGGCATCGGTGGAAAAACGTGTTAAAGGAGAATAAGCTATTGTGCTCTATCTCGTCAAGTAGACCCATCGAGGGAAATGACAGCAAATTAGGTGACGAGTGAGGGTGTGTAGAAGATCATAGAGTAATCTTCAGATGATGTCATAAGAGAATAAAATTACTAGTATATTTAGCAACTCATCGCAAATTTCTAAATTTGATGTATGGTGAGAAGAGCTTAAAAGTGAATTGTCTCACATTAAAAATAATGGGATTTCTTGAGCTATAAAAAGTAAATAATATGACTCTCAACTTATAGAGAAAATTTTTGGAATAAAATTGTGAGACTAGTGATGAGAACTCTACAGCTAAGTATGTTTGAGATGGAGTAGCCATCAGAAGATAACTTTTCTGGAAAGTTTTCGAGTTACATAACTCTTAAAAATAAAAATGAATAATACATCTGTATACAAGACACAGGATATTATTATATGATATTAGAGTTAACCTGTTATAATACAATATAGTTCAAAGATAAATTAGGTGAAAGTTGCAGGTGGGCCTATAACAATCCGTTATCAGAAAGAGGGAGAAGTAATCATGGGTGATTTCTCGAGATAAGAAAATCACTGATGCAAATATCATTCTTGACATACTTCCACGCCTAATGAGTAGTGAGAGGAGCATTGAAATTAATTGTCCCACATCAAAATTGGAGGAAAATTCTTAAGCTATATAAGTAAATAGTATAATCTCAACTTACAAAATGCATTTTAAAAAAAAATTATAAGACCAATGGTGAAAACTCTACAGGTAAACTACTTAAAATAGAGTAATCCTACAATGAGTGACTCATGAAAGTCTTCAAGTCATATTATTCTCAAAAATCAAAGCAAACAATACCTCTATATAAAAGACACCAGATATTACGTAAGTTATATATTAGGGAACTGAGTTAAGGCTAATACACAAATATAGACACCTTGGAATTAGGACTAATTAAAGCCCTATTCCATCTTAGGCATGGTATTATCTGCTCTTGAAATTTTTCTCAATCATGATAGAAGAAGACAAGATAATAGGGAGAGCGCACATCTTGCATCAACCACTTGATCCGCTCAACCAAACTATCAGCTCTGATACTAACTACTTATTTGAAAAAAAATCATATTTTAGAAAATTAAATTGAAGATAATACACAAATATTGATATTTTTTTACCTAAAATTATAAGTCAACTGATAAGAGCAAATATCTCTATATTGACATCTCAACTTATTATTTACTATCTAGTATGGAATAATTTTCACGTGCATATCAATAATTCAAAGAATGTGAATAAAAAGCTTAACAATATTACATAACAAATCAGTCTCACCTCTCAATTCAGAATTAAAATTTAAATTTAATTTAGAAGCACTTACTTATAAGACTTAAAATTTTATTAAAATTACGTGATTCATTTAAATACTTCAAAATTTACATATATTACACTTAATTTCTATTAATATTACATATTTTATTTAACTTAACACAATAAATATATAGAAATTTATACCTAATTAAATTAAATTCAGGTATATTACATACAATATAATCAAAATTCACTTTAATGAAACTCAAATTGATATGTCACTTTAAAATTGAAGGGGAATTGTGTAAATTTTTAAATTTTAAGTGAAATATAATTTAAGTAAAATTTCGTGTACATTGTATAAATATTGATATTCATATATATATATATATATTACTTAGCCTCTATATATTATTAATTTTTCTAAAATAACGCTTATGATTCCTAGCTACCCTATTAGCTACATATATTCTCTCTATAATAATAATAATAATAATAATAATAATAATAATTATTATTATTATTATTATTATTATTATTATTATA
>KZ451995.1:238559-320810 GCA_002786265.1 Apostasia shenzhenica
TAAGTTTATAACCCTTCTTATAAATGCCTTGATATTTTCTGCCCCAGAGAGAGAGAGAGAGAGAGAGAGAGAGAGAGAGAAGAACAAAGAGATATAAAGAAATTAATTATCTCTATTAATTAATTAATTACAACTTAAGAAGAAAAAAAATAGAAAAAGGAAAACAACTTATGAAAGGGTTCATTAAATTTGATTCATTATTAAAGTTTCTAACATTATTACGGTTTGATTCGTGTTTTATTTTCGACATTAATCAAATATGCGAGATCGGAAGCTGCGCATATATAGATTATTAGTCTTATCCCGCAAGCTTAGTGATGGTGATATCCTCACATGCAATGGGAGATACCGACATCCTCGCAGTACGCAATGTTATCGTCAATCGTCCCAACTAGTTATGCTTGACTTTATCGCTTGAGGGATAGTGATAATGAAGTCCTTTTGACAGTGGGTGGAGATTAATTTGTGCAAATATATGACGATAGAACCATGCATCGACCAAGAGACCGATGGCACGATCAATGAGCGATGATTGCTTGAGGCAGATAAGCCAAATAATAATGAGACACTAAAATAAAAGACTCATATTTCAGAGAAGTAATGTGACATTCTTATAATTTAAATATAGAAGTGTTATTCACTTTAATTTTAAAGAATTACGTGATTTGAGTACTTCTTAACAAGGTCATTTATCATAATATAATACTACTCAAACTCAAGTACGCTTAAGTACAGAATTTTCTATTATTAGTCTTACAATTTTATTTCAAATGACACCTCTATTATTTAAATCACAGGATATTATAGTACGTAAAATAAAAAATACGTATATAGCATGTCTTCTTCTTGAGAACTTATTGCAGTCGGACAACCTAACACGTAAATTTTGCGGCAGCCAATCGGCGTGCGACACCTACGTGCGGGTCTCACCATCATTGCTCGGCATACGTAGCAATTTTTATCACATATATATCATAAAATATCTCATACGTGGCAAATTTGATCATATATGTATCATAATATATCTCATACATAGCAATTTTTATCACATATGTATCATAATAGTCCACCAAAATTTCTACATATGAGATAAAAATTGATACATATGTGATAAAAATTACTACGTATCAGATATATTATGACACATATATGTGAGCAAACTTACTACATATGAGACATATTATGATACATATATGATAAAATCTGCTACGTATGAGATATTTTATGATACATATGTGATAAAAATTGCTACATATGCCGAGCTGTGATGGTAGGACCCGCACGCAGGTGTCGCATGCCGAATGACTGCCGCAAAATCTACGTGTTAGGCTATCCGATCGACTGCAATAATTTTTCCTACTTCTTATAGTGTACAAAGCCATATGATAATCCTAAGCGACTGTTTAATTTAATATTATCTCAATCTTATATTATATTATTTAAAAATAATTATTATTTAATCTAATGATAGGAGATAACTTTTTAAAACGTGACAAATTGCTTATATATGTAAGGTCTCTTTAATTTTTTTCATAATTACACTTCATTTTTTTTGAAAATTTTCACCCAAGTCTCTATACATTTTTGAAAACTTCATTTAGGTCCCCTAGAATTTGAAATAGGAACCTAAAAATATATTACCTAATTGGCCTCATTTGGTTCGAGGCAATTTTTTTGGCCAACACAAATTTCAACTATAAAAATTAATTTTATTTCACAACCAGCACAAATATGAATATTAGAATTGAAAGTATTTCATATTTTACACACTTTCTAATATTAAAATAAATTTCTCACCCATTAAACTTAAAAAATAAAATATTTTTTCTCTTACCCATAAAAAAGCTCGAACAGAACGAGGCCAATAAGTCTTTATAATTTTAACCTAAGAACCTAAGCAGAGAATTTTGAAAAATATATAGATAAATTATAGAAATCTACAAATAATTTATTTTTTATAATTTTATAAAATTATTGCTCAAAAATAATATCAATATATAAATATATCACATGATAACGTTAAGTTAAATAAAGATTAGGGCAGAGATTAGAGAGAGAGAGAGAGAGAGAGGGAAACGCGGCTATCACAGGATAACGTTAAGTTAAATAAAGATTAGGGCAGAAATTAGAGAGAGAGAGAGAAGAGAGAGAGAGAGAGAGAGGGAAACGCGGCTATCACAGGATAACGTTAAGTTAAATAAAGATTAGGGCAGAGATTAGAGAGAGAGAGAGAGAGAAAAGAGAGAGAGAGGGAAACGCGGCCGATTTATCTCACAGTGGGGTTTCCCTAATCATTCCAGCAGCTCCACATCTACTCATCCCGGGCACATGATACGTCGCCCCACCTTTTCTCTCTCTAGATTCTCTCTCTATCTCTAAAATGGCCCCCAAGGCTTTGCCGGAAGGAGATGGAAGAAGGGTCAGACTCCGGTCCAAGGAACCTGCGGCTCGCCGGCTTCCGGTCCGGCAGGGGTGGCCGAGGGTGGGCCGCCGGAGGAAAAGCTCTTTTGTTTTTTTCTCCGGCGGCCGTCGCCGTTCGCAGGCGCTGGGCCCCCAGACGTCAACCGTGCGAGATCTACGGTGCGCGGGACCCGCTTTTTCGGAGGATTAAATTGCTTATAAGTTCCTCAGGTATTAAATTTAGTTCACTTTAGTTCATAATATTTGAATTATTGCACACAAGTCTTTAAGTATTAAATTTTATTTTGTTTAGGTCCTTTTATCATTTTAATAAAACATAAAACCTGGGAATATTATTAAATTTTTGTGAATCAGATGCAAGATCTCTAATATTATAAGATCCTATTCGCAATTTATATACTAAAAAGTTATATGTTATGAGAGATTTAAATGGACAATAATTTAATTATAAAAAATTACAAATTTCACTATCAAAAATAAAATATTACAATATTATACTAAAACTTTACAAAATTATATATTTTATATAATATTCTTATAAAAAATTATAAATTAAATTAATAATATATTTTAATGAATTTTATCTCATTGTGAATAATTTATAAGTCCATAATAAAGATTTTTATCTCATTATATTGAGTTTAAAATTTATGATTTATTATTTAGGATCTATTTATTTGTAAAATTTAATTTAATAAAATTAAAATTAAATTTGAATAAAGATATTTTTTTATTGAAAGTTGTGAATAATATGAAATAAAGTTAGTTATTATGTTGGAATATATGAGGTATGTGATATAAAGTTAGTTATTATATTAGGATACGTGAAAGATGTAATATAAGTTAGTTATTATTTTGGTAATGTGTGTAAGATGTGAAATAAAATTAATTTTTAATATTAAATTTTATGTATAATGTGATACCTATTTAAAATTAAACCAGATTGATTTTAAACTCTTAAACAAAAAGAAACTTACACTTTAGTTTTTATTATTAAAGTAATTTAGCATATAGGATGTAATATTTTGAATTATAATTTATAGATTTATAGCTCTCAATGTAAAGTGTAATGCGATTTTATTCAAAAAATGTGTAAACATTGTAATTTTGTAAGATTTTACTATAATATATGTAATATTTCATCTTTAATGATGAATACATATTTTTTTATAATTAAAGAATTCTCGCTATAATGTTCCTTTTGTTAGAAAATTTATTGGGTGCGAATATCCTAACACGTGGGATGCCCGGCACTCAATAGAATCCCACCACCTGCGCGGGTGGGACTCACCGCTCATACACAGTCTTAACAGTATTTTCACACTGTTCGTGACTTTTTTATATTATTTTTCGTATTTTATTATATATGTAATAAAAATAAGTATATATGTATGTAGCAAATATAAACTTATACAAAGCTATCATGTATATATACGTTGCAAAAATAGGTCTATACGAAGTAAAATTTGGAACACATAAGCTTATTTTTGTAATGTATAGCGTGATATTTACTTTGTATAGGCCTATGTTTTCTTAGTATAAGTATATACTAGCATTGTATATTTCTTTTTTTTTTACATATAGGTTTGTCATTATTATGTATATGCGAAACTGTATAAAAAATGTCATTAATAGCGTTAAAACTCTATTAAGACTGGCAGGCGCCGTCGTGCCCACCTGTGCAGGTGGCAGAATTCTATTGAGTGCCGGACATCCCATATGTTAGTTTTTGTTATTTTCACTAAAAATAAAAATGATAAAATTAATACATAATTATTTAATAAGGTTGTATTTGCTTAGTTTCATCAGTTTTAATATGAAGTTAAATTAAATGAATTTTCTTATAAAATCATTAAGTTGTTACCATCGCCACATCACTTAAACAATACTAAGCTATCGATAAATTTAAACTATTCGGTTTGATTTGTTGGTGCATACCACCAATTCAAATGGTGCAAAATATAAATACTAAAAAGATTGAGCTATCAACAGATAAATAATACAGTTTTGAGTCTCTTGTATGTAATTATTCCTTACAATAAAGAAGGGTAGAGCTGGGAAAATTATTGCAGTCGGACAGCCTAACACGTAGATTTTGCGGCAGCCATTTGGCGTGCGACACCTGCGTGCGGATCCCACCATCACGGCTCGACATACGTTATAATTTTTATCACATATATATCATAAAATATCTCATACATAGCAGATTTTATCATATATGCATTATAATATATTTCATACGTAGTAAGTTTGCTCACATGGTATATATAAATATATTCCAATAACGTTAGTTATTTAATACATATTAATATATAATAATATAATTATAAATATCTCATATGTCCGCCAATTTTGGTGATTATTATTTGATACATATGTGATAAAAATCACTACGTATGAGATATATTATGATACATATATGAGCAAAATCGCTACGTATTAAATATATTATGATACATATATGATAAATTTGCTATATATGAGATATTTTATGATACATTTGTGATAAAAATTGCTACATATGTCGAGCCGTGATGGTGGTACCCACACACAGATATCGCATGCTGAATAGCTGCCGCAAAATCTACGTGTTAGACCGTCCGGCAGAGCTTAGCTGCCTAGGCTTGGTTGTTTATTTGCACCAGTCATTAATTTAGCTTCCAGCCTCAACTATCAATTTCAATTGTTTTTTTTTATAGAAAATTTACATTGATTGCTAAAAGAATAATATAAATAAATATTTCCATTGATACATAAAATTAATTAGGGATGTTAATTTTATACAAAAATCAAAATTAGCTTGAAACTTATTTATATTTTACTTAACTCGAAATCAACTCAATGTTTTCTAGCTCAACGTTAGCTCACTTAAAGAGAAATTAGTTTAACTCATAATCAACTTAATATATGTATAAACATACATATTTAAAATTTTCTAAAATATAATTAAAATATTTCTAAATATAAATATTGTGTAATATTTTATATAATTGAAATGATATTAGAAATATATATATATATAAATTAAAAGTGAATTTATAATATTATATTTTAATACATTTAATATGAATAATAAATATTTTTATAGAAAATATGATTAATAATTCAGCTCAATTCAACTTTAAAATTGAGTCTAAATTGACAAAAAAATTAATCTCAAATCAAACTTGATTTAAAATTAAAAATGTTAATTTTGAGTGGATCCCACCCTTAACATTAATGGAAATCAATAATTTTATTACCTCACCAATTATTATTAGCTTAATTAATTTTCCATGATTAGATTTTTTAAAGTAGATTTTCCATGATTAGTTACATGCAAAGATTTTTTGTGAATTTTTTATATGCCTTTTAATAATGCTACTTTCAATTGATGTGTCATTTTTCTAAATATTAAATAAATGTTATCTGCAGCTCTGCCTACTTTAGTAGTACATATTTTAAAATTAAATAAGAAATATTTTATTTTTATGTTACTTTATATTTTAAATATATTTTTATAAATTGCACATCCTCTATTAACTTGAAAAAAAATATAATCTTTTTTCTTTTAAAAAAGTTAAAAATCTAATTATTTATCTATATAAAAAATATAATTTATAATTATATATTTAAAATAAAAGTGATATATATATATATTTATTTATTTATTTAATTTTAGAGTTTAAATGAGTAACAAATTTTTTTTAACAGTTATATATGAAATTCTCCCTTATAGATTTTTTTTTTGATAGTTAACAGTGGCGCCTTTCTCAACATAGTTCTATTAATTTTTTTTATTCTAAATAATATGCTGAAAATAGAATTGATATAATATTATTTTTTTGGGGAATTATCATATGGAGACCTTATTTTACACATTATGCTTTTAAATCACATAATTCATATTTTATTTTTTTATTTGGATTTCTTACTTTATTGTTAGTGGGGCATTTGGTTTCATATTATTTTAATTTAAAAAATAATTATTTGATAATATTAAAATAACATCGAGTCAAATATTCCTTAAAACACTTAATCAATTTTATTTTAATATGATGATTAAGTATAGCCATATTGATACAAGAATCATGAACTTTTTGAATCATATTAATATATATTGTGTCATCAGAAGGGTGCATGTGATACTTTTAAATATATTTTTTATAAATAAAACACAGAAGAGGCCTAGAGCATATACGTTAAATTATCTTTAATTATATAAATGTATTTTAAAATTATGAGGAAGTTCTTGGTGATACATAAATCTAATGTAAATTTTATGAATTATAGGATTTATATGCAAATAAATAACTTTAATTTAAGTTGATGTGTTATATATATATATATATATATATTAATATAATATTTTTGAAGAGGAGATGAGATGCCAATGCCATTGCGTGACTTGCGTCCATTGCCCGGTATGATGTCTCGCACTAGAAACAAGATAATCTTTTTGGGTCCAGCACCAACCGAGCGGGCCGGGTCGGGCCGGGCCGGGCCGGGCTAATGGAGTCGGTTAGCTTCGGGATTTGAGCCCATCGGCTGCTCCTCTCTCTCTCGTGTTGTTTTATTTGTAGAGATAGAAAGAGAGTCAACCGCCGGGAGGGGCTGCACTGGGCTCGAGGAGACGTACAGGGTCACGTTTATTGGGAGTAGCACATGCATCTTTCACACAAATGTAGAAATGTCTAGAGATAGAGAGAGAAAGTAAAAAATTTTAATATTTTAATAAATAAATAGCATTTAGATTACACTAATTTTAAAATTAAATAAATTAGTCCACTAATTTAACTAAAATATAAATAAATCCCTTTTAAGTAAAGGTTATAATTTTTATAGCAAAAAATAATAATTTTTATAGCTTTTTAGTAGTGACATGACTTGTTTGACGATGATACTCACCTGATTTTATTGTAAAATTAGTTATTTTTCATAATTTTTTTGTTATAAAAGTGCCATCAGTTACAAAAAAAAATTCATTTATACTTTTAGTTAAATTGGCGAATCAATATACTTAATTTAAAAACTAGAAGAACCTATATTCAAATAAGGGTAAACAAGAAAGACTTAAATAGTGTGCTATTTTACATATAAGTTCAAATATTTGATAACGTATTAATTTTATCTCAATTTCTTTATTTTCATAAATGTTGTTAGGTGGTGTTGTAGGTTCCTTTATCGTAAGAGTGAGTGGGTTGTCAACGAGAAGTCAGATAAAAAAGGATTAACCGAAGAGATATATCGAAGAATGATGTTTTTAGTAACACTAAGATTTGGAACCGCAATGATAATTTGAGGTTCGAATTCTCAAAGATGAGAATCCTTGATGAAGGGTTGAATTAAAGCTCGAGATTTGGATCTTTGTATGAGAAAGAAGCCTTGATAAAGTAATTAGATCTTCGAGAAGTTGTAATGTTAAGAGAGATCTCTACTCAGTGATATATAATGCTTCTAGAAGATGCGAGATATTTGAAGACTATCACATTAGATTAGCTACATTAGCCTTTCTATCAAAAACATTATGCATATGATCAAGTCATGTAACTAAGATATTGATATTTGAGAATATTCTCGAAAATCCTTCACAAAGTTTATTACTCTACTCGGATTATAGAAGGAACAGAGCAAACTAATAAAAAAAATGCTATTGTTGTTGTTCTGCAAACATAGGGAGAGGGAGTGTACCTGAAAGAAGCGAACAAGGAGTTGAAGAAAGAAGGTTTAATCAAAGAAACTCATTGAAAATTAATGCTTTTGACAAAACTGATATAACCGATATTTGGAACCCTGAAGATGATTCAATGTTTGAATTCCCAAAGAAAACAACCCTTAATGAAGGATTGTTGCCCAAGGTTTACGAAAAGGAAACCTCGATGAAGTCAGATTGATAAAAAAAATGTTTGATGATCAAGACAATATTTACTAAATTCATGTGTACATATCGTAAAAAGGTTAAACTTTAAGAAGAGATCGATTCTTTAAATAGCAACGTACTTCTAGAAAATACAATGTGTTTCTACTAAAACTGTTATGCAATTATTCTGACTAGCTAGGATAATGAAATGCATAGATATGAAAATTACTCAGAGTTTGTTATTCTAGCATGACTTTAAAACTAAATGCACCAATTAGAGTAATGAAGAAATTAATGTTGTTGCTATTCTGCGAAGAGAAGAAGAGAGAGACACACACATAAAGAGAGAGAGAGTTGCTATATGAAGCGAGGCTACTTTGAGGGAGATTCACAGCAAGGGCATTCTAAGCGATCCATCTTTGGCAGTGAAGTTTGGTCCTAAAGTTTGGTAGTGAGGTATAGTAAAAAATAGTCGACAATGCATCCACAAGGCATTCAATCTTTCTTAAGTCACACATTGAAGGGGTGGAATAGTAGAGAATAAATTTCTCTACTAATTAACCGATCTCACTAATTATACTAATTATATAAAATCTTTTGATTCTAGGTGAGAAAACCCAATCACTTTTTAAAGTAAGCTAGTTGTCATATTTATTTATGAACATGAGAAATTTATTCTCATATTAAAATTATGTAACGTGTAGCTTACTATAGTTTTTCTCTTAGAGGTGTACATATTCCTAACTAGTCAATCGGGTTATAAATAAATTGAGTTTTTAATAAGTAGCTTGATACTCAACTCGATAAAAGCTCATTCATATTTTCTTTTAGGTTTAATGAATTATTACTTTGAACATAATAATGTTCGACACATTTATGTTCATAAGCAATGCGAGTGAACGTCATGAACATAGTTGTTTAAAGCTCGATTAGAAGCCTATTATTGAGGTTGATTAATGATAATTTTATTATCAAATATTTTAACGTTATTGTTCAATGTTGTTGTCTAATATGTAATAACAAACTATATATTATTAATTAGTTATTTTATTCTTTTAATCCATAATTCATTTTAATGGTGATAAATTGTTCATGTATTAACAAGCTCTATTTTAAATAGCTCAATTATAAGCTAGATTTCATGCTCATTAAGGAGTTTTATTAGTGTTCCCCCTCTTTTTATTTCTCTCTTCTTCCTCATCGGGTACATTGCTATCCCACCTCTCCATCCCTACTGAACTCGTTGCTCCTATAGCCACACCCGCACCTCTATGCCACTACCTCATGATATTATCGTTTCTCTTTTATGATTGTAATTTTTTTGTATCTTATAATCACCTTTTTATCTTCTTTTGTCGCCCCTCTCCCACTCTGTCTCAATCCCCATCCTCCCCAACTCATTCTAACTTACTCACCCACTCAGTACTCTCTCTTTCTCACACATACAAACACTCTCTCCCCTTTATTCCATTGGGGCAATGCTGCTATCTCACACTTTACCTGTGACGTCCCTCTTTCGAGAACACCACACGTGACGTCCCCTTTTTGGGACACCACGAAACTCGCATAAATCAAAGGGAAGATTAAACATAAAACTTTTAACTCATACATTCCAGGTCATAATCTTTAATTAACTCTCCTCTTCCTCCTTCCCTTCTTCTTCTTCTTCTTCTTCTTCTTCTTCTTCTTCTTCTTCTTCTTCTTCTTCTTCTTCTTATCTGATCGGCGCGGGACGCGGAGACGGGCGCGGGAGCGGCAAAACAGAAAGGGAAAAAGAGAGAATAAATCCTTTTTCTCTTACCTGGCGCGAGCGACATGCGGAAAAAGACTGGGCGGCACGGCGAAAGGCGGTTCCCGTGGAGTTTATCTGATTTTTGGCACAACTGCAATTTGGTCCCTCTCTTTTCTTATTCTCATAAATAGGTCCAAAAATATTTCTTTTGGGTCCAAAATAATTTCAAAATAATTTTAAATTTTAACACTCCAAATCTGATCGTCATATTACCCCTACTATAAAGTGCCACCCATATCTCTGCTCCATCATCTCACGGTATCCTGCCTCTCCCTTAAATTTTCATATATTTTGATCTCACCTCTTCATCCTCTTTGATCACGGTCCCGCTCCTTTTTGTCTCATTTCATCCTCTCCAGTTGCCTCTCTCTTTACAATTTGGATTGTATGATTTGAAAGAAAAAAAATGATTTGCTTATGTATCCCATACAAAAAAGAGATTCTGGCAATTGATGTAAATTTTCCTATCTATTTACTATGCGGCATGTATTCTTTTATAGGTTTCTTCCTAACGTAAGTAGATCTTTGAGTTATATAAATTTGATATTTTAGTAATTGCAATCTTCCGTACTGTCTTAATTTATTGAATTTATTTGGTACCATTAGTTTGATGATTAGCTGCATGCCCAATTGCCCATCAATACGAATTTTTCGATACCCATAAGTTAACACCATGAATGCATGCTACCTATCTTTCTACCTCACAATTATTACTGAATTAACGAGTGACGATGAAAACGAAGGCAGTGTCGTGCAGTCGATGAACTTTACTAATTCCATAACAAAGGCTTTCAGTGAATAGAAAGCGCGAGGTGCATGGCTGATACCCGCAACGACAACATTATCAAATCGTCGATTTATTGTTGGAGGACCTAAAATTACTATGACCTGCATACAATAATCCCCAAACTTCGATACCTAGATGCAATTTATTGCTAATAATTAATCATTTTGCTGCATGAGATAGAAGGCAGAGATTAATACAAGCTGCTGCTCGAGTACGGCTCTGCTGATTTCTTTGTCTTCATGGGGCCAGCAAACTACGTTTTATGTTTTAATTATAGAGAAATTCTATGCATTGTTATTAAATTTCTCGTATTATTGATGCAAAAAATATGTCAAAATAGAATGAGATGAGACGATAATTTTTACGTGAAAACTCGAGTGTCCGGGGAAAAAACCACGACGCCGTCTAGGCGATTTAAATCCACTAATTGAATCCCGTCTCTTACAAAACTTGAGGGTCTCCAAAGGGAGACCGAATGGATACAACTAGGTCTGTCAACGGATCGGGTTCGGGTCGGGTTGCTACGACCCGGATTCAAATTCATATATATCGGATTGAATTATATAATCATTTACAATAAAAATAGCTATTTTTAAGTATTTTTCATAATTAAATTTAAAATAATGTTAAATTTATTCGAACTATAAACTATAATCTATGAGAATTTTTTATTAATTAATTATAGTGACACTCTTTACTTGAGCCTTCTAACAAAAATGTTATTAGCCACAATGTATCCCTGTATAAACTACAAATTAGATTACATAAACAGATCGAATTTTAAACGGGTCAGGTCAGTAGTGATCCATATCCGATCCATTTATTTATAAACGGATCGGGTCAGTAAAGGAGGCGGATTGACAGGTCAAAAAAAGAATCTATTTGGGGGTTTAATCGGATCGGAACTCGGATCGGATCGGGTCATGATCCAATCCATTGACAGGCCTAGGTACAAGAGAGAGATAGAGAGAGAGAGAGGGACAGCTCGGCCAGAGAGAGAGACCTCCTCCTTAGCGCATCCTCCTTCCCCTTATTATAGCTTGGAGAGGAGGGGACATAATAGATATAGTTTGCCACATCTGACACATATTCCTGCAAAGAACGATTAGGGAGTGGACCCCAATGCTATCTTAAATGCTGAGTTGACATAGTAGTATGGAGAGTACGATCTGGTGATATCTCATAGTAGTACGGACAGTACGATCTGGTGATATTTCTTTGAGTTGTTGTTCAACTTGAGCTGTTCGACTTGAGCAGGTGTTCAATTTGTGCTGCTCGATCTGGGCTGCTGTTCGACTTGGGCTATTCGACTTGAGCTGCTGTTCTACTTGAGCTGTTCGACTTGAGCTTTTGTTCGGCAAGGGATGTTAGAGAAGGTTCTAACACATATCATAAGTTTAATAATTAATTTATTTTAATCATATATATATATATCTATATAGCTTGTTAAAGTTTTATTGATGTCACGAGTACTCTCTCATTTAGCCCCAATATTTCCTATATATGACCCTGACCATTTTTTTTTTGCTCAATTGGGTTGGAAACACATCTTTTATGGGATCAATGAAGAAGTTTAGAGAGGAGTTAAATACGTTGAATAATATGAAGATCATAAATATTAAAACTTAGGGCCTATTTGTTTTTAAAATTAATTTTAATAAGATTAAAATTAAATTTGAATAGGAATATTTTTTATTGAAAATTATGAATGATCATAAAGAATATGATATAGAGTTAATTATTATGTTGGGATATGTGAAAGATGTGATATAAGTTAGTAATTATTTTAATAATGTGTGTAGGGTGTGAAATAAAATTAATTTTTAATATTAAATTTTATATATGATGTGATATGCCTGGTTAAAATTAAACTAGATTAATTTTCAATGGCCAAACAAACGGAGCCTTAGGAATATTTATTTAAGGGGCCTGTCAAAATTTTTGAATATTACTTAGGGGGCATACACTCATAATCGACTCTGAGCTATCCACTAAAGCAAGCATCGCTCGTTGGTACAAGGTGATGGAGCAAATCACAATACATGAGCGAGAAAGTTCTAGATCTTTTAAGATACTTATTATAAACCTACTTCACTTCACTTCACTGCCTAAGTGAAGTTATCACACTCACCTCTTATAAGTCACTCTGCATATTGGGCTCTCATAAACTAATAAAAGAATATCTCTCATCTCCTAATAAGTTACCCATTTAGAGACTTTATTTTTCACAAGTGACGAAAATACGAACAACTTAGAAAAGTCATAATATAATAACATAAATAATAAAACAAACCTTAGCCCTCTTCCAAAGGATCTAATCTCATATGTTTTGGAGAGGAATGATAAGTGAACTTCACTTTTGATCACCTCATTTAAGAGTTCTTTCCAAAGTTTACTCCGCACTGCTTCTTCAGCCTTCTTGGTTTCTACATTCAAATTTGAGATTTCTACTTGTAACTGTTATGATCCCGTTTATTTTAAAGTTAAAAATTAACTTGGTTTAATTTTAATATGGCATATCACATCATACATAAAATTTAATATTAAAAATTAACTTTATTTCACATACTTACACATTACTAAAATAATAACTAATTTATATCACATCCTTTACATATCCTAACATAATAACTAATTTTATATCACATTCCTCACATATCCCAACATAATAACTAATTTTATATCACATTCCTCACATATCCCAACATAATAACTAATTTTATTTCACATCATGTGACCTTTAAAGAGTTTTTTTTTACTCAAGGTTTCACTGATCTCCTAATTATTGACTCAACATAATATTAAGTAGATATTGTCACTTGAGTCAATTCAGTAAATCTCTAAGTAGAATTAATATAAAAGCCATGTATAATGAAGAATTCATTGCACTAAGTCAAAGCAACTCAGCCATACTTGAGTTGAATTAGTACCTAATGTGACTCATTATGAATGGTTTGGGCTTGAACCAACCATCCATCAAATGAAAGATTAATAATAAACTAGCGAATCGATTCCTTCGTAGGTTTGATCTTCTTTTACTAGTTTCTTTAATGCTCTTAATCTTTTGCCTGATGATCTATCTTTCTTCCAATTAGTGCTACAAGAAGATCGAGGTTCCTTGCACTTATTATTCTCCTATGCACTTAAAGATTGATTTCTAGATCATATACGTCAAGTATTGTACTAAATTCTTCAACAAATTGTTTTCCTTCTTTCCAATGCAGTCTATATCCACTCTTCATGAATATGAAGGCCAACCATCATACTGCATAGCCCAACTTCTCTACAGTAATTAATTTGTTAAGCATGCTAATAAGTTATTTAAATCAAGAACTATCACTAGTGATAATATCTCATCATCCAGTTAAATCTATCTCATGGGATTACCAGAAGATTTTTCGGATCCATCTTATAAGTTTTCAAAGAGGTTCCTTAGCGATTTAGCTAATGATATCATTGGAGATCACTACGAGACCTAGTCAGCATTGTCTCATGAAAGCATAATTATAAGACTTTTTAGCATTGCATGATAGTAATTTCAAAACACCCCACATAACATTGTGCTATAGAACTAACTTGCACGACATAAGACCTAGGTACAATTATATAGAGTCCAAGTTATTTCACACCTCACCGCTAATTTTGGGTACAGTCTTTGGTTTAATGCATCTCTTATTCATTACTATTATCCTAACAGTTAATAGATAATTATTGCATGATCATCACAAAATCTCTTAAACCTTCAAAAAATGATTGTTTGCAACTCTTATTCAGGATGGAAACTCTTATATTAACAATAATAGCTCTCACCAATAAGAGAAAAAATTGAAGATATATCGTAAAGAGCTTAAACAGAGAATAGGAAGAGATCTCAGTGTGTTTCCCTCTATAATTTTCTTCACCAATTTTGAGCAAATCACCTCCATAAAAATGTTATGAAGTAAATTAATATACCATTTTTTTCTTTCCTTCCCCACTATATAAGAAGGGCCACAAAGGGAAGATCGTTCTCTGCACTTTTTGTCATTCCCAGATTGAAGATGATGGTAGATTTAAGTCACATGCCATCAAAGACATTGTAGTTTTTCCGTAGTTAAGGAGGTTTTTTCACAAAATATAGGCTTCAAGCTTCTATTTCTTCATTTTATTTTCTCCATTCTCTCATTTTTCTTTATTTTTTCTCATTTTCTATCATTTTCTTTCTTTTGCTTAACCAAGTCTCAACACACTATGGACTGCTATCTCCCAATCATGGGAGATCCAATTGATCCATTTTTACGTCATAAATTTTATCAACATTATAGTTCTCCTAAGCTGAGACCAAAGACATGCGTGCAAGGCCAAAGACATGCGTGCAAGGCTACTAATTATTCTGTATCATCAAACCATCATATTCTTCATTTTCATTAAGGAGAAGATGTTGGCCATCTTAACCATCACATCTACTCTACTTTATATAATATTTTCCCTCACTAATATACCTACTCGGTAGCCTTCCCATCAGGTATAAGCAGACATCATAACATTCCTCATACCATTTCTAGAATAAAATGGCAATATTTTTCCTTTGCAGCCTTCCTCAAGGCCTCAAGCAAAAGTATATTGTAAAACTAATTCAATGGCTTCGATCAGAACTAGTTTGTTTGATTATATAAGACTCTATTCGGATTCATCTTATAAGTTTTCTACTAGAGATTTTTCGGAGCTCCAACCAATAATATCTTGTAGGATCAATATGAGGCTCTAGTTGGCAATGTTCCATAAAAGTACTCATTGAAACCAATTACTCATTGCAAGACCCAGGTAATATTGAAATCAATTACTCACTCGCTGCGAGATCCACGTAATGCTGCAAGACTTGGATACGATCATACAAATCCTAGCTATTTCACAAAGGCCTCACCATTAACTTTTCATGGTACAATTGCTAGCTCTACATATCTCCTCAATAATTTGTGCCTCTCCATTAACCAACGAATGGCCTGATGACACATAGTTATTAGAAGATTTTCAAATCTCCAAAGAACAATCACGTGTAATTCCTCTTTTAGATAGAAACTCTTATACCTACATTTTCTCATGAACAAAATGGAAGACCAAAGGCATCTTGAAGCATCTCACGATTTTGTTTTTTTTTGGAAATTAGACCTCTCATGAATTGCCAAATAGAGAAGAGGGAGAGACTTTAGCCTCTTTCACTTCTTGCATTTCCTCACCAATCTTGAAGAAATATCTTTCATGATTATATGATTTGCAACACAACAATTTAATGTATTTTTTTTTCCCTTTTTTTTCCGCCCTTCCCACTATGTAGTCCCGTCCTCAAAGGAGGGCTCTCCACATACGTTTTCTTAATTCACAAATGAAAGCCGTTGGTGAACTCAAGTTGCCTACCATCAAGGGTGCCGATTTCTTTCCTAGTTAGTGGGAACTCTAAAAAAAAGAAAAACCCATTGTGTTTCTCTTTTCTATCTCCTTTTGTTTTTCATTTCTCGTTCTTAATTATTTCGTTCTACAACATAAAGTGGATTCAAACGCGTTGTAGAAGACAATCTCCCTATTCAAATCGTCATCAGAATAACAAGTTTTATTGTTAATACGAAAAATAGATCAGATGATTAGCATCACAAAATCACTTTCAAGAGTGAGTTGATGCGATTAATTAACCAGCTGAAATGTAGGAATCAATAAATTCCTTATGTTGAGAGATCCTGTAGATAGGATGTGATGTTGAGCGAGAGCAACAAAGCTGAATCTTTGAGAAATCCTCTTCAAATCTAATTGCATAAAATTCAAAAATTGCTACTGACTGAAGAAGTAATTAAGCTTAAAATAAATGCTACAAAAGACTATGAGGTCTTTAATGGCGGATGGGGTTAAGTAATGAGGAACAGAGCTTTTTATAAATTTTCCTCTTTGCTGTTTGATTTGAACTTTTGAAGGGGAGGCAGCATACAGCACAGCGGCATTAAAGTGGACAGAAAAGCAGCGGGTTTTGGGGTAACAAGTACGGCGCGTCGAAGGCCGCTCGTCTCCCCACGCGTGGACTCTGTCCTCTCCGTCGGATCGCCGGCAGGCCGTCGGCCGGCGATTCACAGCCGAGGAGGAAAAGGTGGGGGGCGAGAAGGCAGCGGATTTGATGGATTTTCCTCTTTTTCTTGCACCCCAGTCCTTTTATTTTTGTTCTGGCCCCATCGCCGCCCAATCAGTGGCCACTAGATTTGTCCATCACTCTGTTTCTTTACTCTTCTTCTCTCTCACTGTTAGCACAGTGACCAAAATGCTTTTTTGAGGGCATTTTAGAGTATTATTTCTTTGCCATTTGGAGGGGAGAGTGGAGAGAGAAAGCTGGAAGCGGGGGAGAGAGAGAGAGAGAGGGCAATAAATGGAATTAGGGTTGTGGCAGCGATTGTTGCAGTCTCCATGGCGGCGTTGCAGTGGCACTAATTCCGTGTCTTAATATGCTGCTCCGCAGAGAGAGAGAGAGCTCTGCCGTGAGCAGCAGAGAGAAAAGGGTTGGGGGAAGAAGCGAAAAGTAGAGAGAGAGAGAAAGAGAGAGAGAGAGAGAGAGGGAGAGGGAGGGAGGTGGAAAGGTAGAAAGGAGACTTCTGAATGCAGTCGGCGATGTGGGTTCAGACAAAAGAAGCTGCGCGGAGGTGAAGAGATTCAAAAGATCGAAGCAACAGGCGGCGGGACGAGACAAATCATCTTCAAAGTAGCCTTCGTGCTCTCTCTTTCTCTCTACTCTTCTCGCACCAGCAATTTTTTAAGAGAAGAACGACGGAGGAAGATGACGATAAGGTGAGGAGAGCAGCGGAGAGGAGCGGTGGAGAGAAAGGTATTATTTTGATCGTGCTATGGATTTGGGTCTGCCAGCGGAGGCTTTAGATTCATCAGGGATCAACGAAGGATGTCGAGGTTCACTCTAGGCGGCGATCACTCGCAGCAGCATCGCGCCGGTGAGGAAGAAGACGAAGGGGTCCCGCCGGAAAACCTCTTCCTTTACTCGGCCGGCGGCGGAGCTCGTGGCTTCGAGTTATGGCAGCATCACCAGCGCCAGCAGCAGCAACAACACCAGCTGTACTCCGCCTCCACGTCCGGGACTCTGCTCGCCTTCGGCGGCGCCGGCGGAGCCGATGAATTGATCGTCGGCGGCCACAGCCGGAGCGGCAACAGGGGAAGCGTCGGCGGGATGAGCTGCCAAGACTGCGGTAATCAAGCGAAGAAGGACTGTGTGCACATGCGCTGCCGGACCTGCTGCAAGAGCCGCGGGTTTCAGTGCCCAACCCACGTTAAGAGCACTTGGGTCCCCGCCTCCAAGCGCCGGGAGCGCCAGCAGCAGCTCGCCTCCGCTGCCGCCTCCCTCCAGCATCCGCAGCAGCACCAAGCCTCCCCGACCCACCACCGCGCCGGCGGCAGTGCCGTCGCCATAGGCGTCGGAGAAGCTTCCAAGAGGCCGAGAGAGGTCTCGTCAAGTCGTCTTCTTACCACCGCCACCACGTCAGGTAAACTCAGTTACACCAACTCTACTGTTCGCCCATGCCCTTTTCACTATTCCCTCGAATCGTTTGCGTGATTCATTTCCCCTCGCTCTCTCCCATCAAGCTCTTTTCATTTCTCTGTTCTACTACCAATGGGCTATAAAATAACCCGACAAGATGCAGGGGGGGCGGAGAAAGCTCTGAGCTTTCCGGCGGAGGTGAGCTCGCCGGCTGTTTTCCGGTGCGTGCGAGTGAGCCCGATGGACGAGGCGGCGGGGCAGATGGCGTATCAGACGGCGGTCAGCATCGGGGGCCACGTCTTCAAGGGCATTCTCTACGACCAAGGCCCGGAATACCTCCAGCACCCCGCGGGCGAATCTTCTTCTTCTCCAGCGACCACCACCCCGTTCATTGCCAGCGCTGGCGCCGCCACCACCGTCGGTTTGCTGCCGGACCCTTCTTCTCTCTACTCGACCCCTCTCAGCGCCTTCATGGCCGGAACCCAGTTCTTCCCTCACCACCCGCGGCCTTAATTTCCCCTTCTCTTCCTTTATTGATTAACATCGTTCTGCATTCACTTTATCTTCTTGGGATCGAAAGAAGGCGGCTTTTTGCCATTAATGGCTTTGCTTTCTTCCCAGTAGACGGAAGGAGAAGTCTTTCTTCTTCTTCCTCTTCCCCGCGCCATGCATGGCCGTTTTGGGTAACACAAACCGAGGAGAAGAGGGGAAGAAGACGATCGATTTTCCATCTTGTCTCTCTTCTCCGGTTCAGCCGTTCCATTTGCTTCCTTCCTTCACGCGTAATTATTTGAAGCTCAATTATTATTATTATTATACTGATAGATGGATGTGACCTTCGAGTCATCTCCTTCGTTGCTTAGGGCACAAAATATGCAAGAAATGACCACCTCCATTGGACTCATTATCAGCTCAATTTGGGGAAAAAAAAAAGTTTCTTAAATTCTTCACTCTCTCTTTCTGTCCCTCTCTAGAATTACTATGCTGTTCTTTGCTTATCTGACCTGCTACTCTGGGAATTGAATTGAATATTTTTGCTTTCTTAATCATAGTTGTTGGAACTAAGGATTATGATTATCATAACAAACAATTAAACAGTTCTACTAGCTCATGAATTTAAGCATAATTTCAAAATATTATGATTTAGTGTTGTTCGGGCAATTATATACGCCAACACAAAATGTTGAGTGTGCGGGACAATAGGTGTAAGCCGTGTGCTGTACACGATTTATGTAAGTTGTAAAATATGCACAAAACTTACGTAAGTTATGAAGGGTACACGATCGATCACCTATGTAAGTCGTGAAGTGTACACGATTTATGTAATTAGTATGTGCGCAGCAACTTATTCGATATATAGATCATAGGTTGAATAATTAATCAATGTGTGTACAAATCACTAGCTACTGATGTAAGTCGTTGATAGGTTATGAATTACACATTATGACTTGCATGCTTTGTATTTTCTATTGATATGGTTTCCAATTAGCGTCAATTAATCGTGTTATTTTTTCATCATGTTTGAATTAATTCATCGTATACAACTATTTATTATTATAAAGTATGATATTTAAAAAATTGTAGGCTATAAATATCATATCATGAAACTAAATCATTTTATTCTATGTACTACGTTGTTGCATTATATATATTTCATGCATGGAATGATGAAAAATGGTTGAAGTTCTGAAAATTCGAGATTGACGTATATCCATCTAATATGTAATAGGCAAACTTCCTTTTATTCATTGAAACATATGATTATTATTTTTTCGACAAAGTCATTGTTTGAAGACAATTTAGTAATAAAATGGATGATTTTTGCAAGTTGTAAATTATTATTTTTTTGATTTACACAGAGACAAGCACTCAATGTCGATATTTACGATGAGTGACCTTTTAACTAGCTTTCATTTTTCTCTGCTAAAGTTTCTTATGTGAGTTTCTTCATCTAGTTTTCTTGCGGAGATTATATTAAGATAATTATTTACGTACGACATGCTTTATATCTATCATTAGCTTGAGCTTGCATCCCATATTGGTCCCAAAGGCTATGTCCTAGATGTCACAATCTTCACACTTTACTGTTAATTTCACATTTTTATATTGTCTTGATGATCCTCATTAGTTAATTAGCTATAGAGTACGTAAAAAATATGCATGTTCTTAATATAAATATATATATATATATATGCTGATTTTTGCATACTGGTTATTGAAAGAACTAAGATGTTATATTGTGAATTAATGACTTTTTACTTAAAATACCCAAATGAATAAGTTATTCATACATATAAATATTCTGCAAACTGTGAACTTTGTTAATGGTGACATGCTGATTAATTTAAATCTGCTAAGTGTGTGAAACAATTAATTAGACTCTTTTCAAATGATAATTTTATTGGCAAACACAGATTTTTGAATAATTCTCCAATAATATCTTATTGGAATGAATTTTTTTAGTCATTCATACATATAAATATCTCTGAGGATGGGTTTTTGATGCATTTTAAATAAATCATAGAATTGAACACTTTTTTTTAGTATTTTGTGGTGATTATGCAGACATAAACTGTGTTACTTGCTCATTTTTGAACAGTTGACAGCAGCAAAATTTTGGATATATATAATTAGAAATGTAATTCCCTGATATTCACTTCATTAAAGATATTTAAAGTGAAAGAAATTCTAAGGTGCATGAAAATTCTAATATTCTTTAGCCATATATATGTATATAATTAATAACAATTTGGTTCATGATCTAATTGTCTGTCTGTTATTCTCATGCTAGAGAAGTATAGAATTTAAGCTAAATTCTTCATGGAGAATTGAAAATCTGCATCAAATTAATGTGATATTTACATACATATCACATAAAATGTTTTTTTTATTGTACCATGTATGTGTGGCAAGTGTGAAAAATATCTGAATTATTTCTATTATATTTTTACAGAAAATGTGTTTGCAAAATTTATGTGACTGTAATATTTTTCTTAATTCCTTTCTGTCGAGAAATTTAACAATTTCATAGATCAAATTATATATATATATATATATATATTAATTTATTGCATAAACTATTCTCTTTTAGCTATTAATTCATATATATTGTACTCAGTTTAATTTTCCCCTCTTTAAGATTGAGAAAATTTATAATTGTATGGCATGATTAGAATTCTAATTAATTTTAATTAATGAGGACATATTTAGGCACTTAATAGACTGATTATTTACCTATATATATTTTTAATTTCCTGTTCATGAACTTGAGTTATAATTTCATGTGCATTTATTTACTGAGGATGCTCTTTGTAATTTCTTAATCTTTTATATATATATATATATTAACTGTATGATGCTTCACATTTGAATTACTTTATTTTATTTTTTTATCTATTATTAAAGCAAATTCTGCATATTATTAAACAATTACATTTGCATGAAGCTTGATTAATTACAGGCCTAGCTTATAATTAAATTAATATATATGTATGTATACATGCATAAAATACAGTAATTAATGTAAAATATTCATATACTAATTAATGTATTAGTGGTTGATATCTAGATTTATATTGAGATGTTATACAAAAAAATAGTAGGGAATAATTAATTATACTTAATCTGGGAATACTACTAAAGAGATCAAATTGATTAATGAAATTAATGACAGTTATTTTAATTAAGAACTGATGTTATATATATATAGTATATTCCTGGTTGTCTATAATTAAGTTCAATGTTAATGTAATATCTTTGTATGGTAGATATTTACATATTATTCTTAATAATTCTGATAATGGTAATTAATTAACTTATTTATATGTACTGTATACTAAATAAAATACTTCATATTTTTGGCATGCAATATCAGATTACCAATACTTATGAATATCAGCTTAATTTGCTGAATATCTATGAGGAACTTTTTTTTTAAAGAGAAGACTTGTGCTTTTAGTAATTAATAATCAAATACATGCATTTTTGATGTATTTAAAATTAAGGCAGTGAATCAGGTATATATTTCTCTGTAGTTTCAGGTGATCAAGAGAGACCTGCAAGCTCTCTCTCTCTCTCTCTCTCAATACAAGCTTACTCTGAAGAAAATCTAGTGATCTTGTATCAAAGATGAGGGAGAGGGAGAGAGAGAGAGAGAGAGAGAGAGAGAGAGAGAGAGAGAGAGAGAGAGAGAGACCTGTGAGCTGGAGCCATGAGCCTATTATGAGTAGAAGAGGACATGATTAGTGTTCTTTGATCACTTCATTTGGTAGCATTTAAGCTCTTTCTCTCTCTCTCTCTCTCTAACATAATTTTTTTATTTTTTTATCTCAAAACTTGAGAATTATCTCAAAACTCTTAATTTTAGGCAAATCTTCTATTTATTGGGCCAGAAGAAATTTCAATTCTCTAAGATAGTTTTATTTGTATATAAGTTGTACATGCCATAATCTTTGAAGTGAGAAAATTGCAGTTAATAACTGTACCTTGTATGTTAGAAAATATATTATATAATAGAAAAAGTATATACATATTTTTCTATAAATTTATATTTACATATTAATTATTTTTTAAAATTTATTTATAACACGATGGTATTACTTTTATAATTTTAAATATTATATATACTACTCAAATTAACATGTAATATTGTAAATAAATAAAGTATACATGAAATATTTAATTTTTAGGTTATTGTTGGCTATTAGGCACTTCCATTGTGGTAATCAAGCCACTATTAGCCACCAAACATTAATCGTTGTTATATTGCCAGTAAACACGTTATCAACTATCGCCAACAGCTATGTGTCAACTAAGAGCCATCGGGCGTTGTTAGTATCTATCACAGTTGTCATTACGGGTATATTTTTTTTAAAATGTGTTTATCATGAATATTTGACTTAAAAAAAATCATGAGTATTTGATTTAGGATAAATATGATTTAATTATAATAATATTTATTAGAATTATTATAATATTAAAGATATAAAGTAGCTAGCATATGTATTAATAAATTTTAAATAACGAGAAATATAAATATATTCGTTCATAATTACACCAATAATATGCACGTTCATTCCCTCCTCTTTTGTTTGAGGAACTTCCACTTTGGTATATCAATTTTAACATGATTAGCTTATTTATTTTGCAGGAATTATTATTTATTTGGACAATAAAACATCTCAAATATTTTAATTTTGTAGAATTATATATATTTTTATGAATCACAGACATAACACAAAAACATAAATATATAAATATAACACAATATAATTTGCTGGCATATTAATTTTTCATATTACAGATTAGAAATACAACAAGATATATCAGATATATATAATATAATAAATATCTAATCAATAGTATATAATTTGCTATTATATTTAAGTAATATTATAAACATACATGATATAAGGACATTGCACTACAATGAGAAATATAGAATTATTTATGCTTTCTTAGTTTTTATATATATATATATATATATAAATTTTGGGAAATAAACAAATATTTTTTATAATATTCTGTGGGTTAACTAAGATGATCAAAGCAATTAATTAAATGGGGTACTTCAACTGATTAAAAAAAAACTTAATTATTTTTCAGCAGGAAGAATGAATCATGAGATGCACAAACTCGAGTTATTTTACACTGCATGTTTGTCAGAAAATCTAGTTCAAAACCCAGTTTCGATGGCTCGTGAATCACACAAACTCGAGTCAAGTCGCAACTATTTTCGAGTTTAATTTTCTCATCATTTGACCAACCTTAAATTGATTTCTATACGATGAGTTGGCGAATGTGCTCGTAAAGATTTAATTATTCGCCGAAAGTCTTCCACATAGAAGCAATGCTAATATGAAACAATAAAGCTACGATAAATAACTGTTTCTAATACGAAACGATAAAATTACTAAAATTTTCTTGTGATTCAATAGTTCTTGTGTTACATGTGATCTCCAAAATATTAAAAGCTTTTTTTCAGCTGTACAAATAGCTGATAGTAATTTTTTTTTCTTTTGAGTACAATTTTTCCTCTAAATTCTATTTCTATTGCATTAAATTTGTGTTCTTTAACTGTCAATATTCACCTAAATTATTTATCACAATTTGTATAATATAAATGAAAATGTCAATGCCAAGCATATAGTTTATACAATAAACTGATATATCTTGATAGATATATATTTAGGTATTTTCTTATCATCTTATTAATCATTATATGCAAATAAAAAATTGGATTTTTTTTTGATAAAAAAGGGATAATTACCTACACGTCACATAATTTAATTTTATTTATATTTTATTCATTCATTCTTAATTAATTATACTATGCACACTCAAAATATTATAAAATCTTACATACACACATTTGAGTTAAAACTTAATCAAAATTTATTTGAAAAAAAAAATTTTGTTAGTAAATCATTAAAATTATATTTTTACTCTTAATGATACATATTTTTCTCTTCCTCAATACTACACTAAAGTGCTAGTTTGTCTTAAAATTAATCTATGTCGCGGATGTCTCATTCCTTTACCGCCACCTAAACATTAAGGTTTTAGGATTTTCACTCAAAATATATTTAAATATCCTTAAAATAATATGATGAATGACTCAAATTTTTTGTAATCTAACTATAGTTAAGTTATTGAAAAATTATTATTACTCATTATAATAAAAATAAGTTAAACTGTGTAATATAAGATTTTATAATATTTTGAGTGTGCATAACGTAATTAACTTAGAATGGATGAGTAAGATATAAATAAAATTAAATTGTGTGGCATGTAGGTAATTATCCTTAAAAAAATGGTCGATAAAAATTGGATTTTTTAAGGTTTACCGCATGAAGAAGGTTGAGTTGGCTAGCCATTAGTGTTGGTTGTAGCTTGATAATTATTTTTAGGTCCTAAAGTTACGAGTAATTTTATTTTACACCATCAAAAATTGTCCGGAGAGGGTGGTTAATTATTGTTGGGCCTCTTAATGGGCCCATTGTCTTAAATGGGCCATAACTTTCGAATCAGTCTTTGATCTTTCAGCCCAGCTCACTTATAAGCCGCTGCGATTTATGTGGACACAAGTAGGGATAATTTTCGAACTTTTTAAGTTTGAGTCGTCGAGTATAATCTTCTAATTTTGGCTAATTATCGAGCTAAGTTGAACCTTATATATTTTAAAGAAAAATATAAAAACACATTAAAATTTAAAAATAAGTTAGTTATGTGTTAAATTAATTAAAATTAGAGTTATGCCCATATCAAATTGTATGTAAATGAGTTTTTTCGTTTAGAAGCTCAAATGATGGGATTAATGGCGTTATGGTAAAAGAAAAAATTATTTTTAGAGTATATTTGTTACTTTATTTTGAGTAATGATGTTTAAGTCTTAATATTTTGAAAATTTTAAACATAAATTTATAAAATTTAAATCATAATATTTTAACTTATGAGATTGATAATTTTTTTTGTATTTTAATATTTTACATACAATTTAATTTTTTTAATTTTTTGATAAGCAATCTGATTCAAATTAATGTAATGAGCAAAACCTAATTATTAGGATTGAAAATGTATGGACTAACCTTTAAACGTTTTAGGACCTCGAGGATCTCTATTCAATTCACCCATCGGAAAACCCTAGCTTTCATTCAGATCGATGCTATCCCTTGTGAGGCTTCTTTCTCCTCAATCTCCAGTCTTGCATGCTATATGTCATGCGCAAATCTCCCTGTAGATCATGATTTCTGAGGTAATTTGATTTTCTCCTCCTGTGCTTTAGAACGGCGAAGTCGAAGAATCACACTGCTCACAACTAGTCGTACAAGGCTCACAAGAACGGGATCAAGAAGCCCAGAAGGCAAAGGCAGACTTCTACCAAAGGGGTACGAGAAGTTTTCTTTCAGATTGCTTTCTCCGGATCTCCATTTTCTGTTTACGATTTTGGAGAAAAATCGTTCTTTTAAGCTATCAGATTGCTGTTGTTTGTGTTTCTGCAGATGGATCCCAAGTTCCTTAGGAACCAGAGGTATGCGAGGAAGCACAACAAGGAGAACGCTGGCTCGGGCTCTGAAGTTGAAGAGTAGATAGAGTGTATCGGCGCATTTTGGTATTTCTTCGATGCCATAAGATGTTTATTTTCGAAATTTACTTGTTTTAGTGTATAATCTGGCTTATTCAGTTGGTTATGTTGGCAGAACCTCTGATCACTGCTGATGATGATGTTGCTATTTTCCTTTCTGATGATTTAGTTTTGTTATGCATGGACTGCAGTTCAAATTTTTGTGAGATTCAACGTTGGCCTGTTTTGCATTAAAGCAAATATCAAGTACAAAAAACACTGTTATCAAAAAGAATGTTACAAAATGTAGTTGGAAAGGAATGCACCTAACCCAACTGACATCCGCAACGGAAGCATGAGATGTTATATAATCAACTGTCTTGTTAGCAGATTTATGTACATGTGTAATCCTATAGTCATTTGGATATAAGCAAGCCAAGTATAAAATGGTTGTCTTATGGATCACATCCCTTGCCTACTCTGAACATATCTGCAATGATCATAGATACTCACCTTCAATCCAAAGTACATTGGCCTTGTTTGTCCATTGGCTTGTCATCTTCAATGCCTTCCATGCTCCAACTCTCTCTTCCACCTCCACTGCTTGGCCGTGTAGTTTTAATCCCTTTGTTCCTAGGAGGTTGCCCAATTCAAATTTGTCATGTTGTTTGAATACAACTTGTAAATGACACTTACTTTGATGAATGCTTGAAAATTATTTTAGGAGGATTCCATGTGAAGCCCTTTATTGGAGAATTGTTATTAAGCCTATTTTATATGCCAATCACAATGAGAAATATTTCATTGTCATTCAAAAGGATATGGGTTTTCTTCATTGGAAGGAGACGTTTCCGGATCATCTCATTGGCTAACATATCTGAAATTAATGCACTATAAATGGTATTTCATGTGTTATTAACATATTAGATGTGAAATGGGAATTCTTATGTAGAGCTTCATTTGAGTCGTCCTTTCAAATGAAGGAGCATTAACTAAGGCTTAGTTAAATAAGTGTGCGTTTGTTTCCAGCATCAGTTTGATGCTTTTATAACTTCAAATGGTTTCAAATCTCCTTCTTTTTGGTTTTTAGGGGGAATCCATTTTATTGAAACCTCAAATTTGAGGTTCAGCTGAGTCCAGTTTTAGTTAAGGCTGTCACGAGGCATTGGAACTTTTTTTTATGGATGAGTCTTGGAACGGAGCCTTAATTAAGTAGTTCCTAGAACTAAAAAATGAAGCTTTACTTGGCTCATGTTCGTTTGCCCATTAAAATGTGTGGTTAGTAAACAATGATTGATTTTTTAGTTAGGTACGGAATGTATTGTCAAATATTCATTATGATTCCATAAGATCTATTTTAAATTAAATGAGTCCAAAGGAATCATTTTAGTTGTTGTTGGTCATGTATTGGGAAATTTTGCTGGATTTTTAGCCTTTTTTGTTAACCTATCTCAATTAAGGATTTCTGTATCATATCAATTTGCTAAGTGTGCCAACTACATAGGGTCTATGCAACCATTACTCAACTTTATACATTTAATTTCTTCCTACCTTTTCTGAATAGTTGTTGGGGCATGAGGGTTAATGTAATTGTGCTATGAATTATTATGACACTGGAAATTTGTGCGACTTTGGGAATCTGAAAGTCCCCATGTAGTCAAGATTGAAGTAATGTTGTGTTAGTGTTAAAAAAAAATTTGATCCAAGATCATCCCAATTGATCTGATCCGTCCCTGGATAAAACTCAGCTTGATAAATCCACAAGTTGTAAATAGGGCCCATGGCTTGATTCAACATACTAAATTCAATCTCGATTCAAGTTAAATATTGATCCTAACATTTCAAATCTCGCCCCTTCTCTATAGTATGAAAACTATGCATTAGAACATAGTTAGTGTGCATAAAAGATTGATGCATGACGCACATAGGCACAATATGTTGGGCAACTTAATGTATATTGTAATATGATGCAATGGCATTTCTGTATAAGGAACATACTGATGAGGTTGTGGCCCTTTGCAAATACATCCCAATATTTGAATTATTTGTAAATGAGTCCTTGTGGTAAGGTATTTGTGGTTCTCTCCATTTTCGATAACATAAGCTTGATGTTTTCTATATTCTTTGCAATTAAAGCGTCGTGTTAATATTATCGTCTAAGCGGTGTCTCTCTTTTTCATTCCCGACCAATCGAGTCGTGAGTACACACTAATATGGACTTGTGCTCATGAAGCATTGCATTTTGGGATACGTTAGGTTACAGGATTGGATCCCTCCAACATGGCGGGCTATCTGTGATGTGTACCTCAACAAATCCATTTTGATTGAAAGTTGCTTATGAACTCACTTCGACCGAAGATACTCTAATACACTCGCTCCGACTCCTACCGATCAAGTATGAGGAAAAGCACCCTGGCGCATCTATATGGCTCAACAGCACCTTGATATGCAATCATCTGGACACCAACTCGAGTGAAATCACCCTCACAACTATCTGATACATCTCAATGCTCCATTATTCACTGCTACTAGACATCAGAAGAGATGGTCATCTAATCACCACTACCTCATAGAGCCTATGTGGCCTATGTGGTGGCACATTGTTAAAACTTCAAGGCATTTTTGGTTAGTTTTTGACTAAAAGTTAGTACAACAATTATTTTATGTCAAGTTTTTGCATTGATCTCACAATTATAAATAGAAAGGCCAATTCAAGCCACAAGACATAAAAATACATGGGTAGATTTACAGATCTATATAATGGGTCAGAGTAAGCAATAATTATTACGTGGGCTGATCCAAAGTTCAGAATCGATGCACACTAAGCATCAAATGGGTGTACTAGAGATTCTGATTTGAACAAAGAAACTCTTCGTATGAGATGAATTGAGAGCATATTTCACCCTAAAGGAGAAATGATGCTGGGGCATTCTTTTATCCTATTTTTTTAGATTTGTTATATTATCGTATCTGTATTATACCATATTAGTATTGTCGTATCATACTCACGTTTCATAGAAATTTAGATTTCATCATAAATATAGAGTGCAACAGCATAGAAAAAGTATAAAGGCCTGTTGTCGCTAAAGATTTGCACCAGTATAACAAAGGCATGGATGTTTACTGTCATGAATTTATTTGACATATCAAGGTCATGAAAACTAATCATCAAGATTTAGAGCCACTAACAATGTATTTTGGGGGTGGGGTCTGCCAGCGAAATGACATGAGTCCACTCTTGCCCATGGAAGAGGGCAAGGTGGCCATCGGCAGGTGGGCCTTGCACGGCTTTGTTGGCAGGGTCAGGTCGTTCTAGTTTTTGGCAGGTAGCTCCTACTGCCTCCGTTAGCCAGTTTCCCATGTGGGAAAGGGAGGAAGAGGGGAGTGGGAGTGAAGGGTAAAATTATAATTTTAGATAATTTTAATAATAAAAATTTGAGAAAGGACTCATGAACTCAAATGTTAAAATTTAGAATTGTGAATCTATTGTGCTCTAAATTTAGAAACATAGGTGTAATTTGCCTTTTTTAATATTCTTACAAGCCACTGTCTCAAGTCAATATACATTCATTGAATATAAAATCCAACTTGTATATATGCCTTTGACGTGTATATAACTCTGACAGGCATACATCTCTGACGGTTGCTTTTTTTTTGGATGATATGATGTTTTCATTGAATTATCCTTACCATTAAAAGATTTTTTCTGAGTTAATCCTTCAATTAATTAACATTGGTTTTCATGCAGGTGGCATATGTGGCTTCAACCGGTTAACCTTGTTAAAGGTACTTTCAATAAATTTGCTTTTGACAATTGCTTTCGAATTGTAGAGGTATTTTGTAGGCACTACTTGTGTTTTTCGACAACTCCCTTTGATAATTATTAGAACCTTTGTTGACTTGTAGTTATCTGTTGGTGTTTTAACAAATCTTTGACGAATATGGGGTTTTAAATGTGTCGATACATTTGAAATTTTATACCTCTTTCGACAAACATATTATTTAGTTGTTACGTATTATTGTTCGCTATCATTTTTCTTATTTTGTTGTGCCTTTGACAATTGCTTAAGCATTTGTCAAATTATAGAGGGATTTGGTAGGCATTTATTGTGTTTTTCGACAATTGCTTTCAATAATTACTGGAACTTTCATCGGCTTGTAGTCATATGCTGGCGATTTTACCAAACCTTTGATGAATTTGAGATTTTCAAATGTGCTAATACTTCTTAAATTTTATGCCTGGACATATTTTTTAATTATTATTTATCATTATTTATTATTATTATTCTTATTTTGTAGTTCCCCTATTTGACGTGTTTATTGCTTGTTCATAAGGCTAATAGCAAAGTGATCACTGCATTTGTTCTTTCTTCGATTGCTTTGAATTTCGACAACATAAGGCTTTGTAAGATTGGTAGTGGCTAGAACACTATGGTTGATGCCTATCGCTTTCCAACAAATAGCTAACGATCCAAAACTACTTAGACCTCATGGATTGATAACTTTTCGAAGGAAAGCCTAAGCAATTTAGGGAATTCAAAATATAAAAATTTTGGTGGAGAGAGGGAGAGGAGAGGAGAAGAAGAGCCTTCAAATAAAATAAGCTCTAGAAGTTTTTTCTCCTATTCTTGGATTAAAAAAAGTACAAAAGAGGTCTCCTATTTATAGGAGATGAATACATATAAAATAAGTTTTAGAAAAGAAGAAAAAAATTTCTTTCAAAAATAAAATATATTAGAGAAAATAAAAATTCAACCATTGGTAGGTGAGGAAAAGAAAATTTAAAAATAGTATATGAGATGAAATGATCTTCACTTGCCACCCTTCATTCTATTTGGATTAGGTTGAATTAGTTTGAATCGAGTCGAACTCATTATGTTAATATTCTTTCTTCTTTCGTTATTTGTTCTCCCTATTATGAGTTCTTTTTAAAGAAAATTCACTCCCGTGAATCAAGTTGTTGGAGGTGTGGGAATAGTGATGTTGCATGTTTTTTATTGTACAACTTAGCTTGTGAAGCTCTTTGTCCCTTCTTTCCAATACGAAAAGATACTTTAGTATCTGTACGAGTTGTGATCTTCTTTTCCAACACTTTATCCTCATTCAGTTCTTTTTCATATTTTGTCTCCAAGTCATCCATCTATGGGAGTATCTCTCCTGGGATATTGGTTGGAGCTTTCTACCATCTCCTTTGAGCTTATCTTTACTTATATGCAGTCATACGAGATCTGCTAGCTCGAATTTTGTTTCTACTTAATATCGATCATGTCGTAGCTTGTATTGTTGTTGGATTTTGTTAGAGTTATTTCCCCACTTCCATATGAATCCTTCGAATCCCTCTTAGGAATTTTTGTGCTTTGATGGTGCCAACCTCTTGTGTTTGTTGTTTTGAATCTATGGTGAACTCTATATCAAATGAGCATGGGTAAAATGCATTACTTCTTTTTAGTGTAGTATCCATCATAGTTCATAGAGACTTGCAAAAGTTATGTACAAAGCGTGAGTCTTTATAAGAGATGATGAATTTTGGAAGACCATAATGAACTAATACATATTGAAATAGTAGACATGCTATTTCTTCTCCTATAATAGTCTGCTTACATGACATAAAATGGTCATTTTAAAGAATCTATCCACCACCACAAAAATGTAGTGGCTGAATTGTACTTTTATAAGAGAAGATAAAACATACTAGTGGCTGGGAGAGTATGTCAGTCATTTTATTTTATACTCTTTCTTATACTTAATTAATAAAATTGAATTATTAGAAGTATGACATCTACTTCATATGACATGCTTGTTGAAGCTTAAATTATGTTTGGAGGTATTGTACTAGCTTGTGGTCAGTATGAATAATAGTTTTCTTTCCCAATAAGTAAGAGCGCCAATGCTTTACCGTTTAGTGTAATGCTAATAACTCGTTGTCATATGTTAGATAGCCTTTTTTGTTCCTCATGAAATATCTCAAAATAGTATGCTATGGGCCTTTCTTCTTGCATTAGAACCGCGTCAATAGCATATCCTAATACGTCAGCTTCAATCTTGAATGACTTTTGTAGATTTGGCATTGCTATAACGAGTGCTTAGCTTATCTTTTTCTTCAACTAATGGAATATATCTTCATGTTCTTTCTTCCATGTGAAGTTTTTGTTTACCCTAGTGAGAGCATAAATAGAAGATTAATTATAGAAAAGTTTCTTATAAACTTTCTTACATATTAGTATGCTATCATGAAATTCCTCATATCAGTGATACTTTTCAGGCGAGATCATTCTTTAATAGCCTTTACCTTATTTGGATCAATTTTTGTTTCACCATTATCAACTTCAAACCTTAGGGTCTGTTTGTTTGTAAGGTTAAAATTAAACTTAGATAGAAATATTTTTTTATTAAAAATTATGAATGATGTGAAATAAAGTTAATTATTATATTGTGATATGTGAGGGATGTGATATAAAGTTAGTTATTATGTTGGGATATGTGAGGAATGTGATATAAGTTAGTTATTATTTTAGTAATGTGTGTAGGATATGAAATAAAATTAATTTTAATATTAAATTTTATGTGTGATGTGATATGCTAGGTTAAAATTAAATCAGGTCAATTTTTAATTTCAAAACAAACAGGGCCTAAGTATTGTAGTTTTTTTTTTTTTCAAACTCATTTCTTAAAGTTGAGTTATAGCTAGTGATTTGTAAAAAGATCAAATACCTTTTTCACATGCTCTATATGTTCTTCTCATGTTTAAATGAGGACATCATGAAAATATACTATAATAAACTCTTTAATATAAGGTCTCAAGTTGTCGTTCATAAGACGCATGAAGATTGCCAGAGTATTACAAAGATTGAATGACATCATCAACCATTCATATAATTCTTGTCTTGTTTTGAATACAATTTTTCAAGTGTTTTTTCGAATGCAAACTTAGTGATGTCCTGACTTGAGATCAAGTATGATGAAGAAGATAGCATGTTTCAATTGATCAAGGAGATTATCAATGAATGGGAGGGCATACTTATTTTTTATTGTGATTTTATTTAAGGCCCGGTAGTTCACACAGAGTCGTTATGTTCTATCTTTTTTTTGAACCATGACAATAGAAGATCCACATGGAGAAGCATTTAGCTTGATTACTTCATTGTTGAGCAATTTTGCCACTTGCTTCTTTATCTCCACTTTTTCCACCAACATATTGGATTTGTTAGTATGAGTTTTGGAGGTAGTACCTTTTAAACAAAAGTTAATTATTGATATTATACATTTTCTGAGAGTTGGGCTTTCTTAGATCTCCATCTTGGTGATTGGTAGGCTTCTATCCTTGCATTTTGTTCTTCATTTTGATTGCTATGGCAAAGCCATTTGCTTGACTTATGTCATTGACAGGAAAATGACGAAGTTTGTTGGCAAAGTTAGAGTAGAAATCTGATGTGTATTTCATTAGAGTAGATATTTCCTCTAATAACATATTTAAAGAAATTGCTTGCCTTTGAAACTCTGTTGTGTATTCTTGTACGGTTTGGCCTTACTTTTGACGAAGACCATGCGACTTCTTCCATCTGTCTTCTTCATATCCCATAGGATAGAATTCTTGGTGGATCATCTTTTTGAAGTTCCATCAAGTAACATTTTGATAGCCATGTTGGAGAGGAGCATTCCACCATGTCAAACTACAGTGGGTGAATTTGAGGCTGACAAAAGAGACTTGTTTAAGAAGTATACTTGTAGAAGTTGAAGTAGGCCTCCAATTGATCTAATTATAAGTCCAGCTTCTCAGTATCAATAAATTCATCATAAGTTGAAATATCAACTTTGGCTTCTACCTTGAATGGTCTTGGCTTAGCATCATCAATTGAAGGGGCAAGAGATAGGTTTTTATCTTCATTATTGAGGACTTGCTCTTATTCTTCAGAATAATTTTCGATTTCTTGCTTCCTTAGTAGCTTCTCCTTTGAATAAAGCACCTCGCTTGATATTTCTTCATTGAATGCCGGTAGTGCGGTATTATAAAACACCTTTAGTAGTGCTTTGCAATTGTATTTGAAGAAGGGCAATTTGAGTGATTAAGTTACTTGAAGACTCACCTTTTTGATTTGACATAGTGGCTTGATTTCTTTTTTGAGATAATTCCTCAAGGCTGATAAGAGGTTCTTTGGATCTTTTATAGTTGCTTTTAGTTAATACCATAAATCAATGATTAAAGTAACATTGGCTCTGATGTGACTTGATCCAAAACTACTTAGACTTCATGGTTGATAACCCTTCGAAGGAAAACCGAAGCAATTTAGGGCCTTGAAAATATGAAAATTTTGGTGAAGAGAGGGAGAGTAGAGGAGGAGAAGAGCTTTCAAATACAATAAGCTTTAGAAGTTTTTTTTTCTTTCATTCTTGGATAAAAAAAGTACAATGAGTGTTTTTTATTTATAGGAGATAAATACTCAAAAATAAAATACATTAAAGAAAATTTCAACTATTGATGAGTGAGGGGAAGAAAATTCAACTTTGGTAGGTGGGATGAAATTATTTTCACTTACCACTCTTCATTCTATTTTGGTAGTATTCTTCCTTCCTTCATTATTTAATCTTCTGATTAGCTAAACTTCTTAGATTTGATCACCGTAATGTTGACACCATGCCTAGAAATTGCATCGAAGGAGGAAGATTGGATTGCCCAACATCGTTTTAACTCCATTGCTAGGCTGACATCACAATCAATATGCCGATTTGAGTTACTGATAATCATTGTAAGGTCTAATTACTAACTGGTTGATGTCACAATCGACTTATGAACAGATCCTAAATGAAGAAGACCAAGATAAGAACGTGTGGAAGATGACACCAATTAGAGACGATCATCGGTGAAAGTGTTTTACTTAAATGACGTGATATTTCATTGGAAGCTAGCTTCAAGAACTTCGGTGAACGACAGTGTTGAAGAAGGAGCTCGATCTTAAAAGCAATTCAGCAGCTTGACGACATATCTTTTTTTTTTTGTTGTTGTTCATTCTCTTTTACATCCCCTGAGAAACTTGAGATCAAGCTGCTTCGTTTTCATTCTTAAGATTTTTCTATCAATAATATTTATGATTTCTTATTTTCTACTGTTGAGATTAAGGGAGCATTTGATTTGATGTTTATGTAAATGTTAATATCATCTATTCAATTTATGTTATTTGTAAATTATTATTTGTTCAGTTTAATATCATAATATCAAAAAATGATAATATGAAATTAATCAAATCCCACCTCTTTTCATTACGAGTGATGTCTGGGTCTCTTTTGTAATTTAAATGTTGGAGATGACCAAAATGTAATTTACCCTGCTTCTTAGTGTACTTTGCATTTTATTTAGGGTAAATAGCATTTGGGTCCCTCTAGTTTACTTGTATGGGCAAATAGGTTCCTCGAATATTTAAATGTAGCAAACTTGTCCTTTAGTTTGATGAAATATGCATATAAGTCCTTGGGCCGTAACAGACGTTAGAAATCACAATTTTTTCTCTCTCCTCCACGCATCTCTCTCCTCCCGATTGTCGCGTGCGGGCGACGCCGCCTGACCTCAGCGGCTGCGCGGCGTGTGCAACCCACTGGTGGCCGCGTGGCCGCTGCGAGTCGCGGCGGCGTCGCCTGTGCACGGGATCAGGAGGAGAGAGAGAAGCACCTCTCTCTCCTCCCGATCCCTGCGCACAGGCGACGCCGGTGGATCGCACACGCTGTGCAACCGCTGGGGTTCGGCGGCGTCACCCGTGCGCGACGATCCGGAGGAGAGAGAGATGCGGGGAGGGGAGAGAGGGGGTGATTTCTAACGTCTGTTACAGCCCAATGATCTATATGCATATTTTATCAAACTAGAGGACCAGTTTGCTACATTTAAATATACGAGAGACCTATTTGCCTATACGAGTAAACTAGAGGGACCCAGATGCTATTTACCCTTTTATTTAAATTTAACTAAGTTGTCGATTAGAACTTAACTTTTCTCGAATCAAATCTACCATTACTTGATTGGTCAATTTGAAATATCTACAAATGATACTTTCATAGATGTTCATTCTCTAGATATATACTGTTATGGTTTAATAATTATAGTCTGTGTGAAAGTTATGGCCCTTTAGATTGTGACATGAAAGTAATGTATGGAAACATGCCACTGAGCACCTTTGACCATAGTTTTAAATAGATCCCAAATTGAAATTTTTATATTGATTTTGGGCAGGACCCACTCCTAAAATATTATAAGATTTTTGGACCTCTTCGAAATTGGACAACATGCAGTTTCGGCCGTTTCTTAAGCTGGAACATGCCTACGAAGTTATTAATGATTTACGGGTGGTACATCGGATCATGAAATTTAACTGATAGAGCGCAATAGAAACAAAAGATTCATATGATCGACTCCACTTAGCGGGACTGTGAACTTTGAATCATAACGCTTAGGTTCTTGGTTTTACGATTTTGTTATCATGTGTTGTTTCTTCCACTTGCAATGTAATTAATTATACAAAATGACGATGAAATAGATAATGACGTTATTAGCAGAATTCAAATGAGGTGGGTAAAATGGAAAAATGCTTCTGGTGTGTTGTACGATAAAAATTTTATCCAAACTTAATAGTAAATTTTATAAAATTATAATAAGACCAATGATGATATATGGTGCAAAATACTAGCCTACAAAAAAGAAAATTTACAAATAAAATAAGTGTTGTATAAATGAGGATGTCAAGGTGGATGTGTGAATATACATAAAAGGATAGAATGATGAATAAGTATATCTGTGAGAAAGTCGGAGTTGCACCAATTGAGAATAAATTTAGAAAAAGTTGGCTTAGATGGTTTGGACATGTTAAAGTTCCAGTTAGATTTGTAATTTAATGAAACTCAATTAAAGTAGATTTGTCCAAAGTGTCGATGCTCGATAAGATACGTGGAGCTATATTTTAAAAGTTATTTTCAGTTTCAGTTATAAGATAGGAGTATCAATCTCAACAGTTTTAAAAATTTCAATGATTTTAATTTTGTAATTTTATTTTTTTATAAATTATTTAAATTTTATAATCTCATACTTAAAAAATGTGACTTTTTTTAGATAATAATTTACCCACATCTCTAACGTGGAGTATCAATCTCAATGTGGAGCTATAATAATTCATCTATTGAACATATTGATAATTTAAATATACATAGTAAATCTGAGATAGATATATCTGAGACAGACTCAAATTCTACTAGTTCTAATGATGATATAAATTATATGTTAATGTTGCATGAAAAAACAGATAATGAAAAAGAAAACGTAGACAAAATAGTAAACACATCATTTGATAATAAAATTTGTTAACAATAGTTATTTAAATATATATATATATATATATATTTTCTGAAACTCCGGATAATATTTCAATACAGTCCGAGTAAAAAAAGTCAACAATTTTAAAATTTTCGATGATTTTAATTTAGTAAATTTATTTTTTTATAAATTATTTAAATTTTATAATCTCATACTTAAATTTGTTAACAATAGTTATTTAAATTATATATATATATATATATATGTCAACAGTTTTAAAATTTTAGATGATTTTAATTTAGTAATTTTATTTTTTTTATAAACTATTTAAATTTTATAATCTCATACTTAAATTTGTTAACAATAGTTATTTAAATTATATATATATATTTTTTGAAGTATTGTGCCTTTCGACAATTTTAATTGAGTTTTGATAGATTCAATCGAACTTGATAATTTTGATCAAATTTTAATAATTTAAGTTCAAAACATGTGACTTTTTTGTAGATAATAATTCACCCAAACTAATCCTATGAAGTCCAAAGTAGTGATTTTTGGCTGAATTTGTAACCTTGATGTAAGCATGTTTAAAAAGTATGAAAAGGGATAAAATAAAAAATTTTATATTTTAATAATTCACTAGGGTAGGCTAGAAATATCGTTAAAAATTATTTTTGTTTTGTATATTTTATATTTTTTTATAAAAATTTAATTATTTTGGATGGCAATTTTTTTCATAGAAGATATTATATTTTACCTTTAATTATTTTTTTTAGAGATAATTACCTACATGCCACATAATTTAGTTTTATTTATGTCTTACTCGTTCATTCTTAGTTCATTATGCTATGCACACTCAAACTATTATAAAATCTTACATACACACATTTGAGTTAAAACTTAATCAAAATTCATTTGAAAAAAAAATTCTTTTAGTAAATCATTAAAATTATATTTTTACTCTTAATGATATATATATTTTCTCTTCCTCAATACCACATTAAAGCGTTAATTTATCCTAAAATCAATTCACATCTCGGATGTCTCCTTCCTTTTGTCTCCACTCAAATATTAAGATTTTAAGATTCACTCAAAATATATTTAAATATTCTTAAAATAATATAATGAATGGCCCAAATTTTTTATAATTTAACTATAATTATATTATTAAAAAATTATGATTACTCGTTATAATAGAAATAAATTAAAATATGTGTATGTAAGATTTTATAATGTTTTAAGTGTGTATAGCGTAATTAATTAAGAATTAATGGGTAAGATATAAATAAGATTAAATTGTGTGGTATATAGGTAATTATTTTTTTTTAAACTCTCAATTTACATTTTTATATTTTGTATAAAAATTAAAAAAAAAAGTTTATACGAAACTGAAATTGTTTTTAACGCCATTTCTCGCGCTCACGTTGGGCACGCGAACTGAGTAATTTCTTACCTAAAACAAAGGAAGTTTATTGGTGGAAGAAGCTGTGTGATGTTCGTGGATCCCGAGCTGGATATGCGACAAAGTGCAGATTTCTGAGGGGAATTGAAACCAGATAAATAAATCAAGAGGAAAGGAATGGAAGATCTTCACCCAAACCACACCCAGAATCGCACCCACACCACCAGCTGCTTCTCTTGTCCTCTTCTTTTAACGACTCTCTCTCTCCCTCTTCCACTCTCTCTTCCGAATTGCTTTTTCTCTCTCTAGATCCCTTCCGGAAACCGATAAAGGGAGGCTCTCTCCCACCTTCTCTCTCTTGGCTGTTCCACGCGCTTTCTCCCGGCGGCTTTTGACTTGCTCGATCACAGTCGGATGGGCCAGTGCTACGGGAAGAGCGTCAGTGTGTTGGAGGGCAGCGGGCGCGGCCACCGCCGCTCGCCGGCTCCAGCCTCCGAGAACGGCGGCGGACAGGCCTCTCCGGCAGCGAAGAAGGGAACCACGCCGGCCAGGTCTTTCGCCACCAGTCCCTGGTCCAGTCCCTGGCCTGACGGCAGCGGCACCCCGCTGCCGGTCGGTGTTTCACCGTCGCCGGCGAGATCCACCCCGCGTAAGTTCTTCCGGCGGCCCTTTCCCCCGCCTTCGCCGGCGAAGCACATCAAGGCCTCGCTCGCCAAGCGCCTGGGGCTGCCCAAGCCTAAGCAGGGCCCGATCCCGGAGGACGGCGGCGGGGGAGAAGATCGTGAGGCGGATCGACCACTGGATAAAAGTTTTGGATATGCGAAGAACTTCGAGGCTTGGTTCGAGTTGGGGAAAGAGGTCGGCCGCGGTCACTTTGGACATACTTGCTTAGCGAGGGCGAAGAAGGGGGAAATGAAAGGGCAGCTTGTTGCTGTCAAGATCATTTCCAAAGATAAGGTACGATGGTATATGAAAGAAGATTTCATTTCACATTAATCGTTGCTCTTTTTTGTTGATTAAGCTATACTTCCATAGTCGACTCACAGTGTCTGCTTCCTTTCCTTTCCTCTGATAGATTAACGAGTTTTGAGTTTTGATTGCCAGGTTTGGCGCTAGTCTATGTTAAGTTGTTGCAGATTCAAAATCTTGTTTCTCTTGTTAGATTTGCTTGTGTTTCTTTGAATTTGAATTGTGATTTCCGGGGTTTATTGCAGCACAGGATGTAGACTTGATAATTCTTTCGATTTCAGACTAGTGTAACACCAAATTGAGTGACATTTGATGAATTCTCCAATCATTGGCCATCCGCACACACATGCATGAATGATGATTAATCCTTAGGTCTCGCATCTTTATCGCAATTTGTTCACTATGTACTCCCGCTAACAAATAAATAAATTTCTTCGAAGTTTTCTTTCTTCTTCTTTAAGTTTTAACCTTATTGATGTGGTAATGTCTTCGGTGTTATTTCGATGAACCATCATTCTCATATGTAATTCCTCTCTCTATGAATGGATTAATTTCATAATTGCATGCTTGGGTTGCCTCACCTGCTACGTTGCAGTGGTCTTTATTTCTTCATTACTGTTCAGGTGCTTTCAGTAATTAAAACAATTTTGTATTATGAAAATTGTGAGAATGAAGATTTGTTCTTTTAGCTAAGTTTTTTTTTGTGTATATGTATTTCTTTTTGTTGTAGATGACAACAGCAATAGCAATTGAAGATGTTCGTAGGGAAGTGAAAATTCTGAAAACTTTATCCAGACATGAGCATATGGTCAAATTTTATGATGCATGTGAGGATGCCCTAAATGTGTACATAATTATGGAGTATGTTGCTTCTTTTTCCTCTATTATTTACCAGTTCATTGTCTGCTTGCTTTTTTCTTTGCACAGCTAGATATGAGTTCATGATTTGAGAGTGACTCTCTTATTCTATTCAAAACTTTGTGGCTCTTCCTTAAAAAACTTTATTGTCTAGATTTTCTGTTGAACAGATTATGCCAGGGTGGAGAACTCTTGGACAGAATACTATCAAGGTAATGTAAAATATGTCAATCTACATTGGGACATTATGTTTGTCATTCATGATTAGTATCTCTTGCTTTATGAAAACTACTTCATATTTCCTTCTAGTTTCTTTATCATCATTATGAAGAATTGTATTTAATCATTTTCTATCTCTTTCCTTGGATTTCTCAAAAGAGGTGGGAGATACACTGAGGAAGATGCCAAAGAAATTGTAGTTCAAATTCTTAGCGCTGTAGCCTTCTGTCATCTTCAAGGTGTTGTTCATCGTGACTTAAAACCAGAGGTGTGTGCTCTAAGGGTGATTCTTTTTAATCTATTACATCCACTTTTTGTTCTGGGCCAACTATATCAAGCGGTTTATTTAATGTTATATGCTTTCCTATTTTCTTTCTTATTTTCAAACTTCTGTTTATGTTGCTGACAAATTTTCTCTGGTCTTAACAGAACTTTCTTTTCACTACCACTGATGAAAGTTCCCCTTTGAAGATCATTGATTTTGGTCTTTCCGATTTTACAAGGCCAGGTAAATGACAGAATAGTTTTTTACTTAGAGCATGGTAATTCTTGGCTTTTACTTTTTTTTTTTAAAGTTCCTCTTCCCTTTCTTTTTTTTAAAGTTCCTCTTCCCTTTCTTTTTTTTAGTCATAAATTCCTCTTCCCTATCACGTTTTTAAAATGTTTTGACATTTTGAATTGTTGCTGAAACTAAATTGTGTCCTCATTTGATGCAATGCATATATTAACAAGCATCTGTTATTCTGTGGCTTTTTGTTTGTTTTTGCAAGTAATAATGTTTTCTCCAGCATTTTGTATGTTTTTACTGACTTCCTGAATTCTGTATTAGTGTACACGGATTGCAATTAAACACTTCTCTGGAAAGTGAATTTCTGGTAGAGCCTATTTTCCTTAGAGAAGTACAATATTTTATTTTTGTATGAGCTGTCAATCCCTAGCGTGATTGTTGTGCTGGCTGCTGCCAGTGCAATTTAGGTTTCTTCCAGAAGTTTGCAGAATATCCCTTTGAGTTTCCATTCCTATCCATCACAATTCTAGAGTCAACACCACATGAAAAATCATTTCAAAGACTGATTCATGAAGATGACCGCATATAGTGAGGACAAGGACATTATAGATCATTGATGTTCTTATTTAATTTTCATATGACTCTTTGTCATGGTTAGAATTATGTTAAGCTCTTTAATACTCATTTATCATTGCAGATGATAGGCTTAACGACATAGTTGGAAGTGCATATTATGTTGCTCCTGAGGTATTGCATAGATCCTATAGTGTGGAAGCAGATATTTGGAGTATTGGTGTCATCACATACATATTGTTATGTGGTAGCCGACCCTTTTGGGCACGGACAGAATCAGGAATCTTTCGCTCCGTGCTTCGTGCTGATCCAAATTTCGATGATTCCCCTTGGCCAAATATATCTCTAGAAGCAAAAGATTTTGTGAGAAGGATATTGAATAAGGATTATAGGAAAAGAATGACTGCTGCACAGGCATTAAGTGAGTATTGTATAACATCAACTTGCATAAATCAACATTTGGCTAGCATCTAAAAATGATCTATATATTATATAGGATAAATTTCACCCAGGTCCCTGAGTTTAAAGGTTATTAGCACTCAGGTCCACGTTTTTAAAATTTAACATTAGGGTCCCTAGGTTTTCAAAAATTATCATCTGGGTCCTTTTTTATTTTTTTATTATTATAAAATTATTACAATTACCATTATACCCTCACCTCCATCCCTCCAACAGATCCGGCAGCCGCGCGGCCCTCGTGAGCGATGCAGCCGGCAACCGCTGCGCGCAGCGGCTGCGCGACGCAGCCCGTGCTGCACATTGCCGGCTGCGCGCACAGCGGCTGCCGGACGCTGCCGGCGACCCGGCGGCCTCGCATGGCCTGTCCGGCGCCGCTGTGCGCGCAGCCGGCGGACGCGCAGCGCAGCTGCGTCGCGCGGCCCAGCCGGCAGGCATGCTGCGCGAGGGCCGCCGGTCGCTGCAGCGTCCGGCGGCCGCTGTGGCGCAGCCCGGCCCGAGCGCAGCGCAGGCTGCGTCGCGCCGGCAGCTGCGCGCAGTGGGTCACCGGCTGCGTCGCGCACACGACCGCGCGAACCCAGCCGCCGCGGCGGGCAGCCTCGCAAAGGCCGCCGATATAGGCCGTGTGAGGCCGTCGGGTCGCCGGCATGGTCCGGCGAGCCGCTGTGGCGCGCCAGCCGGCGAGCACAGCGCAGGCTGCGTCGCAGCTGACCGCTGCGCGCAGCGGTTGCCGGCTGCATCGCGCACAGCGGCAGCGCGACCCAGCCGCTGGCGGGGTCATGCAACCGTGCGAGGCCGGCGGCGGCGGCGCAGGGCAGCGCGGCTGCCGGATCTGTTGGAGGGATGGGTGTGAGGGTATAATGGTAATTGTAATAATTTTATAATAATAAAAAAATAAAAAAAGGACCCAGATGATAAGTTTTTAAAACCTAGGGACCCTAATGTTATAATTTTAAAAACGTGGACCTGAGTGATAATAACTCTTAAACTCAGGGACCTAGGTGAAATTTGCCCTATTATATATCTTATGTGCTTTGCTCGTTCCTGCTCATAATAATCTCATATTTGGGAATTAATATGAAGTTATTAGTCTGTGATCAATGGAGTGTAACAGTTAATCTTTGATGGCAGCTCACCCATGGTTAAGAGACAAGCAGAGGCAAATTCCTTTAGACATACTTATGTACAAGCTAGTCAAAGCTTACCTTCATGCCAGTCCTTTCAGACGTTCAGCCTTAAAGGTTTGCAACCACTTTTCATAATTAGTACTAGAAATTGTACCATAAGTGCTAAACCAGTGCCTTTGAGATAGTTGGCTGGCTTTACTTAAATTAGTTATTTGATTTGTGCTTCCACTACATATGTGATATAAGTAAGAAGCCATCCATTTAATTGAGTCAGTACTTTGAAATCCATGCTCGCATGACATTATTAGTAATAGTAGATGTAGCTTCCCTCATAAATGTTCTATCCTAGAATAATAAATTGGTCATTATACTATTGTTCTTTTCCTCCATGCAACTTTCAGATTTTTAAGCTTCATTTCTATAGTAACAGTATTGATTGCTTGCAGCAGCTTTGAATTTTAACATGCCAAAGTTTTGTCACGTCCATTTAGGACTAACTAAACCTCGATGCTTGTTTTTGGGGAATATTTTTGAAATATTTTATATAATTTGAATATGGAAATTTTACTGGTTATGGCTGGACTTATTCACGTGTCACACTAAAACCATAAAAAAACACTGTTAAAGTTTGTTGCCATGCAAGATTCTTTACTGTTTATGACACTAAAGAATAATTCAAGTTTGGAATTTCAGAATATGGATATCATTTGATCTTCCAAAAAAAGGTTCTTCAGAATATGGATATCATTTGTATCTGTATTTTTTTACAGGCTTTGTCTAAGGCTTTGCCGGATGATGAGCTCATATATATCAGATCACAATTCCAGATATTAGATCCAAATAAAGATGGACGTGTTTCACTAGAGAATTTCCGAATGGTTAGTCATTTAACCCTAGTTTTTTGTAGTATATTAGGCTTTTAGATGAAATTAAATTTTGGATTTGGATTATAATTGCTACAATTTTCTCTTTCTTTCTTTTTTTCATTTGAACAATTGCATCTATATAAAATTTATACAGGCCCTTGTTCGGAATGCAACTGATGCCATGAAGGAATCCAGGGTTCCAGATGTTCTAAAGTCGGTATGATATTGGCTTTCTTTCTGAAGTTCTTCCTTTTATATTATATCAAGTAATTGCATCTATTGTCATTCCAGACAATTTCTAAGTATTTGATTTTTCTAAAATAAATTCCAATAACTGTATTTTAATTTTTTTTGTTTGCGTCACAATAGGATAATTTTTTATCAGTGTTTATGGCAATTGTTAAAAATAATTTGAATTGAAAACAATAATGGATCTTTGCCCATTATTGAAAACCCATTGAAGATTATCTCCGCGTACGAGATATTGTTTGTTTGAATCTCCTATTTATGTGAAAAACTTAATCGAGTAGGTTATATTCACGAGATTAATGCATGTATGATGCGGTTCATGCCAACAGGATTAAGCAAGCAGTCGTCGGCTCCATTATGGGAAGAATGTGGATCAAAATTCATGTGGGATTTTGGCGTCCTTTTTCTCTTGGTTCTTATTTATTGGCTAAATAGGTGATTTCGAAGATATCTAGAGGCATTCATATGAGGCTTTTAGAGTGATTGTACTTGATGTGTCTCATTTAATTGAAAAAAATTTCCTTACAGAACAAATTGAAGGGGAACATCTTTAAGACTGTGAGAGATCTAATGATAAGCAAATTTTTATACGTGCAAGCCCGTTCCTCATTGGAAGAACCCTTTCAACATTCCTTGGTTGTATTGTCCTCTTTGAAACACAAACACAATATCGAAATACGACGACATGGCATGACACTATACAAAGACTCAATGATTTTCCAAGATACAAGACACGGATATAACATAATACGGAATAGATGAATGAAGATGTAGATTCATAGATCAACAAATTTATATAGCAAATTTATTAAAAATTAATGTAGAAATTTTAGAATTTAATTTTATGATAGACTAGACATTAACTAAACCTGCAAAAATTAATTCTTTTACAATTTTAAATAAATAGAATTGAAGGTAATTGAAAAATTATCAACTTAGATTAGGACTCAATTTGATTTTTAATAAATCAGAAATAGACAATAGAATTACACGCCCTCACAATATTTAATTAACGGTAATTAATTTCTCTCAATAATGTAAGATCATATGAGTGGAGCAATTTCGAGCAATTCCAAGCAAGTAGTAAAATCCTCAGTGATCGAATAACTAGGTAAATAGTTTTTAGAAATTCGCACCGAAGTCATGAAGTTCAAGGACCAAGATGCATTTCTTCAATCAATTAAGGTTGATTATGCAATCATGATAAAAAAGATTATGCAATCTTAAGCGAGAGATAGGGTGCAATTGCTCGTGTGGCTCAGCCTCGCGTGCAGGGTATGATCAGGGAAGGTCACGCGACCGACACGAAGGCCACACGATTGATGTGACCTATGTGAGCATCTCGATTTGCACGAACGATGCGATTCACGTTGGCGGCTTAGTGAACGCAGACAGTGTGATTTGCTGGATCAGAGTGAGTGGCGTTGACGAGTTGGCACTACTTGAGCGGAGGGTTCGGCATGCTCGCCGACTTACGGGACTGGATATGCGATGGACGAACTTGGCATAGGCAGAATGTACTTAAAACACTGAGTTGTTGACGATGAACGGACGAAAAGTAGATGGGATGAATGCTAAGAGCGATTGGAAGAGAATGGAATTGAGTCTGGGATGAGCTTGAGCAGGTGGGGTTTAGGAATTTTCACTCAAGCCCCAAGACCTAAGCCCTTTTCTATTTGGGATATTGATTCAATCCGGAAACAGAATATCCCAAGAGAGGCAACAATAGTTCATTTAGCATTGAGAAGTACAATAATATAGAGACATTTATATAGACCTCCATACAATTGATGCAATAAAGTAGAAAATACATAATGACATATTTTCCTCACAAATAAGAAAATACTACATCATACTAATAAGACTCACAACTAGGAAATAAAATAACTGAAAATAAAATCACTCCAAACTGGAATATTCCTTAATCAAATCAGCAAATAAAGCAAATATTTGTCAATCTGTCAAATCTATGGCTTAATTCACAGCACAGTCAACAATCTGCAGCATGTCTTTTCAAATTCATCCTAACCATCAATCATCCATGTAGAAGCAATATGGCTAGTTTTTGGCCGTCAGTGATAAACCCTATCAGGACTGAATCAACAGTCGATCGTAGTATCCCCACCAATACTTCCCGAGTAGGAAAGACTCGATCGTGTCAAGTCTAGATCAAGCCTCTGCAGCTCATCTCTAATAATTCATGAATCCTCAGATGCAAGTAAACCCTTCCAACAACCTAAATAACGCTGGTATTCTTGCTTCCTAGTGGAACTTATCTGTTCATCAAGAATTTGCTCTATTTGCTTTTATTTATAAGTGGATTTAGCCGGACACTCGGGCAAAAGTCTACTCTCAATGAGTAATGAAGTCTTAAACGAATCACTGAGTATTACTATTAGCTTTTTGAATGCTACCAAGTCTGAAATATTGAAGGTTGAATGAATGTCATATTCTTGTAGCAAGTCAATAGTATACGCATTCGAGCTATTTTTTCTTAAAACTTTAGAAGTGCCAGCTCCGCAAGTTTGTAATTTCTTAACAGTTCCAGATGAGAACTGCTTGGGTTGAACCTGAATCATCACATAGTCACTTTCCAAAATTCCTATATTCTCTTATGACAATCTATTAATTTTTATAAGTGTCATTCGTTGGCACTTATCTTTTGCTAATTTCTTTTTGTAGTTGCATAATATGCTGTGCAAATAATTCAATAGACTTAGACATTCTATCATACACAAGTAGTAGAATGAGATCTATAAAAACTTTAGGCATATAATCATGTACAATTTCAAATAGACTCATATCTATAGGCCTATTGATAGAATTATTGTATACGAACTCAACACAAGTTAAGGTGATGTTCCAATTTCATTTATCTTCTCCCACCAAACAACGAAGCAGGTTTCTTAAGCTCTTATTGACTACTTTTGTTTGACCATTGGTCTATAGATAAAAGGCACTAGAAAATTTCAGTTTGATGCCACAAGGTCTTTAAAACATAACTAGTTAATTTCATGTTCCTATTAGATACCATTAATTTCAATATCCCATGTAATCTAATAACCTCATTAAAAAATAAGTGTGCAATGCTAGAAGCATATGAGGTTTTAAAACATGATAAGAAATGTGCCATTTTAAAAAATCGATCAACTACAACACAAATAAAGTTGTGTTAGCTATTTTAGGCAACTCGACGACAAAATCTATGTTGTGGTCCTACTAAGGACGACCTGGTATAGGCAGTGGCGTATAGAGTTCAGTATTTTGCTTTTGCTGTTTCGCAATAGCACAAATTCAACACTAGCCAGCTGTACGTGCGACGTCTCTCTTGAGGCTTGGCCAATAAAATTGACTTTTTGTAACCTTACTTGTTTTGTTTCAGTCAAAGTGGCCGGCTAAACCCCCCCTACGTGTAACTCCCAAACAATTCTCTAACGGATGTTCGCAGTAAGCATAGTTTATGGTCATGAAAAAGATAGCCATCTTGAATTAGGAAGTCAAGCAAGCTCCCTAAATTGACTATCTTTTACAGCAGCGAAAATGATCCCAAAGTTAAGACAATTCTTGCAAGATTCAATGAGCTTGTTGAATCCCATGACCTCGATGCTCATTGTGGATAAGAATTAAACTCTACAACTCAAGGTGTCCGCGACTTTTTTTCAATTCCTGCCTTATATTTTAAGTATAAAGGTATACTCTTGCAAGAACTCGATCAATTTCGCATGCCTTGAATTCAACTTCTATGAATTTAGGTATCTCAGGGTCTCATGATTAGACAACAGAACAAATTCATAAGGTAAGAGATATCGTCGCCAATATCTCAATGCATGTACTGTAACAAAGAACTCTTTATCGTAGGTCGAGTACTTCTGGTTAGTTTTGTTCAGCTTCTCACTAAAGAACGGAACGTGGTGTTTTCTTAGGATAATGCACCACTTATGCCAACTCCTCCTTACATGTCGCATGATACTTCAAAGAACTTTGAATAATTTAGAAGTCTCAAAACAGGGGGCTTAAATCATTCTAACTTTATTTCTTTGAAGGCTTTAACAATAGCCTTCGTTCATTCAAATGACCCTTTCCTAATACAGTCAGTGATCGAAGCCACGATGGTGTTAAATACACGGATAAATTTACAATAAAAGGTTGTCAGTCCGTGAAAGCTATATACATCATGAATGCTCAAAGGAATTAGCTAACTAACTATGACATTTACTTTTTTAAGGTCTGCAAATACACCCTCAGATAGTATCCCATGAAAATTTGATTAGTCATAAATGTGTATTTTTTTAAATTTGCATAAAGATTGTCTTTCCTAAGAACTTGATAGATCTAAGATAAGTATATAACTTGGTCTTTCCTAGTCCCGCAATAAATTAGAATGTCATCGAAATAGATCACAGCGAAGATGCCAATAAATAATCGCAAGACTTGGGTCATCAGCCCCATGAAGTTGCTAAGAGTGTTAGATAACCCAAAAGGCATCACCAACCACTCGTATAAGTCATCTTTTATTTTAAAGATTGTCTTTTATTCATCCCTAAGGTGAAACTAAATTTGATGATAGCCGCTCTTAAGATTGATTCTTAGGAAGATGGTAGCTCCAGCTATTATATTAAGCATATCGTCAATGCGGGGAATAGGAAAGCGGTACTTGATCGTGATTTTGTTAATGTCATGACTATCCACACACATCCTTCATGACTCATCTTTATATGGCGTCAGAAGTGCTGGCACAACGTAAGGTCTTAGGCTCTTTCAGATGAATCTGTTCTAGAAAAAGCCATCTACTTGTCTTTTTAGCTTCATGTATTTGGTGAGATTCAAATGATAGTGTAGAAGATTTGGTAGCATTGTCCCAAGCATGAGATCAATTGCGTGTTGTATATCATGCATCAAGGCAACTGATCAGGAAGATTATTTGGGAACACATCAACAAAATTTCTTAAATATAGGAGTTGTTTCGGGTGGAGGTTCAACCAGGTTATTTTCCTTCACTTCCTTAATGGCAACATCCCAAATTAGGGAAGTCGCATCCACTTCCTTTTCAAACTCTTGCGCATTGATTAGGTGAAGGTTTTTATTCCTTGAGGTCTCTTTCTTGCTTGAAATTTCTTTCTTGCTAATGGCCTTAGGAGGAGAATCTATTACTATTTTGTCACCTTTATAGGCTAGCATGCACGAATTGGATTGTCCTCGAAGAGTGACATCCAAATGGCCTATCTAAGATGATACTATCAACCTCCATTGGTAAAACATCATACTAAACATTGTTCTGATAAGAATTAAATTGAATTTAGACTTGGCCTTGCTATGTAATCTCTAAGGAAGAGGTATTAATTCAAGATACTTTATATAGATTGGGGCGACTCTTAGGATTTAGACCAATATTGAATACAATAGTCGTAGCAATTATATTTTCACAACTTTCACTGTTAATGATGATCTTACACACCTTTTTGTTAATTTTTATATAGGTGTAAAAGATGAAAGTTCTACGCCAATCACTACTCTTTTTGGGATGGGTTAGGGCGCACCTAACAACATTGATTTTACAATCATTATGAAATTCAAGCTCATAAATAAATCTAACATTTCGTAAAGTCTTATCTCCGGGATGCTCGGACTCGTTAGCAAGAGCTTCATCAGCCACATAAGTGGGTTGCTCATCCTTATAGGCTAGAAAATCTTCATTCTGCTCTATGATTATGGTCCTTATAGGACATTTAGATGCCTTGTGATCGATTCTCTATCATCTGAAACAATGTATAAAATGATTACCACCATTACGAGGGTTTCTCCGACTACAATCTTGCCCTTATCAGTGCCGGGGTTAGTTGGTGGCTAGTGTGCCATCAGGTGGCTTTGCTCCCATAGGCATGGACTTTGTGGAAGTTACAGTCGAACACAGATTGATCTTTAGAGGTACGATTGTCCTTTGATACCTCTTGAGATCTTAGGCAACTTGATTAGTTTGCTCAAAGGTAAGGACCTGTCTCATGATAATCTCGCATTGTATGTTGTTCTGCAGTCCAGATCGAAATCTAGAAGATGTGACTTCCGAATCTTTGTGAGCACATCGCATAAGAAATTTATCAAATTTTACGAAATATTTAGCGATAGTCTTATTGCCTTAAGTTAGCCTCCTCCATTGATCTAACAGGTAATGTTAATATGAAACAGGGATATATTTCTCTCTAAATCTTGCTTTAAGCTCATCCCATGGTCCAATGAGTTCTTGTCAATCATGTTGCAAAATTCGCTTAATATTATTTATGTAGAGCTTGGTTTATATGGTGAGCTTATCTTCCTAGATATATACTATTCATAATAATGGTCCATGTCAACTTTTCAATTTAAGTAAACTTTTGGGTTCAATCGACCGTCAAAGTTGGGGGACTCTACTTTCAGGTCACGCCTTTTATTTTTTCTTTACTAATGCATGTCTCGCGCTTGATAACTCATATGATTATGCTCAGTTCTTCTAGGACTATAATTTTTGCTAGACTGTTTGACTTCACGCTCTAGATTATTTTGGTCCTCAAGTTGATCTACCCTATCACTCATACAGTCTAACCTAGTCATAACCTCTGGTAATACTTTTTGGACCTTGGTAATACTTTTTGGACCTTGGAATCCATCAGTGGGGAGGGGAGACGTGTGTGGTGTTTGGCCATTGGACCCTTATGGCAATGGTGGCTAGAGAGATAAGGAATGGGAAGCTTGGCTAGTTTTGTCAACTGCATGGGGAGAGGATGTGGAAGAAATAATAGAGGCTAGAGAGAAAAGCTTTAGAAGTTTTAAATGAAATTAATTGCTTTCATTTCGAAATATAATATATTTTACTATTGATAATATGTTTAAATATTTATTTGTTGATAAATTCATAGATATATTTTAATTATTTAGGGCATAATCAAATATTATTTTAAGTGGGCTATTACATCGGTGGCTTCCGCTTTCTTTTGTGCAGAGGGTGGCCACGATGATGACCACGGTTCTTCTGTGCAAAGAGAGCCATGCGAGTTTGGCAATAAGTGAAGGAGAGTTGTCATCGGTGTTGAGGAAGAGAGAAAGGACATGGAGCTAAGGTTCAGTATTGGGACTAATGTTTGATGAGATTGGGGGCGCGCTGCAAGGAAAAAGTATATGAGATCAGTGTTTTTAGTTTGAGAGAATTACTTAATTGAAGAATAAAAGAGGGGTAGTTTTGTACTTAAAAGAGGGGTAATTTTATTCTTTTATTACTAAATAAAAGAATAAATAAAGGGAAATTTTGTAGTTTAAACATCGAGCAAAGCTTGTAATCAGTGTCGTATCTGTAAGTGTCCTGGAAGTATTCCGAGATGTGTTGAAGTGTCTTAGAGTGTCCAATAAGTTCCTTTAAATTTTTGAAATTACCATTAGGACATACTACCAATAATGTGCCCCCACACGTCCTCCTTGTCTGTGCTTGCTAGATCTTCATGGGCTCAATCAATAGTCCTGATTTCAGTTTAGAAAACTAGGGCCGTAGGGGCTTATAGAACACCTTATGTGGAGCCATGGATTTTTTCATCCTTTGACTGTCTAGTGAATCAAGGGATGAAGTTTAAGTCCCAAGTATGTTGTTTTCAATAGACCCAGTTAATCAGACTTCCTCTAGCGATTTATCTTGCTGTGGTATTAGATTTTGTCCACTTGTGACCTTTAAGCATCTCCGTATCCAACTTTTTAAGTTTGCTAGATAGTGTATTCAAGAAGACAAGAACATAGCAACTTATTATCATGGGTTAGACGTCACAAGTCTGTTAAAGATATTGGATTGAAGTCAATTATACCTTAGTTTGGGCTTTAGCTTCATGGATAGCATAACAACACCATATGGACATGAAATTTTTCTATTTCTTAAATTTGGGTCATAATGACATACTTAGAAGCATAAGAATCTATTGTTGAATTTAAAACCCAAATGTGTTTAGCTATGTTAAAATTATGCTTGTTGACTTGAGCCTAACATATCACATCATATATAAATTTAATTAAATTTCACATCATACACATATTTTAAAATAAAAAATTAAGTTTATTTCACACTCTATACCCTTATCAAAAAATTACTAATTTATATCATATAATTCACATATCTCAATATAATAATTAATTTTATTTTATATTATACACAACTTTCAATAAAAATATTCTCATTTGAGTTTAAGTTTAACTTTGTTAAAATTAATATTTACAAATAAACACACGGTTAACCTTTTGCAAACAAGCACACTCGCATTCTTTATTATCTTTATTTCTCACATTTATGTAGTACGATTTATTTGTATTTTGTTCCTAGGTATTTTGTTGTACATAATTTTTCAATTGACTGTTATATTTTCCCTAAAACTACCTTTTACTTTATCAGTATTAATTTTGTTAATTCGTTCTAGATTCATCTTAAGGACATTATTAACTGCTGAGACAGTCTACAGAAATATCACTTCATTTGTACGTTGATCTCAATGCAATTAAATAATTAAATATAAAAGGACTTGTTTATTTGCAAAGGTTAATTTTAATAAAGTTAAAATTAAATTTAGATAAAAATATTTTTTATTAAAAGTTGTAAATGATGTGAAATAAAGTTAGTTATTATGTTGGGATGTGTGAAAGATGTGATATAAGTTATTATTATTTTAGTATGTGTGTAGGATATGAAATAAAGTTAATTTTTTATTTTAAATTATATGTATGATGTGAAATATAATTAATTTTTAATATTAACTTTATATGTGACATGGCATGTCTAATTAATATTAGTCAGGTTAATTTTAATTTAGCTAAATAAATAGGCCTAAAAAGTTTGTTTATTTGACCGGACTCAGTTTAGTATAATGATAAGACATGAGTGCCAGTAAGATCATGTCTTGTGGCCGAGAATCAGTTATGCAAGTAATTTGGGCCAAATTTGTCATGCGGCTGAACCAGCTTCCTGTGGTACTATCTTCTTTTAGAGTACTTTTTGTAAGAGATTATATCTCTGATGCCATAAATGGCCCAACTTTAGAATTTCGGGTTCGCTTGATTTGATCAAAGTTTGAAGTGTTAGACTAAAAATATGAAGTGTTACACTGAGGTGGATGATGAAATGCAACTATGTTAAGTGTCATTCTCACGTACATGATTTGTTTTCATCTAATTCTTGAATAGATTTTATGGTGAATTCTTTGGATGCATATGTCTTTGATGATTCCACCATTTTGCCGTCAAATACGTTTTTTCACGATTTACTCTTTTTATTGACATCTTTTTTTCCGTCAAATCAAGCAACACTGGTTGGCATTGCTTCTGTACAAATCACATAGGTTTTGTTGTAATTTTTTTAGTCCGGTAAATTACTTGAATTTCATTTCTAAAGAACAATGCTACATTGGCCCCATAATTAGCCCTTAAAGGTTCTAGGATCATTGGGTATTAAATTATCCATTAATATAGGGAATAGTACATTGTATCATCCTCTCAACTATTGACTAAAACTAATACCCAAAAGCCCTAGAACTTTTGGGGGCTAGATATAAGAGCTTCATATCATTTTCCTTAAAACAGAAAGAGGATATCTCATAATTACATACTAACACAGAAATGCTTCACCATATATATACAGAACATGTTTTCCTTAATGGCTTCAAGCAATCTTTATATAAACAATTTTTCTGGCCTTATTTAGTTGGAGTATGCTTTAGAGAGATTTTATGTTTTGTGTGATAGAAAGAAAGAAAATTATTTTAATACTATGATATGAAATAAAATTCTAAGTTAATTTTTTTTTTATTTAAGTTTGTTATTATAAGTATGCGTAAGACGTGGAATAAAATTAAGTTTGAAATTTAAAATGTGTAGGATATGAAATAAAATTGATTTTTAATATTTAAATTTATGTATGATATGAAATAAATATAAACTATTGATGTAAGTATTTTTGGTGAAGATTGAGAGGTTTGACGCTTTATCCTTACTGCAATGTAGTTACTTTACTTACACTGAAAATTGCAACAAACCTGAGCCAACCTCTGATCTTACATTCACAGCTGGAGCCACTGTCTTACAACAAGATGGACTTTGAAGAGTTCTGCACTGCAGCAATCAGCCCATTCCAGTTGGAAGCATTGGAACAGTGGGAGCAGATAGCGAGCACAGCATTCGAGCACTTCGAAAAGGAGGGTAATCGGGTCATCTCGGTCGAGGATCTCGCACGGGTATTCTGCTTGCTCTCATCCTCCAAATTACGTTATCCGTTCCCGCTGATTCGCAGGCGCTGTTCATTTTGCAGGAGATGCACCTTAGTCCAGCAACCTACTCCATTGTTCGCGATTGGATCAGGCCTGCTGATGGCAAACTTAGTTTTCTCGGTTATACCAAGTTTTTGCATGGTGTCTCTATACGTAATTCTCGCACAAGATATCATTAGAATTTTTTTTCTTTTTTTCTTTTTATTTTTTTAATCTACTTTTTTGATTTCTGGTTTGCTTCAACAGATAGATAGAGTGCCTCATTGTGATCTAGATATAACCATGTTCGATTCAAGGAAATAGGTTCGTGCTATAGAGAGATAATAAGGTTGCATTTGCATGCCTGAATTCTCAATCAAACAATTTTTTCATATCCTTCTTTTTCTTTCTTTTTGTGTTTGTAGTTTTGCGAGAATGCATGTGGCTTGATTTGTTCTAGCCTCTTAGAACCGGTGGAACGGTTAACTAGGGATCCGGTCGAGGATTGAATTCGGAAATTGGGCCATTATTATTATTATTTTTTTTTGATGAAAGTGTGGAGTTTAAATCTTTTACAGCATAAAGATTGAGAAGTATGAATTATATATCTTATTTGAGAACAGTTGGTATAACAAACACTTGTTATGAGGTTTTCCTATAATGTAAACTATTTTAGGGTTTGACAGGGTGAAATTGTGAGATCTTTGTATTCTATCTAAAGATCCTTTGAAGAATAGTAAAACTTTTCTCAGGCGCAACTATGATTTTTTTTCCTGAATTTGAGTTTTTCAACGTAAATTTGTTTTTTTTATAATTTGCATTGGGTCTTCTGCGTGGTTTGAGATTTTGATCTGTTTTTTGTGTTGCGTCGTGGAAATTATCTTGAGCCCCACAATGCAAAACATTTTGTCCTGTAGGCATCAAAAAATAAGAAAAAGAAAATTAAATTGCCAATATAATTAGTTCCTTCTTTGTTTTTTTTTTCTGTGACTAATGTTAAGGTAATCTATAATAAAATTTAAAATTAGAGTAGATATAAAGCTGTTCAGATTTGGAACATTATTTCTTTTAAATAAAAAAATGTAACCTTTTGAAACCATTTTTAGAACCAGTAACGTTCTGTGATTTGGAGTGGTTCTCGAAAAAGCATTGTTCAAACTTTGAAGCTCGGATTGGCTCGAACTTCTATCCATTGCTGGAACCGGAATGCCGGGTCACATGGTACTTGTTAGGAACTGGTTTTGTAAAATCTAGATTTTCTGTTAATGATATTATCTATTTTACTGTTGTTAAGTATGATCGATTCAATATATTTAAATCGTTTGTTCTTTTTGATAACTTGATCACTGATTGTCATTTTCTCATTATAAGTGCTTTGTTCTTGATTAAATTTATGCTATATGTTTTGATATTTGATCTATGAAGATGAAAATTTTTAAATTTTAATTTATTTCTCTGTAACTTGAGTTGTCTTTATATTTTTTTTTAGTTTTATCAATAAAAAAAATATCATCTGTAAAATGTATATAGTAAGATATTTTTTTTTAATATGTTTAGTCAAATTTTCATAACTAATGCAAATAAATGTAAACTTAAGTTTGAACTTTGATTAAGGCTGTTATCGAATTGATTTTGGGCAACTCAAAATTGAAAATTTTGAGCTCAGTTTGGCTCAAATGTGGTCCAAAATCAAAGTGGGACATTTCGAGCCAGTTCGACTTGAATCTATTATATTTCGAGTTAGCTTGAATCATGATTCGAATTGACTTATAATTGTAATATTTTTATATCTAAGAGAATTTGATCACTTGATCTTAAAAAGAATAAACGTTAAACCTTGTTCACTGTACTACTAAGCTACTAGTTAGATCGTATAACAACAACAACAACTAAGCCTTAATCCCACTAGGTGGGGTCGGCTACATGAATTCTTTGTTTCCATTGCGCTCTATCAGTTACCAAATTCTTATCTAAGTTTAAGTAACTAAGATCACTCCTTATAGTTTCTTGCCATGTCTTCTTTGGTCTCCCTCTTCCTCTTTGTACATGGGCAAAATCCAGTAACTCAATTTTTCTAACTGGAGCTTCAATTGGCCTGCGATTTAGATGTCCAAACCATCGAAGCCGACTTTCTCTAAGTTTATCCTCAATTGGTGCAACACTAACTTTCTTTCGGATATACTCATTTCTCATTCTATCCTTTCGTGTATATCCACACATCCACCTTAACATCATCATTTCTGCAACATTTATTTTGTTTGTATGTTTCTTCTTTGCAGGCCAGCATTCAGCACCATATATCATCGCTGGTCTTACTACAGTTTTATAAAATTTACCATTAATTTTGGATGGGATTTTTCTATCGCATAACACTCCAGAAGATCACTCCTTATAGTTAGATCGTATATAATAACAATTTATATATGATATATATATTAAAATTATTTATATTATTCGTATAATTTAGAGCGAAATTGAACCATATTTTGAGCGAGTCATAGTCAGCTCAAAATGAACTTTGAGCCAAAATTCTTAGCTCATGATTTGATTCAAAATTTTTGTGTCATTATTATACAAATTTTATCGAAAAAAATATATATTCAACATTTATTTATGTAAAATGAATATGTAAATCACAAAAATTAAAATTTTAGCTCAATTGAATTTAAAAATTAAATTAAAATTGAGTAAATTTTAGTAAACTCAAACTTTATCAGCCTTAGGAGCACCTCTCTATTTTTGACATTTTTTTTGATAGGTTTTTGATATTTTTATTTGGGCAGCTTGATTATAGAATATATGTTTTTTTTGGTTTCTAGAACTTAAAAAAATAAAAAAATTGGATCAATTTAACATGATAATTTCTCTTAAATTTTAGAAAGTATGATCTTTATTTTGAACCATAATTTTTTTAATTATTAGGTAATTTATACGATATAAAGGAATCATTTGTGGTTGACCACATCACATTAATATAACTTATAATTTTAGATAAAACAAGACGTCTTTTTCAATATCGGGTAAATAGCAATTTGATTCATCTAATTTGAGTATACATGCAATTAGGTCCCTCTAATTTTTTAAATTAATCAAACTCATCATCGAGTTTGAGATAATTTACAAATAAATCTTTTCATTATAGCATCTTTTAACCCAAAATTAGTAAAAATGATATTTTTACTCCTTCAAAGGTTGTAGCGGAGAGGAATGGGTAGAGCGAAAAAACTATTTTTATTTTAAAAATTTTTTAGTTAAACAACTGTTCTAATAAAAAGACTTATTTATATATTATCTTAAATTAGATAATCAATTTAATTAATTTAAAAATCAAAAAGACTTAGATACATATCAAATCAAACTATAGAGACCCAATTGTTATTTATCCTTAAAGATTTCATGAGCTACACACATCTAATTAAGAGAATTTTAAAACATAAATACTATTTTATCCTATTATTCAAATCTCAATAGAGACCGACCTCACTTAGACCTAGTCGATTTGATAATATTTTCCGAACAATAACTAATATCAAAAAATGTTTATTCTCATTTAATTTAAGGGAGTCTGATTTAATATTATCTTAATTTTATGTCATACAATCTAGATATCATAACATAATATTATTTTTTTATTAATAATTTTATAAGTTTTTTAAAATCTATTTATGTATATTATAATATTAAAATAATATTGAATTAAAAATTTTCGTACTTATATTTCTTAATCATACGTTATTTCTTATAAGAAATTATAATTTAAAATAAAGAAATAAAAGAAATAAAAATGTAAAATAATAATTTTTGTGCAAGTTGTTCACACTTTTTATTATAAAGAAAGGATAAGATAAAAGATTTTTTTTTTTTTTTTTTGGCTCTGGTCAGGTTTATATACCGGATTAAAAAATTAATATCTGGCTCCTGATTTTACAAGAATATTAAATGACATTTTCTTATTTTTTTATTATTAATTTTTAAAAAAATAACTTAGTCTAAAGTAGTCGACTTACATGGTTTACATAGATATAATATAGGTCGATAGAAGCTTCAATTAAAAAATTTGAATTATTAAATCTTATTTCTGTAAAAATAAGAGCATATAGCATAAAATTATAGAGAATGATCTTACGTATTTGAAATTAAATAAAAATTTATTATTTGATAGAATATGATAAAAATAAAAAATTCATATAATCGATCCGACTTAGTTAGATAAAAATCTAATTTGTTATTATTATTGTATGTATTATAATTTTGTAGCATGAGTTTGAATTGTAATTTTAATATGTCATATTAAAAAGTCGAGTATTAAATATATAAAATAATTAGTCTACCTTGAGGTGGTCTAAAGTTTTGAAAAATATTTATTTTAGTCTCTAATATTATAAAAGTATTATAATTTTGATCTTTTTGTTAGAATCTCATGTAGTTCACGGACTTTTTTCGATAAAAAATATATAATTTGATTATTTTTACTAATTTAATATTGTATAATTAAATTGAACTGATAATTGAACCGAAATAATATTTAATTTAAAGTTGGAATGATCGTCAATTTAATTATTGATATTAATATGATAAAATAATATAATTGTATATATTTTTAATATCTCAAATATAAAAATATGTATAACATAAAATATCTTTTACATAAACTTTACGGGCATTTACGTACATACCTTTTAAATTATCTTGAATTACATATTAAATCTCTCATTTTTTAATTTTACAATTTAACCCCCTAAATCATCCGAAAATAAAACTAGTAGAATACATGTATTTGCAAACATGTTTATAATATTTGTATATTCATATTATTGATAATAAGCATTCAAATAATTATAAATCAGCAAAAAATATCCTTTAAAAATCTTGAGAAAAACTTAAATATGTTATTTTTGGATGATTTAGGGGGTTAAGTTGTAAAATTAAATAATTTGGGGTTTAATATGTAATTCAAGATGATTTAAGGGATATGTATGTAATTCTCTCTAAACTTTATTAAGAAACTATTGAATTCAATATGGCTATTAAAAATTAATTGACATATATTTAATAAAAATTAAAAAATATATATGTGTGATATCTAATATGATCAATAAAAATTAAATAAGATATATGATATATATTTAATGTAAAATTAACTTATATATATTTATATTGAAATAAAAAAATTTAGTCTTTATTTTTAAAAAATTCATTAACTTAATATTAATATTGATTAATATAAATATAAAATATAAAATTTTCAGTTGATCAGATATTTAATCAATCTAATAGGTTCACCCAATCCGATTTGATCTAGATCAGTTCAACGCTTCCTTCAATCTTAATAGAGAATCGGATCGGAATAGAGACCGATTTGCAGTTGGACGAATCAAATTAGTCGGTATAGTTTGATTTTTATAATATTTATACATTTTAAAGCATCATTGTATCTCTCTATCATCACGATCTTTAAAACTTTAACAAAAAGCTAAAATTTATTTATTTTTATCTATTTGTTTCTCTTCTCTGTAAGTGTAAAACTAAAAATTAAAAATATTAATATTTTAAAATTATATTTTAATAAATTAAAAAGTTAACGATTGAGAATAATTTTATAGCATAATAACAAAAATAAATAAATAATTATGGGTTAATTTGGACTAAATAGGAGAATTTTTTTAACTTAATAGACCCAAATTGAGTATTTTATAAAATTGGGATAAATTTGCAATATATTTCCATCTGTAGGACCCAGGTGAAATTTACCTAGATTTTTAATTTTCCCTAAATTTTATTGCCGGCCCTGTTCGGGTTTAAAATTCCTCACCCAGTCCCACCGGCGCAAACCTTCTCTCCGATCCCCATGGCTCCGCCACCGTCTTCTCCTCCTTCGGCTTCCCCTCTCAGTCCTTCAGCACACCCTCAGGGCAACAACAACGAGGTCTTCATCTTCTTCATGTTCGTCTCCTTAGCCGTCATCGCCGCGCTGACATTCTTCGCCTTACTACTCTTATGCCTCCGCCGCCTGGAGGTCCAAGGAAGCCGCCTGCGCATCCGCCGCCCGGGTAAGGAAATTCCGGCGACTTTCGACGTTGGCTTACTCCCATCGGTTTCATTCTCCACTCGGAATACTCTCCCCGCCGGCGCCGGCGGGCACGCCGAATGCGCCATCTGCCTTTGCGGTTTCTCCGACGGGGACCTCGTCCGCGTGCTCCCGTCTTGCAGCCATGTCTTCCATCTCAAGTGCGTTGATCAGTGGCTCTCCAGCAACGCCTCCTGCCCGTCGTGCCGCCGGAGCTGCCGGCCGCCGGAGCTTTCGCCGTAGGAGGCGTAACATTTGTTCCCACTTAAACTACTGTTTATTTTTTTCTAATCATAACTTTCTACATATTTACATTTATATATTTTAATTATTAAAATATCAAACAGGCCCCCAAAATCATTTAATCATATTATGAGATTAGTATAAAATTATGCAAATAATTTAAATCAAATTATTTTAACTTGAATTTGTTTATCGAAGGAATAATTTGTATCTTATCTTAAATTAAAATTTTTTATGGTATAAAATTAGAGAAATTAACTAAATTTTAGTAGGAGGCCAGTTGTGTATCAGATATGCTCATGAATTCTTATGATTTCATGTGATTAAATTTTCTGATTATTCATTGATTGTATTTCTCTTTTTATCATTTTAATTACTTAGATTATTTTATTTTATTTAATTTTTTATCATTATAACTAACGAGTTAATAAATTGAGCAGCTGACTTTCAATTTTCTAATCTACATATATACGATATCCGTGATTAAAGAGGGCAAGGAGTAATAACAGATGATGTCTCGAGAAAAAATAATTACCGAAGAAAATAACAGCTCCTTTCAAAAGAATGAATCATTTTATAATAAAAAGGAGGCAAATTACTGAGCTGTATAAGTAATTAATAATACGATTTTAAATAGTAGAAGTATTTTTAAGACAATTATGAGGCTAATGATAAAACTACTATAATTAAGCGTATTTAAGGTGAAATAGTATTAGGATAGTTGACCCTCCGGGAAAATAAATAATGTCATTATATTTGAATCACATAATATTATAATATGATATTAAATTCAACTTCCCTCAGAACGATGTAGTTCGAGGATGAACCATATGAAAGCTGGTGGGCTTGCGACGCCTATGACCTGAGAAAATAGAGAGTGATCGTCAGATGATTTCTCAATAGAAAAGAACTAATTGAGTAAAGAGTGACTCCTGCCAGTCTTCTAAACTGAGCCGGAGGCGCTTTTTAGCATATCATTAAACTAATGATATTGATATCTCTATAGTTAAAAGTGCTTGAGCTAAAGCAGCATCTGGACGAGTGATTCTATTAGGAAATTCTCTAATCATGCGATTTTCCTTAACCAAAATGAATAATTCGTTTACATTTGAATCGTAGATTACAAATTAAAATGCGAAAGGTTTTGATTATTTTGGTTAATTAGTGAGGCATATTCATTCAAAACATACAAAATTTATACTTTAAATATTCATTTATATATATTTTTTAATTTCTAGGGGAGGTTTTCTCTAGTCAAAGGCACACAATATGTGGCATTTGGAGGATTAGCAGATACTTTGACACCTTCATTTTTTTTATTTTATTAATTTTTTTTTTTTAAAGTTCACTTCAAGCTGATGAAGAATTATTATATATGTTATTATAATCTGTCACATCTTATTTGATATATTATATATCTAACAAAAAATTTGTCATCTCAAATAAATAATTATTCAGTTTTACTCCATTTTTTTCTTCAATGTTATCTCTTTTATTACGTCTCTTGTGAAAACATATTTTTATTTTTTTAATTAAACAAAATTTTGTTTAGTTGTTGTAAAATTTATAAATTTTGGTTAGATCTCTCACTTATAATTTATAGCAATTCATATAAGTACATATATATAATATCTCATATCTCTGTAACTAGAATTAATAAGAATTTTAAATAGGGTACTTGTAACCAAAATGTGATTTTAATATTATTATCTGTATTAAATATAAAATTAAATTAAATTTTAATATTAAAATTTGTATTGAATATAAAATAAAGTTATTAAAATTTTTGAAAAATTTGAAGCCATCAATCATAAAAAGTAATTATATAGGCATGTGAATAACATTATCACGTAACAAACAACGTTCATTATTCTTCTTGTGGGTGCCAGCGAGAGGAGAGAGAGAGAGAGAGAGACAGAGAATTTCTCTTTTTCTTTTTAACGAAGAGAGACTTGGAATGTTTGTTAGCTTATATGGACTTCACTTATCAGAAATCAAGCACACCAACTTTTCTCTCAAGAATATACGAGATAAGAAATAAGAGAGAAGAGCGAGCAAAGAGTTCAAAATAAGGGAATAATTAATATGATCGCCTCTCTAAGTTGATCAAATTTTATTGTATATGAGGATGAAGGTTTCTTTTGAATACTTTGAGTACCAGCTTAGGCTTTTAAGTGAGTTGATAGTACCAAGAATTCTAATGACTAATATCAAAAGCAGGTATCAGGTTCAAACCTTAGCACTGTGGTGGGGAGATTATTAGAAAAAGTAATAACTAGATGATTTTGATATAGCTGTTATTCATTTAGTATCATCACTTTATCTGACATAACCCTGAGTGGATGCATCAATATTGAAAGAATAGTTGTATGTGATCTGTGAGAGTTAGATGCACAAAACAATAAATGAATTGATTGCCTTCTTTCTATCAGCCTAAGATTTTAAGGGAATTAATTGTGCCAAGGATACGAAAACTTTACTCCACTCAATCCTATGCGGTAAGCTAGAGCAAACATCAGTGATCCTGTTAACTTAAACTGAAATATAAACATCGAAACAACACATTCCCCTTAGGCATTCATACCTCAAAATCGTTGACATTCTTCTTCATGTTAGTATTGCCAAGCTTCTATATTTTGTACTACCGAAGCATGGTTGTCTCTCGAGTTATATGTTCTTCCAAAATGTAATATCAGATAGGGTTTAGAGTTCAACAAGGCGTTCTGTAAATTAGTAAGAATAAATGAATAAGATCATTTAATTTTATTGATGAAGATATTCATGTACAAAAACATAAATAATCATTAATAATTTTTATTTTATTTTATTTACTTTTTTGGGGGTGTGGGAGGGAAGGAGGCAAGGATTAATTGTAAGTAGTTAAAAACAATGTTCAAATGAATGACAAAAATTTCTTTGAGGTAACAAGATATAACATTAAAAAAAATATTCTAAAACAAGCACACCAAACAAATGCTACGTTAACTGATAATTAATTAATATTATCTTTGCTGACACTGGAGCAATAAGACAATTGTATACGTGTTAAGATATATTTTGAAAAAATTATTAGATTCAACGCTCGACACCTCATCATAATGTCAATTGTTTAAAGCAAACAATAGGCGCCGTATGTACTGCGGTGGACTCTACATGTGTGGCGAGCGACAAAGCGGATAGTCAGACCATTCGGTTGTCTCGAACCTTCTGGCGTGACTTGTTGGTGGCCTAACCAGACCGTCTGTCCAGTCAGGCCACCTCGTTAATTTTGCTGAACCATTAAGTGTGGTGCCCATCAGAGCCCATGCGGCTCCGCACGGTTGGCCTCCAAAAGCTTGACATAGTCAGACGTTCGAATCAAATAATTTTTTTTCTATTTTTGATATATTTAGGAGCTTGTTTGTTGTCAAGAGCACTTGAAATAAATGAAGAATAGAAGAAAAGGCAACACTAAAAAGTGCTTAGGTCGCTTCAAGGCCAGAGAAGACTTACATGGAGTCTAAGAAACGGAAGTAAACCATGGTGTGAAAGGCAAGTAGCTCAAACAATAATTAGGGATAGCAATGAGGCTGGTTTGGGTGGGTTAACCAATACCCAAGCCTGCTCCACTATACATAACTTAATATTGACACCTTTCGAGTACTCGATTCCACTCCTCCCCCTTCCTGCCCTGATTATTATTTTGTAATACTCAAACCCAACCTGCCCAATTCCGGTCTTCGCCGTCGCATCCTATCTCGTCCAGATGCAGTGCAGCAGTAGAGAAGGGCAGAGGCCTCACAGTGGTAGCTTGGAGGCGCAGAGCTTGCAGCGGCCGATGCCAGCAAGCATGGAGAAACTCACGGGGCGATCGAGTCATGGTGGAGGCTGTGAGGACAAATCTCATGACTGGGGCTTGCTCGTGGCGTGATCGAGCTAATGCACAGGCCTGGAGGTGTAGAGCGACAGTGGCGACGATAGAGTGCGGCAGTGGCAAGCAGAGTGCGGCCAGAGATGAGCGGTGTCGGAGTGTAGCTGTTGCGAGTGGCGAGTGATTGGGGATTTCACGGATAAGCCAATAGGAGCGTGTCGCTATGTGATTAAGAGCCTGCAGTGTGGCAGCGATAGTATTTGGGATTTTTCTATAAATTATAATTTATATCTAGTACAGGGTCGGAGTGAGTATAATTAAGTTATGCCTGAACTTGATCCATTTATAATGGGGCGGGGCAGGTTATAGGTCATAAGTATAATTTTAGGACCTATATGTGTCCCATTAAAGGCAAATCGGGATGGGTTAAACAAATATATTTATGAATTGCCATCCCTAACAAGAATCCAATATGAGATTCGTGAGCAAATAGGAGATTTGCATCTTGAAATAATTGATCATCTATCGATGAAAAAAGAAGGAAGGCGTGTATTTCTAAAAAAAAAGAGGCAGAACTCGAAGGACAGGAACTCAGGTAGGCATAAACAAAAAATTTTGCTCATAGGAGTAAAACGAAGGGAAATTTCGTTAAGTGTTTATATCCTGGAAGCCGGAAAAGTCGGAAGATGAAGAGATCCTCTTCACAGTAGTTAAGTGTTTAAATCCTTGCCAAATCTTCTCTCTTCAATAATAAACTTTAACCTTCCGATTTTGAGAGTTTTGTCCCCGCTTTCGATATGTTCAACCCCAGCATATGAGGAGATTGACGGAGAAAAATATTAACAATCACATGAGATAGGCAGACAGTTGTTCGCAATACTGGCTCACGACTAGTGTATCATAAAAATTATATATGATTAAGAAATAGTAATAATTAATTATCATAATTAGTATAAAAGATAATTAATGATCGCGAATTTAATTCCTTCGACATAGGAATTTCGTTAATATCCAGGATTAGCACGTGTCAGCATAATATTTAGTTGCACGTTTGCAGTTCCAAAGCCTCGCGATCCTCTTGTATGATTCCTCAACCAATAGCCTGCGAGGAATTCTAATCCAACGGACCATAGTTGACAGGTACTATATCACGCGGATCGCTATCACATCCAACGGCTGGCATTTGCCATCACATCCCCTATAAAATATCTTCGGGGCACAGTCTTTTTTCTCATTCTTCGTGATCACTGATCAGGCAGCAAGGGAGAGAGAGAGAGAGAGAGAGGGGCAGAGATGTCGGGGCGAGGAAAGGGAGGCAAGGGGCTTGGCAAGGGCGGAGCAAAGCGCCATCGGAAGGTTCTCCGGGATAATATTCAGGGAATTACAAAGCCGGCAATCCGCCGTCTTGCTCGCCGCGGAGGCGTGAAGCGTATCAGCGGCCTGATCTACGAGGAGACTCGCGGCGTGCTGAAGATCTTCCTCGAGAACGTCATACGCGATGCAGTCACCTACACGGAGCACGCTCGCCGGAAGACCGTCACCGCCATGGACGTCGTCTATGCTCTCAAGCGCCAAGGTCGTACACTTTACGGCTTTGGTGGTTAGGGTTTTGGGCCTTTTCGGTTTCGTTGGTCTTTGCCTTTAAATGTTCAAGACTTTTAACTCTGTAATGTTCAATTTTATTTTAATCTTCTTTTTCCACTTGTAGTTTCCTTCAATTCTGTTGGATAGCAGCTGGATTACTTTCGCTGTGTTCACTTTGGCGAAAAAATTTGGCTTGAATCCTTTTGGTTTATTAGTAGTTTCCTTTAATTTGATAGATTTTTCAGCTGTAGATAAATTGTTAAATGTATTATCCTGCAATCTCCCATTATTTGTTGTTTTGTTGGTTTGGCTCCTGTCTGGTTTCCCCTTCTTGTAATTCTTGCGGTCTGCTCAATCTGTATTTTGTTTTGTGATCTCTTACTTCCTTCTCTGTTGCTGGATCCACTGTTCTGGTGATAAAACATTGAATGATTCTGGAAGATATCTTTCCTCTTCTCTTTTTAAATAATATAATATTAAAATAATATTAAATTGAATGCTCTTTAATATATTTTTATTACATAGTTGGGTTTGGTGACCCTAAAACGCTCTCAATTTGTAGATGGGAGCTGCTAATCCCCACACCCACTCCCCTCTTGCCCCACTCCACTCCCCCCTCCCAATTTATCATTTTACCTTCATTTATTTTAATTAATTATTAATTTTTTATTTAATTTTATTATTATTATTTTATTATTTATTAAATTTAATTAATTAATTATTTTTTAATATTTTATTTTATTTATTTAATATTTTTTAGATCTTTTTATTTTTTTAATATTAAATATTTTATTATTAGATTTATACTTTATGTTTGTTTGTCTTTTATTTATAATAGTTTTTAATTTATTTATTTTTTGTCTTTTATTTTTATTTTTATTTTTTTTGTTGATTTTTTATTAATTTATTTAACATTACTTATTTAAAATAGAAATAAATTTTTTTGCAATAATTTTTATCTGTGGCAAAAATGTATATATATATATAACTTGTAAAAGCAATAATTTCATTTTTTTTGGATATAAGAGAATTTTTTTAAATTATATTAAATTCTAATTACAAATAAGCTTTAATCTTTGCCTAGTATACCATCAAACATTAGTCAAATTATATATAATAGTCTTATATATATTTATATTATATGTCAAAATTAATTATATTATATATATAATTTTGATCTAAATCAAGTTATGTTTTAAGAGCGCTAAGGCCAAGTATTTAATTTAACATATATATATATATATGTAATTAATTTTGTAATTTAGGATCGATTATTAAAATTATAATTTTTTTATTTAATCTGAAATTATTATAAATATATCTGATATGTTTGCTCTCAAAATATTTTTTTATATTTTTGCAATGAATAATTTTGAATATATATATATATATATATCATATTTTTGTGTATGTTATAGTGCATTATCTATTACAACTTATAACTGATCCAAAAAATAGTGATTTATCAAATTAAAAAATAACTGGCAATTGAGAAATTCAATACATTTTAGCATTTCTAAAACTATAAAGTGTAAACAGTTTTTGAGTTTAACACTTATATCGCGCAGGTCCATGTTTTAAAATTTATAACATCAGGTCCCTTAGTTTTAATAAATTATTAAATGGGTCTTTTTTTATTTTTTATTATTAATTTTTTTAAAATTACTATTTTACCCTCGACCGTTCTCTCTCTCCTTCCGATTCGGCGCATGCGCGCGGGCTGCGTAGCCGCCGACGGGTCGCGCGGGCAGCCTGGTTGCTGGAGGTAAACTTTAATTTTAAAAAAATTTAATAATAAAAAAAATAAAAAAAGACTCATTTGATAATTTATTAAAACTGAGGGACCCGAAACGTGGACTTGCGCGATATTAAGCTTTAAACTCAAGAATTTGGGTATAATTTGCCCATAAATATTTATTATTGTACATGTGTACATGCTTATCAGATTGGATTATTTTATAAATTAAATAATATATTTAATAAATATTTAAAATAATTATTTTATTAATTTATTATTATTATTATTATTAATTTTTTATAATAAAATATATTATCTGATTTAACATCAAATGCTGATTTTACGGTTGATTCTATCCCGACTCGTTCGGTCCGTTTAATATCCCCATGATCGTCTATCTATCCTCCGCCCTCGTTCTCCGGCTCAAACTTTAACCTAACCCTTCTCTCCGTCTCTCTCCGGCGGAGATTGCTCTCCCCACTATTGTTCTGTTCTCTCATCTGTGAAGTTTCATCGCTTGCGCGTTTTATGCTCTCCGGCGCCTTCTGTTATGGCTCCATGCCAAAACTGCGATCCCGATCTCTTCTCCTCTCCCGCGTTTTTCTCTCCGCCAAAGCCACCGTTCTCTGAAGAAGAGGGCAGCCGGCAGCCCATCTCTGGCACCATCGAGGATCAGCGGATCTCCGCTGCGTGACCGACACTGGCTGCCGCAGATCATGGCGCACAATCAATCAGAATCTGGCCGCACCGAGCAGATCATCTCGCAGTTTTTCGTCAAGGCCCTCCATGCCATCCTCGCCGCACGGGTCCCCCGCCTCGCGCTCCCCCCTGACCAGGCCTCTGGAGCGGAGGCCCGTTCGCGCCGGCGCGAACGGTGGTTCAACCTCGCGCTCGGGGAACTACCTCCGGCGCTGGAGAGCCCTGGGATCTGGCACCAGGGGGTGATGGAGCCGATGATCGTCGATGTCATCTTATCTCCTCGCGATGGCAACGAAGCTGAGGTCGTTATTGAGCGCTGGACCGCTCAGTGCGAGCCCCCTTCACCGTGGGCCACCGCGCCCCTTTCTCCTGTACGCGGCGGCGGAGATGGATCCTCTTCCTCGTCCTCTCACTACCGAAAAACCTACAAGAAGTCCATCGTGCTCTTGCGCTCCATCTACTGCCTACTCAGGTTCCTCCCCGCATATCGAGTTTTCCGACTGCTTTACTCTTCCGATCAGTCCTACAACTATGATATCAGCTATAGGGCTTCGTCATTTGCTGAACACTTCTCTCGAGAGGAAGAAAAGAGATTCAGTCTGTACTCTTTCAGTCCGGTGGAAACTCAGCTCGGCCACCTCTCCGTTACTGTCTTGTATCGCCCGACTCCCTCTGATTTAAATCTCGAGGTCTGTTCCCTGTTTCCACCGTTGATAATAACGGATTATGTTGGCAGTCCCGCTACTGAGACCATGAGGGCTTTTCCTGCGTCGTCGTTACAGAAGGTTACGCGGCCTATATCGTTCCCTCCGCGTGGCGTACGTACTTCGATGGTTCCCTTGTACCAGCGGCCGCATAGCTGGAATCATGCACCAATGGCGCATCATCCGCTCAAGATGTCGCCAGATGCAGTGGCGGATCAGCGATTATCTCCTCCTGATTACTTTTCTGGACAGCGGATAGCTGTTCATCGACAAATCAGCCACAGAAAGGGTAACTTTAGCCTTGAGGAGTACCGGCTCTCGCCTCCATACTTGCACTCCACAAGCCCATCCCCGCCTGCGCACGTTTCCAATGCATTTCAATCTAGATTGAGATCCGAGACTGCGCCAGTTACCATACCGCAGTCGTTGACGGGGAGGAACCAGTTTCATCGTAGTCCCAACTCTTCGGATCCAACTAGAACCATGCTGCCGCCACCATCTCCTGTGATTTCCCGGGTGGATAATTCCTTGGAGGAATCTCCTTCTTCTAGGTCTTTCAGGAAGTTGGAGGCATTAATAAAGATGGGAGATCTTCATTCACATCTGTATACAGCTTCCAAGGTAGCATAGTCTCTATCTTCATAACGTATTTTGGTGAAGATACATTGAATAAGCAACTTGTTGGATTTTGCTGCTCTTGTCTTGTGTAAATGATTATGAGGTTTTTGGCTTTTAGTTTTAGTATCACTATAGTCGAGACAATATGAGTCTGCTTCAATATTCGTCTAGAACCACTGAGATATACTGCTGAGCACATTACTTTAGGCTTGCAATGCTTTCAAACTTGGAAATTAACGTGTAGAAATGGTTTCACAGGAAAGAATGTTCACCTCTGTGTGTGCTAGGTTGGATTCTTATGCAAGTTTTCAGAAAAAAATTTTCTTATGATAACAAATGAAATTGACTGCATACTAACCATCATCTCACTACGAGGTATTACTTTTCCAGTTTTCTGACCTCTTTTTCTTTTACCTTCGTCTCTTAGTATTGGAGTGTTTTTTTTTTATGATGTGGTCTAGGCCAAGTATTAAAAAACAAAGATACACACAATACAACAAATTACGTTTCCTTTGAAAATATTTCCAAAATCAAAAGGAAGAGGAAAAAATGAAAATAGAATATCAATTGTGTTATGTCTTCAACTACGATTTTCTTCACTTATTGCAATCCATTCCAACTCTCAATGTTATTTCCTTTTGTTCCTTGTGTAGTCTATCCTTTAATCGCTTGGGCATCTTTATGTTGCTTCCACCTTGGAGGGTCTTGGGTTGCAGCACTTTCTAGAGTCCATGGGATGCGTCAACACCTGGGTTGTGATTACATCTCCTAGAGTCTTCAAGTTGTTGTTTATAGGAGTCTTCAATTTGCAATAACATCTCCACAAGTTACAGCAGCTTTTTGGAACTCTCAGACATGAGCTTTGGGAATTCTCTAGCCATCCTCATGTTGTTATATGCGAACATCTTCAAGTTGCATCATTTCAACTCCACTACAGGATATTGCAGAATTTGAGAGATCTCGGGATATAGCAGCCAAGTTGTTGCAACAACCTAGGTTGTTCCTAGGTTTGCTATATTTGAGTGGGTGGATATCACAACTAAAGATTGTAGGGAGTATCTTGTAGTGACCTAGGCTGAAGAGTTCGGGAGTAGTGAGATTTCTGGCAAGCTTCTAGGATGACAGATGGATAAGGATTCCTAGCAAGCTTATAAGTTAACTGAGAAAATATATGAATGAATTGTCTCACATTGAAAAGGAGGGAGGGGATTCAGGTCTATATGAGTCATAATATGATGTTAAGATATAGAGGTATTTTTTTGGGGGAAAGCTATAAGGCTAATGATGAAAACTTCATAGTTAAGCATAGATTTGGATCCATACTTAGCGCTATCTCTTCATTTTACACTAAGCATCATTCAAAAACCCTACCACATGTTTGACTACAAGTAAGCTTCAACACTTCTTGAAGTCATGAATGCCAAGACCCCCATACTTTATAGGCTTGCACACTTCCTTCGAAGAAACGTAGCATATAGCCTCGGCATCTCCAATCCACAAAAAACTTTGAATGAGCGTCTCAATGGCATCAAGCACATTTGTAGTCACAAATGTATGCGATAGAGCATAAACTGGCATAGAAGTAAGAGTGTTGTTTATAAGTGTAATCCTCCTGTTAGCAAAAAACTTTCTCACTCCTAGTCCCATGATCTGGTGTGACTCTTAATTGCAGCAATAATGGAATCGAAGTCTGCCATGGTGGGTTTATCACCCCAAACCTCCTCTTAATTTGCCTTGCTTCTATCAGTGGTGCAACTAAAAATAATAGATCTGTCAAAATTCACTGTTTACACAGTGAAAGTGCAATGTTTATCCAAAGTAGCTATTGAGGTAGCCTTAGCAAACATCAATAAATCATTAACAAACATGAGGTAGGAGTGACTGAGGTCTCTGGTTGATAGCAATGTTGTAAAACTCGACTTGGTAATTAAACCAAAACAACATCTGGTTTACGGTTAAACCAGTTCAACTAGTCTGACCTATTGGATCGTCCAGTCCAATTACTAATATTAGTATGATGAAATAATATATTTATATATGTATTTAATATTAAAATATAACAAATACATGCAAAAAATGTGAAATATATGGTACATAAACACAAAATTAAACAATGTATATCTAAAATAAACAACAAAAATTAACTACCACATATCCAACATGGCCAATAAAAATTGATGAACATATATAATATTCAACATAATCAACAAAAGTTAAACAGCGTGTGTAATATATCCAACATTGTAAAAATTTAAATATAACTATTAATCTAACAATATGTAAAATTCTATTAACCTGCTTAACAAAGGCATGGGATATAAATATAAATTCAGCAAGATTAGCCCAAATCAACAAAAAAAAAGAAGATTAACCAACATGGGTAATATAAGCTTACAAGTGAAGAGGGGCAAAGAAATTTTTATTTTTATTTTTTTCTTCCCTTCTGCTTTCTTGATATTGGAGAGAGCCAATAGCAGAGTGAGGAAGGAGGGAGAAACAACAATGGCAGGAGATAGGAAGCTCTGTCTCTTGTCTTCTTGTCTTCCTGTCGAGAGGAATCTTGGTAGTTACAATCTGCTCGTCCATGGCTGTGGCACTGTCAAGATCAACTTTTGCCCTCGAGAGCTGGACTCTTTTTCTCTTCCTACTTCTCCCCACAACAGTGGAGGAAGACAGGAAGTCGAATTATGATTTAATCCAGTCGAAGGATTGCGCCCATAGCCCCTCCACTACTTCGTTGCCATTGACAACCTTCTTCGTCTCCATCTCCTCGACTCTCTCCCCCGCTTCTCCCACCCGTTGACAGTTCTCACCGAAAGAAAAGGGCTAACGAATCCCAATGTCATCACATTTCTCATTTTACGATTGAACTGGCATTTACCTGTTCAGTCAGTTTATTCAGCTTGATTGGTTCAATCCGGTCTAACTCGGTTTAATACCTTCTACAGTTTTCACAGATAACTGGACCGAATTGAAGACCGGTTCGTTGTGTTCGATCAGTTCGATTTGGTTTTACAACATTGATTGATAGATGAATGCCTTCAAAGTTGCTCCTTTGCACCTCTTGGTGGATCAGACTAGGCAACTGCTCTAAGCGTAGGAAAAAAGGTTGGGGGGCAAGGATATCCTTATTTTAGACCTTTGGTGATCTTGTGCCATTAATTGGCAAAGCATAGCAAGGACGTCTGATGCACATGCATACCCGTTATCAACATTGTCCTGGTATGTTCTGTGTTAGAATTTATCTTCATATAATCAGTCATCTATCGCTTTCGTAGTCTGCATCATGTGAATAACATCCTGAGGTAAAATATAGTTGTTTGCAATATGCCTGCCTAGAACAAACACCCCTTGCTCTCCTTTACGGTAATGAGAGATGCTATGTGTTCCTTCAGCTTGTCAACATCACCTTGGCAACTACCTTGTAGATCGAAAGTAGTGCACAAACTGATTGGCCTGAAATGCTTTGGTTGGTCTGCATAGCTGACTTTTGGCACTAAAACCACCGCAATGTCCTATCCTTGTGGCAGGAAACCTAAAGTAAATTATTTAAGTGCTAGATTGTCAGAATCTCATCCTTCTCGTTGTAGGCCACTACCCCTTCAAGAAAGATCTTGCGATGTTGTCAATACTTGAGGCCTTATCATTGGCCAAAGACTTTGATCTCCTCTTTAGATACTTGCTTGGTAAGTTGCTCTGCCGCCTGGTTGGGAATAGTAGCCTTGGGCTAAATTGAATCTGGAATATGTGCCTTCAACACTAAAGTTCAATTTTATTTCATATCCAACACAAATTCTAACCTTAAAATCAATTTTATTTTACATCTTATACATCTCCTAATATTAAAATAAATTTCTTTCTTATCAACTTTATAAAATAAAATATTTTCTCTTTTTTTACTTAAAATTGACGCCTAACTAAACAAGGTCTTAGTGCTTCACTTCCTAGCAAAGAGGTCCACCACAATGTGAAGTATTCTCTCCTCCTTTGTGGTCCTCCCTTCTGTGGAATCAACCATAGCTTGAATCTAGTTTTAGTGCTTCCTCCCTAAAGCAATTTTGTGGAAGGATGTGTTCTGATCCTTCTTAGCATGCCATCAGACCTTGGCCCTTTGCCACCACCACGCTTCAAACCTGGCTAGGAGTGCTAGCACCTCATCATGCTCATGCTTTGCCAAACTACCATCTGAAGCTTCCTTATTAAGCAAGTTTAAAGTTGATTGCCCTATCTCTTTCATGTTGACTATGAGATCACCAAAAAGTGATCAATTTGCTTTCTTGTTATGGGAATGATGGGCAGATTTGGGCATTTTGTTAGGTCCCCCTTTTGTTGGCCAAGTGTCTCCATGTAATTTTTTTGTATAGAGTTGGCTGTGGGGCTCTCTCTTTCTCATTCTCACCCTTGTTGGATTTTAGCCAGAAGAGGTTATAGGAGGCAAGGAATGAGAAGAGCGGCAGAGGAGTGTAAGAAACTCTTTAAAGCCTACTAGTTCAATCTTAGGTTTACACCGGTTTTCTTCTATTGGATTCGTTTACTCATTTGTTTCCATTTATATGCTGCCTTCGCGTATAGTATAGTGGGAATAATTGAAAACTCAAGAAATAGAGCAGAACAGGAAAAAACTGATGGGGCTATTAATGGGGAATTGGAACATTGTTTTTTTTTTCTTTCTGTTCACATCTCAGAAGTTTAAGGTTTTACGAAAATCAACTGAATTAAATTGCATGATGTTCAGGGGAAAATTCAATTCATTGATTCATTATCTAATTATGCATTTAGGAATTTGGTCAGTTTGTCTTTTAAGCTTGGAAGTGTACATGCTCTTAATTTGTAATAATGTGTTTTCTGTAACCTGTCTTACAGTAGCTAATATGTTTTAATAAAAATAAATGTGTTTGCGTTTAAAAAAAAAAGAATGTGTTTGCGGTTTCCAAAGAAAAAGAATGTGTTTGCATGGTGTATAACAACAACAAAGTCTTAATGTCATCTACTTTAGGTTGCCTTGTTGTATGAATGGATCAATATCTTCATAATTGTCTCAAAATAATAATATGAACTATGGACAATTTTGCGACTTCTGATTTTTTCGATTTACGCTTGGTGTTGTATTGCTATATCTCATCCTGTGGGTGCAGTTTGAACCTTTCCATCTTGTGTTCTTTACTGCCCATGTCCTGTTTGGTGGAAGTTAAAGTCTGCTGGTTGGCAAGTAACTTTGGTTTTGCATCTGTTACCTGATCATGATGCTTCACGGGAGATGTTATGCATTCTACTTTCCTTGCTGTCAAATTGTTATATAAGCTTATATAAACCTGGGTACTACTTGGCCCTTAACATTGGTCTTCAGATGCAACAGTTAATTTTCTGGTCCTAATCTGGTTTTGCTTGAATTAGTTGCATTCAATGTTTTTTTAGCTTAATTCTTAAATGCTGACGTTTTCATGGAGTTATGACCAAAGATTGATTAATGTTGGTTGTTTGGTTGGCCAAGGATGAGACCTTAGGTTGGTTGGTGCGATATGGGTTTAGGGAATGCAGAGGTCAGTGATTCTTGGACAAATTATATTTTTCACAGTTAGGCATGGGAACCTTAGGAGCAGTTTATGGTGCAAATTGTTTGTTTTATGTGCTGATTTTTGTCATGTAAAACATACCAAATAACAAAAAATTATTGATCATTTGTCATATGTTCAAGCTCCATAACTTGCTCCAATAAAAAAAAACTTCTATGTTTTGCATTACATCAAGGCTGTTTTATTTGACATCTGGTTATCCAGGGTTGGCACCTCTATTGGGTGTTATTTGATGATTGCAAAATTTCTAAATTATTGGCTAGTCCTAATTATCCATGGATTTTCTTTAAGATTTGTATTATTTGCTATACTAGGATGCCATCAGCTAGGGAGCACAATTGCTCCTCCATGGCGAACAATTAAAGAACATATTACACCCACCCACTAAACACGTCAAATTACAAAGAAGCGCTGTGAAGTAAATCACGTAGATATCTCGGAAATCTCATGGAGACGTCTAGAATTTTTTTGGAGCTCCCAAGAAGTCTTGTGGAAGACTCGAAGGCCCAAAATATATTAGGCCATATATTGTGAGCATTTTTCGGTTTGTTTTAGTTGGATACGGACCAAGCACCAAACTAGAGAATTCTAAGGAGATCCAGTTTTGATATCAGTGAAGGAAGTTATGCTTGGAATACAACAACTTGTAAGAGAGGCGACTGACTAGTAGGAATTTGACGATTAATAGGAATTTAAAATTCAAATTGCATGGCTATGGTTTTTGGGGAACTGACCATGTAAATTAGTAAATGTAAGATTTGGATGTGAATCAATGTTTACATCATTTCCTATCGTTCTAGGGTCCTTCATTAGTGGTTAGAGAAGCTCACGAAGTGGTTGGCCGACCTCAAAGTCATGCCTCCTCCTCTTTATTACTTATTCTCTTTTTTTCTCTTCTCTATAGATAGAAATTAGTTGTCCTAATGATAAAGAGTATACCATCTGGAAATTCATCATGTGTGTCACCAAATACGATGCCACCTCCTCCAAATGGCAATGTAGTTCATTTTTTTACTGCGCCACACCAATTTAGATCAAGCGGTATCAAAATGATAGATCCTGCTTGGGAGAACAATGAAAGAAAGAGTAGGCCGATTCAAGGATTTGAATTGCTGAAAAGAGGGATGAGTGATATCAGCTTTCAAGCACAAAAAAGGTTTTATCCATTGTCATCCCCGCATATGCGAGAGAACAACACAAGCATCAAGTCAGGATGAGACAAGGTAGTTGACGTGCAAAATCTCCATTGATGAAGAAGTTGAGAGAGTAGAAATTGGTGTAGGCGAAGAAGCCAAAGATCTGAAGCCTGGGGATGATTAAGCCATTGAGCTTTAGTCATGAAACAAACTGTTTTATCATGCTGTGATGGAATTGAATGACTTAGGTATGAGGCCATTTCGGAAAATCAAGTTAAATTCGAAGGGACTTGAATCCTTAAAAAAAACACTATGGCCTTGTTTGGTTGGAGGATGAATTTGGGTAAGGAAAGAGAAAATAATTTATTTTATAGAGTTGATGGGAAAGAAATTTATTTTAATATTGGGAGGTGTGTAGGATGTGAAATAAAGTTTATTTTAAGGTTGGAATTTGTGTTGGATGTGAAATAAAGTTGATTTTTAAGGTTGGAATTTGTGTTGGATGTGAAATAAAGTTATTAAAATTTATAATAAATTTAAAATATTATTAAGATATTTTTTTGCCTTTTTTTGGGCTCATGCCAAACAAGGCCTATGATTTGGAGATTAATTCCAAACCATTCTAGATTATGAAAAAATTCCTTAAAAGAAAACTTTGTCAAGATCTCAAGAAACCTTGTGGAGATCTGAAGTAATCTCAAGAGGGTCTCAAGAAACCTCGAGGAGCTCTCTGGAAGTCTTGTGGAAAGCTCGAAGGCCCGAAACAAATTAGACTGTACAATATGGGCAACTTTACGACTTGTTCCAATTGGATCTAGACCAGACACTAAATTTGATTGTTCTGGAGAATTCTCTTAGCTTTCCAATGCATTCAGGATCATCCAATTTTGAAATTAGTAAAGCAAGTTACTCCTGAAATACTGCAAATTGTGTGGGAGTTAACAAAGATTTGGGGATATTATGAAGATAATCTAATCTGTATGATTTGGATGAGAATCAATGCCTATCTCTTTTCATGATGTTCCAAGGCCCTTCCTCTATAAAGGGGACCTTGGTGGGGATCACAAAGTTATATCATGTAATCAGATAATCTTTGAAATTAAAAAAAATAAATAAATATATATAGAGAGAGGAGCCCACTAGGGGTTAATCAGTCTCATGGCCATGCCTCTCCCTCTTGCATACTTATTCTTTTTTTTTTTTTGTTTTCTTCTCTATAGCCAGATATTAATCCGCTGACATATCGTTTGAGGAATAAGGTATACATCATTGTCAAGTGCCCCTAGCATCTAGAAAATTGGTGAGAGCTACCGAACCATGGCGTCGCTTCCTCCAAATGGTGGCGTGGTTCACCTTTCCGTTGTGCCAACCTAATGTAGATCATGCACTCTAAAGAAATTGCTTGAAATAGACTTTGCACCGGATTTGGTACTAGAAAACATATTGAGAACTATGCACGTTAAAATGCAATTATTTTGTGGCCTGGTTTTCTTTTTCTAATGAGCAGATCAGTCTTGCAATAAAAGTGTTGTATGCCGATTATTTCCCAGATATTCTTTTTATAACTGATGTGTTTGTTGGCTTGTTTCATAATCTTTTGAAGCTGCTTTGTGGTGTCGGCTTTCAATATATTAAACTCCTTGAGAACATTGAGGTTTCTTAAGGGTGAGTGGAATGAGGAACGTGTAACAAATATTTTGTGTGCTAAAACCATATTTGTTCGTTTGAAGTAAGTCATAGTTTCACAGTAGACATTAGGGACGGCAATGGGTCGGGCTTGAGTTGGGCTTACCTAGTTCCCATTGTCCCAAATAATTTATGATCATTCCCAAACTCGCCCCATTTGTAGATGGGGTGAGTTTGCATCGGCATTAATTGGGTTTCATAGAACCTAAATCCAATCTGTCCCATCCCATTTAAAAATTCAGGTTGTTTGTAGTTGTCTAAGAATATTATGCAATTACAAAACAATCTAAGAAATTCTAACATATTTGATGTTTACCTCTTGATGTTGCAAATTCATGTTAGATCACAAATTGACCAATATGAAATATAGTCGCACAAATTGAATTTAAAGTAACTAAACTAATGCATTCTAAGTGGCTTTATTAATGAGAAGATTTAATAATGCATTTTACTATTATTGTATAAATTAATTAGTAGATTATGTAATTGAATTTCCTGGTTATCTAATAGTGCTGTTTAAGGACATGAAATGAAAGATTAGATTTCATGTAATGCCAATTAAATTTTGGTAGTCCTGCAGTTATAAGAGCTATAATTATTATATAAGATGTTAATAATATTCAGGACCGGGCGGTTTGGGTAGGTAAAAACTTAGGCCTGCTTCAATTCTTCACAGGTTATTAGTTTCTAATCCCAAACCTGACCCACAGGTTAAAAAATATTTCCAAGCCCATCCTATCAAGGTTAGGTCGGGTTGGGTTAATCAGTTTTTTAACGTAAATTGCCATCCCTAGTAGACATTGATTTACATGTGATTTGGACGGTAAATACAATACTGCAAAATTTTTCAATACATTTGCTGTCTCCATGTTAAATTTGCGATAATGTAGACTGGAGAATTCTAATTTCTCTTAGAGCCCAACCCTTGGGTTCATTTCTATAGCTCTCCTTTTAAATGAAAAATTTTAGCCACTTTTTTTTGTAAATATAGAATAAATATCAAAGTTTTTTACGCTAATTGTATAATTGGAGTTTTCTCTTCCGTCTTAATACTTTCAGGTACTTAAAGATGCTAAGGATGATTCTGGACGGTTCTCTAGTGTTTTCTCTTCAAGTGGATCTCCGAGATTGGTTTTTTCAAGGAGTTCAAGTAGAAAGTCTATTCTGGATGATCTTGAAGATTGTGAATTTTCTTATCCCTTTGCTGTGGATGACGTTGATTCATCAGAATTTCAAAACAGGTAATTTTCTTTCACTTTTACGATTTACAGGTTTTTTAAAAGGCCTCTAAACTCGCAATTCCTTGAATAAATTTCTTTACGATGATACCTTCAGAAAAGGATTCTAGATTATCAGGGTTGCATTACTTGTTTATTCTCCTCACTTATGATGATCAGTTTAATTCTCAACATTCTCATCATTTTAGCAAATCTTATGTTATTGTTATTATTTGAAAATGTAAGGCAAATTATTTTGGTTAAATATCTACCTCAAAACTAATGGTTCCTTTTTTTGTATTCCATGCAGGAATTCAGATGGAAAGGAAGCTTCAGATTCTTCTCAGACATCTGCATCAGCTCATCGATCGCAAGACGCCGCAGTAGGAGTTCTAGTTCACATGCTAAGAACTGCTCCACCTCTCCGACAGGATCATGGCTATTCGTCCCAGACTTCCAAATCGGAAGCTATTCCGGAAACTTCCGCTTCTAGTTATTTCAAATCTCGCAAAAAATCCGATGCATTGGAGGAGTTGCAAAGCTACAGAGAAATGAAGCAAGTTCTAATTTCACAGAGTCGAATGGAATTGCTCGATTCGAAGAGTCAAACGAATCTCGATTCTGGTAGCTAACTGTCATCCTGAAAGTAGCATTTCATTCATCAAGAATCCCAGGTTTGTGCTAATTTTTAATTCTTAATTGAACTGACATTGTGCATAACATGACAGGTTTTTACATATTTATGGTACTCTATTAGTTTAGCGATCAGTCCTGGTGAAAATTGGCTAGATATTAACTGTATTTTCGGCTCTATTGTGGGAGAAGTTATTGGGTTCGGACGGCGCACCGTCCGGAACCCAATCAAAGGGCGCCACGTGTGCAATACAGTTGGGTCCGAGTACACGTGGCGCCCTCTGATTGGGGCGTCTGAACGGTGTGACATTTTCTGAAGTGAATAGCATTACATTCACTCGTGTGTTTGTTTGCGTGTGCATGAGAATAAGAATAAAATAACTAATTATAACAACAATATAAAATTAAAAAAAATATATAAAATTTAATGTGACTCTTGAGTCTTGACGTTATGAAGGGTATTTTTGGTATTTAAGATGATGTTAATGAAAGTCGTAATAAAAGGACCCTATTATAATCTTTTGGAACTCATGGATCCAAATGCAGTTAATTTGAATGTGTTACCTATTCGCAATGGGGCCAATCTTTGAGACCTAAATGTAATTTGTTCTTTATACTATCTGTCTTCATTCTACATAAAGATGTGTGTATTAGTTTTTGAGGTACAATATTATATAGCCCTCACAACTAGCTCCCGAAAGTTTTATGATATTTGGGTATTAATTTTATGCACTGCCCAAAAGTTTTCTAATGAGCTAATTTTGAGGGATTCATTAAACAAAAAATACAAGGGATAATCAATGATGAGGGCAAGTGCATATATAATATACATAAAATACTTTATAATATATTATTCTCTGATAGGACTGTTATCGGACCGATTTCAAGTGAATCAAAGGCAATTCGAAATTGAAAATTTTGAGTTCAGCTCTGCTCGAAATCTGTCCGAAATCAAAAATGGGATATGATTTGAGCTCATTCGGCTCGAAATGATTCGTTTTCAAGCAAGCTCGAATCATGATTCAAATCAGCTCATTATTATAATGGTAATTTTGAGGGCTTCATAAAACAAAATTACAAGGGATAATCAATGATGAGGGTAAGTGCATATACAATATACATAAAATAGTTTAGGGTAAATTTCACCCAGGTCCCTGAGTTTAAGGGTTAATATCACACAGGTTTACGTTTTTAAAATATATCATTCGGGTCCCTAGGTTTTCAAAAAATATCATCTGGGTCCTTTTTTATTTTTTATTATTAAAAAATATACAAAATTACCATTATACCCTTACCCTCCCTCTCTCCTTCAGATCCGGCAGTCCGGCAGCCGCGCCGCCCCG
>KZ451995.1:321752-351753 GCA_002786265.1 Apostasia shenzhenica
CTTAAACTCAGGGACCTGGGTGAAATTTACCCAATAGTTTATAATATATTATTCTCTGATAGGACTGTTGTCAGATTGATTTCAAGTAAGTCGAAGGCAACTCGAAATTGATAATTTTGTGTTTGGCTCTACTCAAAATCTGTCCGAAATTAAAATGGGATATGATTTGAGCTTGCTCGGCTCGAAATGACTAGATTTCAAGCAAGCTTGAATCATCATTCAAATCAGCTCATTATTATAAAAAAATATAGAAATATTATGTGTTTAAGAGGATTTGATCCTTAAACCTTAAGGAAAATAAACTTAAGGAAAATAAACTTTAAATTTCCTCTACTCTACCACTAAACTACTAACTAAGTCATATACAAAGGTATTTTATTATTTTATATATATTTATATTATATATACTATACATATAATTACGAGTAAAATCGAATCATGTTTTGAGTGAGATAGGGTCAACTCGAAATTGGCTCGACATGAACTTCGACCCAAAGTCTTTAGCTCATGATTCGATTCAAAATTTTCGAATCAATTTCAAGTCGATTCAAAAATCGAACGAGGTCTGAGCGAGTTTTGAGTTTCGGATATTTTTAACACCCCTATTCTCTAAATATCTATTTTGCACATTATGAAACAACATTTCAATTAACTTATAGAAGAGCTAAGAAGATTATGTTTCATATTATTATTAAATGTAATTTTAATTAGGCTCATGAGATTTACTCGACTTGCTATGCAGGTTCATAATTTTGAAAATGTCAGACAGTTCCTCAAAACTTACTGTATAGGTCATTGTAGTCTTTAATATTTATAAAAAGCTTCCAATAAGGTCCAATTAAACATCTTCCGTTAAACATCCTGTTAAATTAAAATTTTAATTAAGAAATTATAAATTTTTTATGTGCAATTACAATTGTGCCATAGCTTGTTCTCACACGTGTAGACGCCCTGCGCAGCATCCACGCACAGGCGGCCGGTAGCACGCGAACGCCGTGCTAGCGTCCGTGCACGGGTCGCCGCAGTGCGCGGCCCCGCGCGCCGCTGCCATAGTCCACGTTGTGCGGCGACCTGCGTGCGGACGCTGGCGCACGCAGCCGCCTGCACGTGGATGTCGATACGGCGGGCAGCCGGAGATCGAAAAATTGACATAATTAAAAAGGCTATTTTCGTAATTTTAATAATGTTTAACGGATACCATCACAGAATGACCATAATGACTTATACAGTAAGTTTTGAGGACCTGTCTGGTATGTTTTTAAAATTGTAGACCTGCGTGGAAAATCGAATAAACCTTAGGGGCCTGAGTTTGGATGAAGATAAAGATTTAATATTTATAAAGCTTTGTAATATGTCATATATTGGTGATGAGTTAGCCACTCTGATCCAGCTCTACTCGCAACGACTTCCAGCCCCGAAAAAAGCTTTATGCTCGAGATAGAGCTAGAGTCAGATGAAACTCGATAAAAAAAATTAAGTTCGACTCAAAATTCACCTCTAGATTTGAAACTCGATAAAGACTTAGCAGTCAGCCGTTTGTGCACCAACTTGTCAAATATTAATAATAATTATATTAAATGTTGCAAGTTTGAAGCAAACACACGTTGCTAATTGTTGTCATATGGTTGGCTAGTGGGCCCATCTACTTTTTAAAGTCCGAGTTTGATTCAAGTTTGATTTTCTTGAAATCTTTCTTGTATTACTTCATATTAAATTTAAGTTTTGATATTTTTTTTCTATTATTAACATTAAAATAACTTTGAGCTCCTAAAATTATGATTTTAAGTTTCGCCCAAACTGATTAATTTTATCAGTTTTATTTCAATTTTGATTAAAACCGATTCAAAATTTATTGGTTTCATTTTAATAGGAATCCTCATATTAAAGAAAGATGGCATGTGTTATGCTCAAATTATTGAAATTATTAAAATTATAGAAATTAATATTATAATTTATAAGTAAAATTGAAAATGAAATCTAGTTTTAAAATCTTGCATAAAAATTATCATGATATTTAGCAAATAAAAAATAAAAAATATTACTTTTTTGTGATTAAGAACAAGATCATGATAGCTATATTACTCTTATCAAGCTTTCTTAAATTCAAATAGATTTAATCTTGAATAAAGTTAGTGTGTGCCAAAATAATTCTTGATTTATTTTGGGTTATTTCTTGAGACTGAAATATTCCGGAATATATAAAGAATTATCGCATATTTGCGATAAGATATAAGTGATGGTTCTAATTTATTAAGTTTTAGGTCTCGTTTGGTTCGAGCTTTTTTTTTTTTAGACATTAAATAAAATTATTTTATTTTTTAAATTTAATGAGAGAAAAATTTATTTTACTATTAGAAAGTGTGTAAAATGTGAAATACTTTCAATTCTAATATTCGTATTTGTACTGGATGTGAAATAGAGTTGATTTTTATAGTTGAAATTTATATTGAGCAAAAATTTCGTCTCAAACCGAATGAAGCTAAATGTTTGTATCGAATATTGTCTATATACTAGCGTTTTTTTACCCAAATTAGATCTCTAGTTATTTCTTACCTTACTTGTAGTATTAGAACCAAAGTTATTTTGTCGGAATGCACTCATGAATTCCTCGCGTTATTATTGTTAAAGTAAAAACTTAAGCGCATGTGACTCTCAGGCATTGTTTAGTTCGACAGTTGAATTTTAGATAAGAGGAAAATAAATATTTTATTTTATAGATTTAACAGAAAGAAAATTTAGTTTAATATTGTTACGTGTGTAAAATACGAAAAAAAAAGTTAATTTTAATATTCATATTTGTGTTAGATGTAAAATAAATTTGCTTTTTGTAGTTAATTAAAAAAAAGCTCGAATCAAACAAGCACTGAGTAGACTATAGATGTTCATACATTTAATGAGTTAAAACGGATCATTTGATGAAAAAAAAATTAATATAGATAAACTCTCGTGTTAAAAAAATTATTAAAAGTATACGTAAAGAATTACAGGATGTGATAGTGAATAATAAGATGTACATTTTAATGCAAGCGATGACTCTGATCGATTAACCTAATTCTAGAGAATCCTCTCGTATCAGTGTAAATATTTATATTAAAACGAGTGATACTTATCCGACAGATGTTCTTTATAAGATTGGAGCACGAACTTTTTTTTTAGAACATATGAAGACAAGAGATAATTAATAATAATATATTCAAATATAGTTCCTAATAAATTAATACAAAAATTTTAGAAATATAATTTAATAAAGAAATAAAAATGTTTAGAAAATTTTTTGATCTTAATATTTACATTAATGAATCATTAAAAAAATAATCAAATCAATCTTAAGAAATTCAAGCACACATCATGAAAAAATTAAAAATAAAAATTAAATGAATAGTAAAATTTGATCTCATTCAAATCATGAATTCTCTCAAACTAGAATTACATTGATTTATTTATAAAAAATAAAAAATTAAAAGCTAAAAAATCTAAACAAAAATGGCCTGAAGCTAACGACAATCATGATCTTCAGCACCGCCGAAACGGTCAATGAGAAGGTCAAACCGCTGACTTTCTGAGATAAACGAGCATTCAGATGAAGCCACGTGTAACCTCATCTGTTAAATTGATCTGATCAAATATTTAATATTACTCTCAATAAAAAAAAGATAAATTACATCTGGACCCCCCAAGTTGGAGAAAGAATTAAAAATACTCCAAATTTTAAAAATTTGGCAAAGGAATCTTTAGGGATAATTTCTATGAGCACATACTTCCCCAAATATAAATTATATAAGCACATAAGCCCCCCCCCCCCAATTTAAACACATATTCCTAACTTAACGCCAAGGGGATTGGTAGTCAAGGGCACTCCTCTTCTCGAAGTCCCAGGCAATCAAACCAAAAGCCAAAAATAGTTTCACAAGCAGAAATTTAGTGCAAAATGAAAACAGAAATGAAAACTTTGTATTACAAAGATCTGCTTTACAAAAATAAGTTACAAGACTTTACAAATCACTATCCCTCCTCGAAACCTCGGAGTCAGAATCCACTACAAAGTCAGCACCAGGAGTTCGCGGCACATCCTGCATTGGATCCCTCAAGCAAAGTGGAGAAACAACTAAGGGCCATTCTGAAGTCCCCTTTCCCCAAAAGGTTAGTTCTTCCTCCGGAGCTGGGACCCCTCCGGCGGCCCTCTCAGCTCTCGCCATTTCGGCTTCAGTAAGAGGGATGGCAACCTTCATATTCGAAACGAATGCGAACATCCGCCCCATCCTCTCCGCCGACATCTTGAAGAAAGGACACCGGTACGAGCGACTTTCCGAAAGAATACACTCGTTCATGTCCAACCCTTCGAGATCCTCGCGGCTCATAAATCCCCAGTCGAGGAGAGCTGAGCCGAGCATATTCACCAAACTCTCCAACGCCTCCTTAATGAGCGCCTTGACCTCAAGGGACTGGCGGAATTCAGCGACTCCTTCCTTGCGAGCCTCCTCGAGAGACTGATCAAATGTCTCCTCCAAAAGCCTCTGAAGTTCAGCTTCCTGGTGACTGGACTCCTCCAGACCTCGCATCGCTGAGCGCAGATGCTTTTCGGCAAGACGACGCCGACGCTCCGACTCCAAATACAGAAGTCCGTTTTCCTTCGCTTTTCTCTCTTGGGCCATGGCTTCCTTGGTGAGTTGCTCCACTTGACGCCTCACCACATCCAGCATATCGACGGCCCGAGCGCCAAGTCTGGTCACTGAGTCTGACCTCCCTTCGGGAATGACTCTTGGAGGTTCATCCCGAACACCATCCCTAGACTCCTCGACGCTCGGACAAATAGAATCCGGCCCTTCGGCCCAGAGCCCGTCTCGTCTTCACTCCTCCCGAATTGCTCTCCGGGATCGTCACTGACCTGCACGTCATCTATGTACGCTAGGCAGCCGAAGAAACTCCTTCCGCCGACGCTCTAGGTACGACTCGTCTCTTCTTCGCCGGAAGACGAGAAGGCCTCGGCCGATCATGGGGGACCCTTTAGTTCCCTATCTGCCGAATTCAAAACCAGCCCAATTCGAGCTCTGGCTGACCTGCAAACAACACAGACGCGGAATTAGGACCGAAAAGATGAAAAGGGCAACTGACGAAACGTTACCTGTATAAACGCGCACGTCATCTTCAAGCTCGCGCAGGTAGTCCTCCGCATTGTGCACATGCTTTCGAATCTCATCCACTTTTCGAAAACGTGGATCGTTAAAACCAAGCCCCTCTCCCAAAAACCTCACCTCACCAACCCTTCGTGGACCCACATAACTCACTCCGCAGGGTTCGGTGAAGAAAAACCTCTTGTACTAGTCTGCAAAGCCGGTGTCCCTAACCTTGAACACCTGGCAATACCTTCCCTTCAGGACAAAACACCCGTGCAGCCGAGAGTTTGCCTCCCACCGAAAGACCGTAATGAAGATGTCGATATCCCAAGGGATTCGCCGGCGTCGCAGCTCCTTGATGAGGCAATAGATCATGGTGAGTGCGTTCGGCAGGAGCTGCATTGGAATGATGCCGAAGTGGTTGAAGATGTTCACGAATTCCGGCTGGAAGGGAAGAAATAACCCACCGCGCAGGTGGTGAAGACATATCACTATCTTTCCTTTCGGCAAGGTCATGAACCTCGCTCCTGCCGACGGATACTCCAACTCAACCTCCGGGTTCCTCCCCCACACCTACAGCACCTCCGTTTCGAAAGTGTGCGAAGGAAGGACACAGAGCTCACCCCGAAGAGTATGGTAATCGCTCCACATTTCCTTTGCTCTGCTGCGTGATTTCTTAACCATCTTGAACCCAGAAAAATGACAGTTGTAGGGACCCATGGTTGGGCCATGACCCTTTTTATAGTCCTGAACCCCGACAGTTCCGCTCCCCGAGGGCGACCCCTAGATTGTCTAATCCTAAAGATTCTGACCTGCCTGGCGCACGCGCCTCACCTCGTTTCTCCCAATAGTCATATCAATGTAATAAATAATGATAAACAAAGCACATTCCACGAACAAATGAAACATCTCTTTTACATTTCGTCAAAAAAAAAAACGGCTCCTTCTTCAGCTCTCTAAGGAGAGAGCCCGAACTCCGACTCCACGAGTAGACCCCGAACTGCTCGCCCAAACTCTTTTCGACGGCAGTTCTCTTCCTCCAGCTCTTCGACTCGGGCCACCAGCGCAGCCCTCTCCTTCTTTAGCTCCTCGATTTCGGTGACTGCCGCCTCCAAGTGTCCCTCGAAGCGAGCGCACTTCGACTCCAGCTCCATGATCGCCTTCTCAGCCTCAGATGGCTCCAGTCTCCGAAGAAGGGAAAGCGCTTCCTCCATCTTCTGCTCAAGGGCTGCCGCTTGAACCCTTCTAGCTAGCCGCTTTTCGACCTGGTCAAGGTGCGAACAGATGCTGCACGCAAAGTACTGCGCGCTCTAACTGCCAGAGTTGGGTCCTTTCTGGCCGCCTCCTGACGAGATCTCTGGAACAGTCGAGGGGCCCGAAGGGGATGAGACGGGGGTCAGAGTGCTTCCCTCCCATAGCGGCGCATCCAGGGCCTTTGCAGACAAAGGAGCAGGAGGCTGATTCTCCGCGCCTTCTCTCTCCGGCCGCATTTCATTGTTAGCCACGATGATGGTGCTCTCCATCGGAGGGGCCGCTCGAGCGTCGCCTTGAAGGGATCTGGACACCGCACGCGCACCCTCCCCTGCGTTGGAGAGACGGATTCTTGGCTTTTTCGACGCCTCCTCGCAAACGAGCGGCCGTCTTGCGCCCGCCTGACCCGGTTGAGCAGGGCCCCCAGCTTCAGGAAGTTTGTCCCGAACAAACCCAACGACGCCTGAGAACATGGCCATCGCCACACCAGCTCTCCTGGGATCAACAGGAGAACCGTCCGATGCTCCATAAGTATTTATAGATTCCACAAGCCCACGTGGCACTCGAGCACGCGCATCAATACGTTTCACGACTATAGGGGGACATGTTGCATCTGGATCCACTCTCAATTATCTGGACTGCACACGTGGAAGCTTATGTGGTATCAACGATACGAGTGCTCGACGTCGAACATGAGGTGTATCACCCCGAAGAGCAGACGCCGAAGAGACCGAGACGAACAACGGGGACCAGAACTAACCGGCGCCTAGCGAACTATCGGTGACCATACTACTTTCAAGAGGTATGGGCTCTCCTGCCGCCAGACCGTACCGTCCGTATATCGTATAGCAAAAGCTAGGAGTGGCCCCCCTGCGGACATTGACGGTATGTTACTGGAGCTGAAATGACTCTACAGAGTAGGCTAGGATATAAATATCTCACTGTAACAGGAAAAGGCTCTCTCTGGTTGGATCCAAAAAACTTCCACCTCAAATCCCCTCAGCTTTCTTATTGTAATCCTAAAATGATTGATTCTAGTGATTTTTGAAGCCTCCCCGAAAGGAGCCGTTGTTTTTCCGCTCAGCCAGTTTTCCACGTAAAAAAATCTGATTGTTTCTCGTCATAACAAATTCTAATTAAATATTACCATTATATTTTTCTTTATATATAAAAATACCCATCATCTAACTCTCACAATCACTATAATATTTCTCCTTTAATTTTTTTTAACCCTTATTACAGTTCGAAGTCATTCTCCAAACTTAAAATTTTTTCTAGAAAAAAAATCTAAATAAGCTCATTATCTTTAATTATGTGAAAATTTTAAGGGTAGAATAGTCATTTACTTTATTTTAATTAGGCTATAATATTTGAAACTAAATGTGCTAATATAAATCACACTCAAGGACTTGTTTTAAAAATTTTTAAAATTAAAATCAGTTCATTTTTTTTTAATTTCAGGATCTCATATGTAATTTACCTAAAAATATATATATATAAATATATATATATATATATTCTGATCAAACCGTGGGATTATATATATATATATATATATATATATATATATATTATGGTAATAAAAAAAAAAAAAAAAACTTTCAAAATATTGAATTTACTCAGTACTTATTTAGTTCTGAATTAAATCAAAAAAGTTTAAAAATTTTGAATACGAAACTTAATTTTCATTGAAGTTAGGCTCAATTGCCCTCCGCACGCTCGAATAATAATTTGAGTTTATTTCAAAATTATATATAATGTAAATAATTTTGATATCTAATTATATACGTAATGTTTAGAAGAGTTTAGCGATAAGATAGAAGGGGAGAAATAAAACTTTTATTTTTCGGAGAATTAAAGATTTCAAAATCAACTTGAATTAACACTATAGTCGTATCTTTTTAGCTAATGATTGGGCATTCTAATCAAGATTCGAGCTTTTATATCGAAGATTTCAATTTCAAGTTGCATTACCGCTGCTCAAAATACTATCGATTCTAAAGCAAAAGTCCATAAATTTTTTGAGAAATACTAATGAATATGTTTAAAAGTTAAATGAAATAGATACGGCAAATCTAGCAATAGGATAATGTTTGTCACAATTGTTCTCGACTAATCCTGTTTGGCGCGGACGCAAAGGACCGACAAAGCAGACCAAAAAGTTACTAATTTTAAAAACAATCGAAAATTAATAATAAATAAATTTTTTAAATCATCTACGCAAATTTCAAATATAAAAAAATATTATTTTACTATTACATACTCAACAATTTAAAATTAAAAATATCAACTTATATTTTAAAATTCTAGACCAAAATATTTAAATCGAGTATTTTAATCTAATATGTGAAATAAAGTTTATATTTTTATTAAAAATTATTAAGTACGTGAAGTAAAATATTATTTTTTATATTAAAATTTATGTAGAATAATTAAAATAATTTATTTATTATTATTATTATTTTTTAAATTAGTACTATTTTGGTCCTGTTTTGATCCTCGCGCCAAACAGGGCCGCCGGCAGCCTCAATGTTGAACTAATCAGAGTTGAGAAGTTGACTGAGCCCAGATGTAGCCCAAATGGAGCCATGGTGAAAAGCAAACAAATGGTACATCGAAAAAATTTTCAATTTGAAATGTCGAAATTAAATGGAATCTGAAATTCAGGACATCCAAAACTAAGAAATGTTTAGACTTGGCAACAATTTATTATTGGAAGATTCCTTGACTAAGTCGTAGTCTAGCTGGTTATAGGCCTGTCAACGGATCGGATTCGGATCGAGTTGACTCTGACCCAGATCTAAATCCATATATGTCGGATCGGGTCATGGTCAATCCATATCCTCTCGTATCAGAAATCGAATCGGTTCAGAACTCGGGTTTTAGGATTTAATCCATTTACAATAAAAATGGTTATTTTTAAGTAATTTTCATAATCAAATTTAAAATAATATTAAATTTATTAAAAATAAAATAAGGAAAGAATATTATATTTTTATGAATTAATTAAATATTTTAATATAAAAATCAGTATTTGTAATATATATAAATATATATTGTGAAATATAAACTGAGCACTATAAATTATAATATACTAGTATAATATATAAGAATCTTTTATTAATTAATTATAGTGACGCTCTTTACTTGAGCCTTTCAACAAAAAGATTATTAGCCACAATGTATTTCTGTATGAACTACAAATTAGATTATATAAACGGATCGGGTCAATGGTGATCCATATCCGATCCATTTATTTGTAAATAGATCGGGTCAATAAACAGGGCAGATTGACGGGTAAAAAAAAATTATTTGGGGGTTTAATCGGATCGAAACTCGGATCGAATCGGGTCATGATCCGATCCATTGGCAGGCCTAGCTGATTATGAATAATGCAATACACTGTAGTTTCAATATATCTATTCATTTTTTAAAAGAAAATAACATAATATAATTAAAAAGAAAAAGAAAATCATCGTATATACAACTTAACAACTAAGTTTTGATGCCATTTTATATAACTAGGCATATAGAAATGTAAAAAAAAAAATGTATGAAAGTCAATATTATGAGCTCGACAAATAATACGACGATGAACAAGCTCTCAACGGCAGATCATCGATCCAAGATAATTAATAGTAACAGCTTCTAATGTCAATGATTTTACTTTACACATATTATAATTACATAAATTTTTTATTTAACTTTGTATTATTATATGCATTTTTTTTACTTTCTTTAATATGTAATCATATTTTAAATATGTAGCACTAAATTGTTATCAAAATTATTACAAATTAAATTTATATTGAGCGATTTAATATACAGTTACAAAAATATTAAATTTAATTGAAATCAAATTGAGCATAACTTACACCCTTATCTTCAGTTCCATTTATGAAATAAAAATAAAAGGATATAATAACATACATATGATATTTATTGAATTTTTTTTAGCTTTCAGTAGAATCTAGTACAAGTTATTTCAGTGAGTATGATCAGGTGCACAAAGCATAAATATATTATTCCATAAATCAAAATAAATAAATAAATAAATATTTTTTTCATACAAAAATTATTTACATTTGCATCAATGTCAAGAAAAAAAACTAGATATTTGTATTTTATGTTTTTATGTTTTTATATATTTTTATTTTACTATAAACATCATAATTTTTCACCTCATTTATAAATTATAGATTCTTTAATTAGAATTGGAGATTTTTTGATAATCAGATAATTTTTATATATTTAAAAAAAATATGAAGCGTGAGAATTCCACAATTTATCATGATCTCTATCTCTTTGTTTAATTGAAAGAGTATTTTTTAGATTACTTTTGAAAAGTAATATTATCACATAAAATAATATATATAATAATAATATTATTATTATTATTTTATTTAGTAGTGTCCTTTATTTATCTCCTCTTATCTACTTCTCTTGGTGCTATCGAAGAACATCTCATTTTAAGGAGACTCAATTATACATGTTACCAAGTTCACAAATCATGTTAAAAAGACGCATGAAAATTGAGTAACTTGCGTTATACAAATATTATAATTTTTTTTGGGTGGTGCGAGCTTGCAATCTGAATATCAAGAGATTTCAGTTTTAAACCACACTATGATCACAAATATTAAATTAAGCGAATTTTTTTTATATATATATTCAGCATAAAATAATATATATTTTTTAATGCAACTATTTCATCAAATAATTTTTTTTCTAAAAACACTTATATTGTATACACAGCTATATTTATGAAACCATCTAATTCATTCATCACAGTTGCCACAAAGATTTCTCCCACACTGATCTAAAACATAGCATTTATTCATTTGATTAAACATTAATTACACAGTTAATTATTTGATATATTGAGAATTTCACTATAATATTAATAAATTAAGCTTAGCTCACGACGAACGTAGCGAAGGCCGGCTCGCATTAAGAATCGGTATACCGTTCAATTCATTAATGTAAGATCAGTTAGATAAATCATTGAATTAACTAATTAAGCTAATAAATTACTGCTTTAAAAAATTATAAAATAAATATTTAACGTACGTAACAACAAGTTAACTTATTGTATGTTTTTATTATCATTGCAAAGCTCGAAATATTGCGGAGAAAAATCAATTTATTATGATTGGGTATGGTTTGACACACCGATTCGAAATTGGATTGATCCGATTTTTAGAATGCTGGCTCAGCTCGAATCATTAATATTGATATTGAAGACGATATTTGCGAGCCTAAGCACGCCGTAAGACAACAGCATAGCAGTCCATCCCCCGACCAAAACCCTCGCCGCCGACTTCGTTATGCCGGCGGCGCCGCCTAGAAAAGCTCCGATGGCACCGAACACCACCAGCCCGACGCTGCTCACCGAGCTGACAACAGCGACCCTGGCGACCCACGAGTCGATGAACGCCCCGGCGAGCAGCGGCAGCACCGCCCCCATCGTAAAGGCGATGCCGGAGGCGGCCGCGGCCTTGGACGGGCTGGGCAAATTCCGCTTCTCGGGGGTGATATTCTCACGCTTCATCTGAGCGAGCTCGATGTCGTATTGGGTGTAGACGGAGACGAACTCGCCGACGGCCATGCTGGAGGCGCCGGCGATGAGGCCGGCGAGGCCGGAGATCAGCATGGCGTGGGAATTCTGGTTCACCGCTCCGACGCCGATCATGATGGAGGCGACCGAGACGAGGCCGTCGTTGGCGCCGAGGACGGCGGCGCGGAGCCACTGAGCACGTGCGGAGTAGTCTTTGGAGATCGCCGGCGGAAGTTCAGTCTCCCGGAGGACGATCGAGAGGATGGTTGAGGGAGGAGGAACACGGGGAAGGGATATTGCATGGGTGTCGGAGGCGACGTTGCTAGAAGCCATGGTTGAAGCTCAGAGAGAGAGAGAGAGAGACAGAGAGAGATGGAGGGAACGAAGAATGTGGAGTGCACGCGCGTAGGTCAAGCATTTAAAGAATAACGAAATATTTTACAAGGCTAAATTGCATAGTTGAGTGTTATAAAATTTTTTTGCAAAGTTCAGGCCCTAAATTGCAAATTGTTCCTAATTTTTTTAAAATGATATTTTTTATTTTTAAGATTATATGAGTATTACAATTTTAGGCTATCATAATTTTCTTTTTATCCTTCTTGATAGAAAAAAAGTATTTTGTCCTATTAAAAAAAAAATAAGTATTTTGACTAACTTTATGGGGTAATTTTATTAATCAGTTGCCCGAACTTGACTTTTATGTAAATTTATAAAAATAAAAATATATTATTTGAGTCTCTTTTGTATAAAATTTTTCAACACAAGTTTTTTTTAATAAATTCTGTTAAATTTAATTATTAAATTTTTATTTAAAAAATAAATATATGTTTAAACATTACAAATGTATTTAAGTATTTTTAATATGTAGCTATTCTAACTTCAACTTATTTTTTTATATTTTAATCTATAATAGTAATTTTAATACTTTAAAATATATAAAATTTTTAAAATAATAATTTAACAGTTAAATTTAATAAACCCTATTAAAAACGACTCGTATCGAAGATTTTTTTAAGAGAAGAGGCTCGAATAATATGTTTTTCTTTTTATAAATTTTTGTGATTATGAATATACTTTATGAGTCTAGATGGAATTAATTTTTAAATTATTTATATAATATAAAGAACCAATATATCCTTTTTTCCGTACCAATCTCCAAAAATATAATAAAAAAGTAAAAATTTACTTCTTTTGCTTCTACCTTTTTTTCTCTAAAAAATAGCGATTAAATAATGTATATGTTAATATTTTAAAATTATATTATGAAATACTAAAAAATTAAAGATAAAAAATAATTAAAAAATTAGAATTAATTTGCGATACTATTTCAACCTTCTGTTTGACGCGAGGACCAAAATTAGGACAAAAAAATACTAATTTAAAAAATAACAATAATAATAATAAATAAATTTTTTTATCATTCTACATAAATTTTAATATAAAAAAATTTATTTTATTTTACATACTCAATAATTTTTAATAAAAATATCAATTCTATTTCACATTTTAGATCAAAATATTCGAATCTAGTATTTTGATTGAAGACGTCAAATAAAGTTAATATTTTTATTAAAAATTATTGAATATTTAAAGTAAAAAAATATTTTTTATTTAAAATTTTTATAGAATAATTAAAAAAATTATTTATTATTAATACTATTTTAATCCTTATTTTAGTCCTCCCGCCAAACATTAGGAGCTTGTATTAATGAGAAATTATTGACGATAATATTTATACTATTGCAATAATAGAGTACTATTTGGCCAACAATCATTTTTGTTACGGAATTTATGTATTTTAAATTATTTTAAATTATTAAATTTTATATTAGGTACGTACGTATATATTTGTTTGTACAAATTTTATTATTTATTTCATAAAAATAAGTTAAATAACATTAATTTAATTCATTTTATTGTTTATTAATAACAAAGTGGATGTTAATTTTTAAGAATAAATAAAACATAGCGTTACACAAATATATATAAGAAACTTTTTTCTGGTTATATAAATTTTTCTATGTTATAATATAAGTAGATTTGTATATTATAATAAAAAAATTTATATTACCAATTTTCAATAATTTTTTATTTTATTTTAGGATAAATTACACAGGAGTCCCTGTGGTTAGAATGACACTATAAATAAATTCTATGTTTTAAAAAGCTTAGATTTAGGTCCACGAGTTTGTGTTTGCGCTGCCATTTGGTCACACGTTTGAAATTTGCTGACTTTTTACTATTTTACTCTCAGATTTTTTTACCCATTTTTTACATTATTCTAAAGCATTTTGAGAGAATTATAAAGGCATTTTGGTCCATATAAATATGACTAACAGTCAAATATAACCGTTACTGTCTAACTGGACCATCGAAAAAAGCTATATTTAAACTAAAGGACCAAATGACAGCGCAAACACAAACTCGGAACTCAAATCAAAGCTTTTTAAAATGTAGGACCTATTTGCAGTGCCATTCTAAGCTCAAAGCCTTTGTGTAATTTATCCTTTATTTTATGTTTTTAAAGTCAAAATACTTGTTACATTCTTTATAAATTAATTTAAAAATTTAAAAAAATTATTTTATTTTTCAAATTGGTGGAAAGCCTGCAGTTGTGGTTCAATTTTTTAAAATTTCGCCTTTTTTTATATCTTTAACCACAGGCCAAATTTTATTGAAGTTATCGTTACTTTTATTCTCAGTCAATTCTAATATGAATATAATATCAGTCAAATAGTTTACTTAGCTTTTTATGTATATATATTTTTTTATTTTTTAAATTAAGAAAATTAGTTTTGTTGAGTAAAAATATATAAAAAAATTTTTCTAAAACGCGTATTACTTTCATAGAAAATACATATAAAAATACTTATTTAATATCATATTCTTTTATTTTATAATTTTACTTTTAAATTTTATAAAAATAAATAATATTATCATATATGCATTTATAAATATATATAAAAAATTTTGTTATATAAATACTATTGACAATAAACTTTTAAATAATTATAATTTGTAACAGTCACTCACATGAGCATCTCTTGGTTATTCACTTTTAAAATTTTAAAAAAAGTTTAAATATATAATAATTAGAATATTTGAGGAGTTTAATAGTAAAATAAAAATAATGGTTTTATTGTTTTTATTAAATTATATTGATGGCTAATTTCAGAAAATAATGAGGAAAATTTAAAAAAAAACGTCCTTCAAAAAACACGAAGCCCTAGCTTTCTTCCGCTGTTCTCTCTCACAATCCCGCGCACTTGATGGAACCTCCCGCAGCCTCGCTCGCTCTCCTCTCCGGCGGCCGATAGCCGCCGCTGGGCTGCGCTCCACTACCATCGCAGGCCGATCTTCGTCTGCTATCGAGATCTCGACTGCCTCAGCTCTTCTCCCCCGATCGATGTTTTCTTCTCGTGATTCAGCGCGCTCGAACCTCCCCGCAGACTCTTTCGCTCTGCTCTCTGTCGACCGATCGCTGCCGAAAGGCTGTGCTCCACTCCCGTCTCCTGCCGACCTTCGTCTGCTATCGACATCTCGACGGCCACAGGTAAACATGCTTTTACCTATTGTTGACGTGGGAAACAGGGGGTCCCAGAAGAGAGGAGAATGGAGAGTCCCGAGAGAAAGCGGTGCGCAGTAAATTAAGCCTGTTGACTGAGGCTTAGATGAGAATAATATACATCCAGAATAACACGCAGATGTTTAAGGTGGTTTAGGAAAAAAATTCCCTACGTCCACCGAGCGGTCAGTAAGAATTGATTTCACTAGAGAAAGGAAGAGGATGATCGAAAAAACTAGTACAATGAGCTAACAGAAGAAAGAAAGAGAGAGAGCCTTCTTTTATCTCAAGCTCTTATTTACAAAGATGATAGAAGAGGAATTCTGCTCTTCCAGATGTCCCTTTTTTTTATTAGAGTCTATTCAAGGGTTTTTATAGGCAACGGACAACACGGCTCTGTCCTGTTTTTCCGAAAGAAAAAGGAATAAACAAACGCTGAGCCCATGCCGTTGTCGGTCATTGGGGGAGCCAGTAATAGCAAAGGAGAGCTAGATTTTTTGATCTTGGCAATTCTTCTAGGGATTCACGATGACTGGAGCATGCGGATCCTAAATTTGCGTGACTGAGAGAAGCATGCTGCTTTGGAAATGGTGCAGTCAAAGCAGGTCGACAACGACAGGTGTTGCCGGGAAACATCGTCATCGATGTTGCTGGGAGATGGTCTTGCATCGTCGTGGACGATGTTCGGCCAAGCCCTCGTGGACGAGGTTGGAGACCTACAAGAATAAATAAATAAATAAGTGAATAAACAAAAGCTAATGCTAGCACGGTGCCACGTGTACGGTTAGTATGCAGCGCTGAAATCACGTGTTAACACCCGTTGCCCCTCTCTCGCCTCCCTCCCCTTCTACTTCTTCCTGCTATATTTCTAGAGCAAAATCCACCCGTGCCGCAAAACATCTCCGCTGCGCACGTCATCCCCGTACAACCTTCCACTTCGACTTGTTTGCCCGTCAACCTTCATCTCGCTATTGGGATCTGTCGCTGGCAAGAGGAAAACACAAGTGCTGAAGCAATGGTCATTGGCCCTTCATCCTCCAGCACTTACGACAAGTGGTAAAGCAATTTTAAACTTAATAACTGGTGCATAGAATGCTGTTTTCTACGATTCTTTGGAAACCCTGTTTTTTTTATCTAATTTGTGATAATCTTTAGTCCATATTAACTACACTCCTATTTTTTCCTCTTCCACTTGATCTTTTTTTGCTTATGGTTCTTCTACTTGATCTTTGATTGTGTAGGATACTTGTTCTTTCAGTAGAGGATTCAAGTGCCATACTCATCAGGATAGGATTGAGCTATTTCTGTCATTCATATGATTGACATCTTTCTTTATACTAAATGTAGGATAGCTGATACTCTTAAAGAAAAAAATACAAACATTGAGGCTATAGACCTCTCACGAGAAGATAGTTCATGCAAAAAATAAATGATAATCAAAGTAAATTACAACATACTAAATGAAAAATAATAAAAAAAAACCTATGTAAATATTAATATGAATTTTGAAATCTCCATCCAAATAGATTAGAAGGGAGATTTCAAAATTAGATTAATCTCTTCCAATCAAGCTATCTGCTAAATTTGCTTGGGATCATCTATCCAACTAAATTGATACCATGTGATGAGATCTTGGACGTCGATTGCGGACCCTGCTTGGAATAAATCAACGATCTAATGGGATCATGTCTAGATCCACCACATAGTCAATTGTTGGGTTGACTTAGTTGATCCTATATTTGATTTTGAAATTAACCTATTCACAGGGCAATTTAACTCAAATTGAACTCAGAATCAAGTTCAGTACATGCCTAATTGCATTTGGGCTCATTTTGAGAGTTTGATTTAACTGAAACTCAATTAGATATGGGTTGCTTAATAAATTTTTTTTAGTAATTGAAAAAGGTTTGTAGGTTATTTAGCAATTACCTGAATTCTGAGTTGACCTATTTGGTTAATTGAATAGTCAAAGTTTTGGGTCAATTATCCATAATTGTTCCAAAGTTCTATGACTTAATTTGAGCAATTTGAGGATTAAATCAACTCAAACTTTTTATCAATTTTTTTGCAGAATTTAGGTAATTTTTGGAGACTTATTCTGTATTTTCCTCATTTTCTATCCTATTTAATTGGTTTAATAAATTCAGAAAATAATCATTTTGTCTTAATAAATTCAGAAAATATCCGTTTTTTAAAATTATTTTGGGTAAAAAGGTGGCAGCCATGGAAGAGAATTGTTGTAGGGTTTGGAAGTCATCAAAGACCATTTTTCTATCAGCTTCTCTCAGCTGCACCGAAGGATAGCTGGCCACTCAGAGCTAGTTACTGATATCAATGGCATCTCTGGAGTCAGGGAACTGAATCTCTATAGGCCCTGTTTGGCGCGAGGACCAAAACAGAACTACAATAGTACTAGTTTAAAAAATAACAATAATAATAATAAATAAATTATTTTAATTATTCTACACAAATTTTAGTATAAAAAATAATATTTTACTTCACATACTCAATAATTTTTAATAAAAATATAAATTTTATTTCACATCTTAGATCAAAATACTCGATTTGAATATTTTGATCTAGAATGTGAAATAAAGTTGATATTTTTATTTTAAATTGTTGAATATGTAAAGTAAAATAATACTTTTTATATTTGAATTTGTATAGAATCATTTAAAAAATTTATTTATTATTATTATTATTATTGTTTTTTAAATTAGTACCATTTTGGTCCTGTTTTAGTCCTGTTTTGGTCCTCGCGCCAAACTGGGATGAGTCATAAGAGAGGGGACCGATCATGGCTTCCCAATGGTTTGATGCTCAGTTGGCCATCCACTAAAGGGTTTCGAGTCCTTGAGTCTTTGTTTATCTCAGTTTTCTCAAGTTTGTTTCAGCTGTTTTCAAATGACGTTTCAGATTTTATTTGCTTGAATTTGGTCGAGGTTGTCTTCCTTTGGGTTGTTGCAATCATTGTTTTTTTTTTTTTGGAAATTGGCATGGTCTTAGCATTACGCTATTCAAAATATAAAAATACAAATATCAGCCAATATCCTCCTTGAGGATATCGCAGAAAACAGTGGGAAGGGGCATACCCCTCTCCCAACAAACATCGCCTACCGTAGCATAGTGCGCCAAAAAATTAGCTGCTCTATTAACATTACGCTGCACATGAGTAACTTTATAATATTGAAATGAGAGTAAAATAGTTAATACATTATCAATTACAACATTCAAATATGAATTAGCCATCACTACTTGATGAGGTGGTTGATGTTGTGTCGTTTGCCCTCTTTCTAGGAATTGAGATGCCTTCTAATGATATCACAAGAGTCCTTCTTGCACTTTCTTTAGGTTTCCTGCTGCCATCAACCTCTCCTTGCTGTCCCTCCATTGGATGGTTGACGGCTGCAACTGATTCAAGCTGTTAGCTAAGAGCATTGCTTGTTCGTTTTCTCCAGCCTACCTTGGATGAGTTGGAGTACTTCCATAAAGTCCCCCCCCCCCCCAACCAAATACTCAATATCTTTGATGTGTCACTTGGGATAGCTTTTAACCGTTCAAGTGCGGCTCATTTTTCAGCGGTGGACACTGCACTTATAAGGATCTTTTTTCCTCCAGCTAGGATAAAGTTAGCTAGGTAGTCCCTAATAATAAATCTAATTCCAGTTATGCCACTATTTTGTACTGAATCATTAAAGTTATCTTTGATCCATCCGGGAGGTGGGGGAGCCCAAGTATCAAATGTGGGCGTACAAGGCCCTAAGAGGGCTATTGGGTTGTTGCAATCACTTTTTCAATTGGATCAGATTAACACTTCTTTCCACTGTTATCTCGCCTCTTATGTAACTCACCAATCTCTGAAAACAATCCTGAAATTGCCTGTGTTTTCAATCAATTCCGGCAAGCTGTAGTTTTTTTTTGTTCAATGGGGAAGCAGGTGGAATATTTCTTGTCAGATGTTTTGATGCTTATTTTGGTGCTGAATTGGATGGATTACTTCCCACTCTACTCTTGATCTTACTTGCTTTCAATTGTTATTTGTCGGCATGGATTTTATCTTTAGTTGGTTAATGCGCTGCACGTATTTGATGAATTGACTCGACGGTGTTCTTGTTTTGAAAGCTTCGAATCCTATTGTGCTCGAGTTTTGATTGATTTCATAATGATTGTGCCAGATTGTTCTAATGGATAGATGAGATTTTCATTACAGCATTTTGGTTCACCTGCTTGCATTTAAATTTCCATTTTTTAGTTCCATTCTACATCATTCACTCACTAGAAGATCATTATCGAGACTTGTGCAGCTTTCAAAGTTTCCTTCGCAGAGGAGATCAAGGGGATCACGAAAGTCAAGCAGAGCTCGATTGTTCTTTAGATTTTGATGGAATATGTGCCTATGAGCATCTGGGGCGATGCCACGTATCCCACGAGTTTTCAAACTACCCGCACCTGTGATTAACCGTGGACGGCCAATATGAGTAAGACTATTTATATAAAGACATAAAAAGGTGTTCTTTGGTTGATCCATCTCTTGATCTACCAAGGATATTTTGATTTGAATCATGGACCATTTTCATATTCCAAAGTCAAAGGCTTTGTTTATATTATATGTAGATGTGAATGAAAAAGAGAAATCCATCAATCCAAACTAATCTAAAATGACGGCTTTATTTTATTCTCATCATTCTATTGTTATTTGTAGCTATGTAATTTTCAATCTTAGCACACCTTTATATTAACTTTGTTTACCTTTTTAATTGGTGAAATAGATCACCGTGTTACACGAGAAATGCTTTTGAAGTGTTATGCGAGAGAAAAATTTAATTCATGCTTTAAAATAAATTAAATAGGATTATAATAAGACCAATGATATTATATGATATTAAATATTAGTCTATAAATTAGAAACATATAAATAAAACAATTATTGTAAAAATAAGAATGTTTAAAGCGGATAATTGAGCATATTTATAAAGATGAGATAAGAAATAAATGCATCTGTAAGAACTGAGAATAAGTTTAGAAAGAGTCAGCTTAGATAGTTTGGGTGTATAAATCGTAGGCTGATAGAAGTTTCAATAAAGAAGGTTGGGTTATTAGATTTTGTCTTGCTCATGTAAAAAGGGTAAGAGCAAAACCAAAAGAGACACTGTAAGAAATTAAAAGCATGATCTTGCATGCTTAGAGATGAAGTTTGAGAGACCGTAAAGAAGATAAAGTGTAGAAAAGTAGTAGGAACAGGTAATATTCTGATAGATCTCTGAAAATATATGAGAAATAAAAGAGTTTCTTGACTTATTAGATTATTTAATATAATTTTAAAACTAAAAAGAAATTAAATGAATGAAAAACTAAAAAGTTCCTTAGTATATATTTTTTTGTAGATGATATTCTTTTTCTTAATAAAACTAGAGAAGTTGTCGAGGAGAAATTTTTGTTTTGAGAAATATATTAGAATTTAAATATTTTCGTTTCAGTAAATTAATAATTGAATATACAAAATATAAATTTAGTCAAGATAAAAGCACTTATAATAGAGAAATAATAATTATTGATTAAGTTATTAGAAAGATTAAGCAGTTTAAGCATCTAAGATTAATTATATAAGATAACAATAAAATAGATAATGTTATTAATAGGATTCAAATAGGATGGATAAAGTAACGGAATGTATTTAGCATATTGTGTGATAGAAAATTTGCACTCAGGCTTAAAAGTAAATTTTATAGAACAGTTGTAAAGTTGGGTGTTGAATGCTGGCATACAAAAAAAGAAATACATAAAAAAGATAAGTATTACAGAAATAAGCATATTAAAGTGGATGAGCACATATACGCGAAAAGACAATATGAGAATTAAGTATATTCACGAGAAAGATAGAGTGGTCCCGATTGAATTGAGCTCATAAAAAGTCGATTTAGATGATTTGGACATATAAATCATGGGTCGATAAAAGTTTTTATAAGAAAAATTAGATTATTAAATTTTGTCTTTATAAAAGGTGGAAGAGAAAGTCTAAAAAAATATGATAAAAAAACTATAAAAAATAATATTACATATTTAGAATTATATAAAAATTTATTATTTAATAAAATACAATAAAAATAAAAGATTCATCTCACTTAATAGAATAAATATTAAGATTTTGAAAATCGGACCGGCTTCAGAACCGGTAGACTGAAAGGTTTAAGGTTCAATGGTCGAACCGAGGTCGAACCGGGATGAAATAAAAATTAAAAAAACTAATAAAATATAATATAAATATTGTTAGGATATATATTATTCACACATCAACACAATAATTAGACATAAAATGAATGTTTAATAATTAAATTCAACAAATAATATTTATGTTAATAACCCAAAAAATAATTTCAACTAAATCACAAATTGAGTATAATATTTAGTACATCGTTAAAAGATTTGAACAAATAGTATGCTTTGTCAATATTAAAATACTAAATTATTTCATCATTTAATATCATTAAAATACTAAATTAATCCGAGAGGATGGGGGCTGGAGAGAAGAGTAGAGGCCGCAGAACGAAGACTTAGTTAGGAACCTAGGGTTTAAGATTTTTTTTTTTAAATTTTAAACTCAACCGGTCCAACCGTACCGGTTCACCGGTTAACCGGTTGAACAGCGGTTTAGACCGATTTTGCCCGGTTTTATGCGGATCCGGTTATAAAATTAAACCAGACCAGTTTGCTGACCGGTTCACTGTTCGACCGGTTGAACCGGCCGTCTTGTTCGATTTTTAAAACCTTAATAAATATTTAATTTATTATTATTATTGTAAATATTAAATGACTATTTGGAAGTTGGGCAAGTCAAATAACGGTTTTTTTATACCCAACACGCAGCATCCTAACGAAACATTTAAAAAAATTACTAGAGATTAATTAATGAATTAATTAATTTAAATATGAATTTTTTAAGAAAAAATCCATAGTTTTTATTTTTATTTGCATTAAAGCCCTCGGTTTTGCGGTATTTATTATTTTGCTTACGTCTTAACGCAGATTGGAACCCGTGGAGGCCACGAGCCAAAGTCGCATATTCGCCGCCACGTCATCCGAGTATCTCGACTCTTCCACGGAACATCATCCGCGTTCACACTGATGTGGCGGCGTTTTGCAAGATTTCACCCTTGATTACTCAAATTACAGAATCCCACATTTGTTTTTTACAAATCTGCTCTGTCATTTATGAAATTATTATGAAAGCAAAAGAATAAAGAAAATTATATATAAAAAAAACTAGGAGTCTTTAAAATTAATTACCGCATCTAACGTGAACAAATGAGATTTTGTGTTTATATTGAAATTTTTATTTATTTAATCTAAGATAATTTTATTAAAAATTAATAAAAAATCAATTCAATTTTTTTTCATTAATATTAATCTGAATGTTATTTCAAAGAGTTAATTTTATAATATTACGTAACACATGTTATTCGAGTAAATAATCAAATTATTTAGATGATATAATACAGGATAAATTATATCTAGATTTTTTTAGTTTTGAGTATATTATCACTCAGATTTATGATTTTATAAATTTAATATTTGCGTCTCTGAATTAAATATTTATTTCAATTATACCCAATATCTTTTATATTAAATTTTTTTAAAATACTCAAATTTAACGAGCGTAGGCAAACATAGCACTAGGCCGGCTATTGCGCAACCTTGAACAATGTCCACGTAGCTTGACTCGGTGGAGAGTAAGAGCGAGAAAGACAATGAAAGAGATAGGTATTTTGATTATTTTATAAAAATTTAATAAAAAACAAAAAATAAATATGGTATATACATATATATAAATTTAAGGCACTCAAATTTTAAAATTTTAAATTCACGAGCCCAAGTGATAATACATTTTAAATTTAAAAATCTAAATATAATTTACCTTATAGTATATATACTTGCCACAATAACGTTGAACATAATGTCCCTAAATTCAAATATAAAAAATAATTAAATTTTAGTAGCATGCATATAATTGTCCTTAAATTTTAATATTTCTAACCTCAGTAAAATAAATAATATACAAAATTAATATTATATATATATATATATATATTATATATACATGTATCCTTAAATATCTTACCTTAGCTATGTAGGATTTTAAAAGTATAATTAAGGTACATAATTTTTAAAATTATATATAATTCTCATTAAATATAACTAACGAAATAAATATTGCATTTTTTTTTGAGATATTTATAAACATTGCATTCTTTGTATACCAAGTAATCGTTTTGATTAAAAGCTATCCATTATGACACAATTTAGACAATATTAATCAAGTCCAATTATTGATTCATCAATTATAATAATTTATTAAGGGACCTAATCTGCAAAACGTTCAAAATATTAGTAAACTATTCCTCCCCTTTGCTTTAAATGCTTCGGTCTGGGCGTGTGCCCTCCACACCCCAATCCCTCCAAGCTCTCTCTCTCTCTCTCTCTCTCTCTCTCTCTCTCTCTCTCTCTCTCTCTCTCTCCTTCCTTTTAACCATGGCTTCCTGCAACGACACCCACGCAATTACCATTCACAGTGTTCTCCCTCCTCCTTCAACCGTCCTGCCAGAGATTCCGCTGCCGGCGAGCAACACAGATTACGCCGGACGTGCTCAGTGGCTCCGTGCCGCCGTCCTCGGCGCCAACGACGGCCTCGTCTCTGTCGCCTCCCTCATGATCGGCGTCGGGGCCGTCAACCAGACCGCCCACGCCATGCTGATCTCCGGCGCCGCCGGCCTAGTGGCCGGCGCCGCCAGCATGGCCGTCGGCGAGTTCGTCTCCGTCTACACCCAATACGACAGCGAGGTCGCTCAGATGAGGCGTGAGAATATCGCCACCGAGAAGCCGAATTTACCGAGTCCGGCGAAGGCCGCAGCGGCCTCCGCCGCCGCGTTTGCGGTGGGGGCGGCGCTGCCGCTGTTCGCGGGAGGGTTTATCAGGCCGTTGGCAGGGCGGGTCGCCGCTGTCAGCGCGGCGAGCACCGTGGGACTGGTGGGGTTCGGCGCTGCCGGAGCGGTTTTGGGCGGCGCCTCCGGCGTCGTTAAGTCGGCGGCGAGGGTTTTGGCTGGGGGCTGGATTGCTATGTTGGCGACTTATGGAGTGCTTAGGGTTTTTGGTATTGCTTTTCACATCAATATTAATTCTAGCTCAGCTTAATTGATCATTAGGGTAATTACATTCGGCCCCTGAAATTGGAGCAATTTTTGCGTTCGGCCGGCCAATCACCGCCGGCCGCGTTAGCACTGGGGTGGAGCCCAGTGCTGATGTGGCAGGCACTGATTGGGAGCCAAAGTTCGGGGGAGCTACGAATGTAAAAATTTTCCTTGAAATAAACTCCTATGCCATAAAAGTTCACAAAACTAAAAATATTTTTTCGAGTTCTCCTTCTGCCTAGAAATTATTCCACTTGAGTCATTTTTTACGGATTAATTCTGTCAATTTAATTTGACTGATAATTAAATAATTGTATTAATATTTGTTAAAAAAATATTTAAATATTAATTATAATTACTATTATAGGCTAGACCACAATGATAAATGAAATGTTAAAGTTATAATAATGATTAAAAATACTTACATATTTATATTTAAAGAGAGTATTTAGCTTAACAGTTAAATTTGACAGAATCTGAAAAAAACACCTTCGTAGAATAATTTTTAGGGGAGAGAGATCCAAATTGTAGGTTTTTGGTTTTGTGAACTTAAATGGAATAGGAGATCTACCTCAGGGCCTCAGATGTAATTACCCTTTTGATTAATATTATCTTATTATTAAGGGCAAATATCTTGAATATTTTATTACTCTATGAGCACTCATTTGATTGTTAAAGTTATTACCTAAAAGGTCTTAGAATGTTCTAGAGATTATTAATTTCGAGCCAATATAGCATTTTTTTTTTCAAATGCATATTAAATCTTTGTGCAATAATGTAAGATAATTAAATAAGTTATGCTTAGATTTGTGTGGGAGAAATATTTGTGACAATCGAATATTGTATGATGTAATTGCTTTTATAAAAATATTTTATAAAATAGATGTGTTTCAACAATGTAATTGTTATTGAAAAGAAATTATTCGATAATATATATATGTATATATGCATGTATGCATAGTTTTGCATGTTGTACAATGTGATTTTTTTATTATTTTAATTTCTTGTTCAATGAGATTTTTATATAGTTTTTAAACATAACTTCTCTTCAAGGTAGATCAATGTTGGAGGGCTAGGATCTTCTCAAAATATGACCTTCCTATAGTTTCTATAAGAAAAAAAGCATTGAGGGAATTAATGATCAAGGGTCTGTTTGTTTAGAAGGTTACATTTAACGAGATTAAAATTAAATTTAAATAGAGATATTTTTTATTGAAAATTGTGAATAATATGAAATAAAATTAGTTATGATGTTGGGATATGTGAGGGATGTGATATAAAGTTAGTTATTATGTTGGAATATGTGAGGAATGTGATATAAATTAGTTATTATTTTAGTAATATGTGTAAGATGTGAAATAAATTTAACTTTTAATATTATATTTTATGAGTGATATGATATGTCTGATTAAAATTATACTATGTTAAATTTCAACAGTTAAATAAACGGGCCCAAGAGATTAAAAAAAATTATAAAAGACAGACTAAAAGGAATTACACCCCATGCCACTAGAACTTAAACTATTTTACTTACATTTAATGTTTATATTTATAATAGTATATTTTAGCGCAAAAAAATTTATATAAAAATTATTATTTTTGCGTATAAATAAAATATTATAGAAACATATTTGCACATTTATATATTTTAAGATAAGGAGATTTATAAGAAAGATATATATTTCAAAATTATCTATTTCACTATCAAAAATAAAATATTATGTATATCATATAAAAAATCTTACAAAATCATATATTTCATATAATATTGTTGAAAAAATAATTATAAATTAAATTACTGATATATTTTTAAGTAATTTATTCTATTTTGTGTGATTTATAAATCTATAATAAACAATATTTGGAGTATAGTATTAAAACTTAAGATTTAAAAATTAAGGTTTAGGTTTTAGTATTAAAGTAATTTAGAGAATATGAATTAATATTTTAAATTATAAGTAATAATTTTAGGGCTTAGAATTTGAAGCATAGTAAAATTTTATCAAAAAAATATTATAGAATCTGTAATTTTATAAGATTTTAGTATGATATACGATATATTTTATCTTTAACGGTGAAACATATAATTTTTCATATTTAAAATAAATGCCCCTTTATATATATTTTACATATAAATTATGTATTTTACATTTATAGCTAGCAATATAATAATATTTGTATATATGTTATTTTTGCCAAAATATAAGAGAAGAGCTCTTAAAAATTGATCATATCATACTATAAATATTAAAATGCATAAATGTGTAAACATGCATGTTAAGAAAATTCTCTGGTTAAATGATAAAATAACCAATTTATGATAGAATTTACAATATTTATATAATTTTTTAGCTGGTAAAATAGTTAAATTTTAATAATATTAATGTATTTTTTAAAAAATAAAACACCAAAATTTATCTAAAAATTTATGTAATTAAAGGAAGGGGAATTAAGTAAACAACAAGTATTCTCAAAGGTTTGTGTCTTGCAAACCTAGAAGAGTTATGTTTGTGACTTGAAAATCTGGAAAATTGTGATCAAATATATTTTATATTTAAAATTTTAACCTCAAATTTATTTAATATTTTAATATTAAAAAAAATATATTTTTTAATATTTTTTTACGCCAAAATTTAGGCATCAACTCCTAATCTTATTTTTTATTTTTAAGTTTAATGGGAGAGAAATTTATTTTACTATTATAAAATGTGTAAAATGTGAAATACTTTTAATTCTAATATTCGTATTAGATGTGAAATAAAATTGATTTTTATAATTAAAATTTGTCGTCTCGAACCAAATGAGGCCTTTTTTTTAACCGTTGTGTTTATGAGCTTAAAAAAACTGTAAAGAAAAAAGAAGCTAAAAAACTTGGCAGGTCCAGCCCTGCTTCGCACGACGGGTGATCGTCAGTGGGTATGGCTATTAACGATTCGATCTTGGTTTAAGATTGAATTGAAAGTTTTCGATTTGATCTCGATTTGATCTAGAGAATGAACGAGAAGAATCCGATCCGATCTCGATTCGAGCTGATTCTGGCTCATTTGTTATCGATTCAAACTCGATCCGAACCAAAATTGATCCGACTTTCGATTAATTTTCGATCTTTTATTGAAATATTATGTATAAATATATTTGTTCATTCAATCAGCTTAAATTATGGCTATTCGCTTTGATTTATTATTTAAATATAAAAACAAAAAATAATTTACAATAAATATGATTTAAATGATTATAAAGAAAATTCTAATGAAAGTCTAATGAAGCATTCCAGTAGACTACTGGAAAAACTACATACTAAATTTAGTTACATATATAAATATATAATATAATATTTTTTATTTTTTTAATCGATCTGATTTCGAGACATCTCGATTCGATCCTGTGCTGGATCATTATCGGATTGATAAAATTTTCGAGCCAAAAATATGACTCGTTAGTCGACTCATTTAGATCGAATCGAGCTTGATTCGATTCAAAATTTAATTTAATTTTCGAACAATCCTCGATCTTCGAGCAAGATTAACGATCTTACGCGTGGGCGGTGATGTGTTTGAATGAAAATTTACTTTTGAATTTTTTGGTTAGGGTTTTGCAAATGTTTATTGCTAGGGCTGTTAACAATCCTATTTCAACCTGGCCTGGCCTCGCTCATTATTGAATTGAAAATTTTCGATTCAATCTTAATTTTATCCAAAGAATAAATAAAAAGAATTCGATCTAACTGCGACCCAATCTTGATCTGAGATGGATTTTTCTTATTGATTCAAGCTCGATTTGAGCTAAAGTCGACCTAACTTTGAATTATTTTTAATCTTTTAGCTAAAATTTATGCATAAATGTATTTATTCATTTAATTAGCTTAAATTATAATCATTCATCTTGATTTTATGTTTAAAAATAAAAAAACAAATCTACAAGAAATATGATTTGGATAAATATTACGGAGAAAATTCTAACGAAGCCTTTCATTAGATTATTGTTAGAAACTATCATATTAAATCTAATTACATGTATTATTGTATATACTTTTTATTATTTTAATCAATCCGATTTCATTCTATTTTAATCTGATCTTATGTCTGCTTAAGGTTAGATTGATAAAAAACTCGAGCCTTAAAAAACAATTTGTTATTCAGCTCATTTAAGTTGAGTTGAGCTTCATTCAATTTAATATCCGATTCAATTTTCAAGTGATTTTCGATCTTTGGTGGCAGCCGATCTCCTTTTAGAAGGTCCAGGACTTGAAACAACAACAAACAACAATAACAACAACCTAGCCTTAATCCCACTAGGTGGGGTCGGCTACATGAATTCTTTATTTTCATTGCGCCCTATCAGTTACCAAATTCTTATCTAATTCTAAGCGTTAATCCCAATAAGATTAAACAATAAGCTCGGTTCAACTCGAATATTGACTTAAAATTGATTAGATTTTTATTAACTCGAATCAAGTTCAACTTAAACTCGAAATCTTTGATATTTAATTAGGTGGGGTCGGTTACATGAATCCTCTCGATTAACAAATTCTTATTTAAGTCTAAGTAATTAAAATCACTTTTTATAGTTTTTTGTCATATTTTTTTTTATCTCCCTCTTCCTCTTTGTACATCATGGGCAAGATTCAATAATTCGATTTTTCTAACTGGAGCTTCAATCGGTCTACGATTTATATGTTTAAACCATCTAAATCGATTTTCTTTAAATATATCTTCAATTAGTGTAACACCAAATTCCTTTCAGATATATTCATTTTTCATTCTATCTTTTCGTATATATTTACTATTCATCTTAACATATTTATTTTTGTAATATTTATTTTATTTGTATGTTTTTTCTTTGTAGGTCAGCATTCAACATCATATATTATCGTTGATCCTAAATCACACTCATGTGCAAAAATTAGAAATGGAAGAGCATTTAAGGATATACATGTGTAAGTTTATATTTCTAAGGCCCCGTTTGTCTAGGAGTTTAAAATTAACCTGGTTTAATTTTAACGAGGCATATCACATCACACATAAAATTTAATATTAAAAATTAAATTTATTTCACATCCTACACATATTACTAGAATAATAACTAACTTATATCACATCCCTCACATATCTCAATATAATAACTAACTTTATATCACATCCCTCACATATCCCAACATAATAACTAACTTTATTTCACATCATTCACAATTTTCAATAAAAAAATATCTCCATCCAAATTTAATTTTAATCTTCTTAAATTTAACCTTACAAACAAACACACCCTTAGGCGAAATAGTCCCTAACATTATAGGGGTTGTCTTTATTTAAAATCAAAATATTTAGTATGAGTT
>KZ451998.1:9486-20559 GCA_002786265.1 Apostasia shenzhenica
CCAATCACACTACCAGTACCACCTTGTTTATATGAATATTGATTTTTATAAATTTTATAAATAGCGACATATTCAGGTCTCTCCGAATTGCTATTCGGTTTAATTTGTAAATAAAAAAATCCCATATCTTACTCCATTTCGTCCAAGACTTGTTAGAGATACTTGATGATTGCGTTGACGGGCCAGTGCCAGTGCCAACATTTTCACTTGCCTCAGGATCATATTCTGCAAATAGATCGAGATCAGGTTCGGAAGTTTCGTCAAAGTTCTCACTGAGTGCAGGAAGACGATCGAGTTGCGGAACATACTTCGGATCAACATTCCCTTGGCGACTTGAGGAAGAAACGCCAGAGAATCGACGTTGGGAAGCCATTAAAACGTGTTTGCAGGTTTTTTGACAGAGCAGAAGAACAGAATTAATTGATGAAAATGGTAGAAATTATCATTAAAAAATTGTACTATTTATAAAAAGTTCAATACATATTAAAAAATCTAAAATGACCTTAAAACGATCATTTTAAAATTTAAAACGGTCATTTGACCATTTAGAAATTGCAACGTTCAAATGACCGTTTAATTAATTTTTTTTTGTTTTATAATATCTGCAGTTGGCAGCATTAATGCTGCCAGCTGCGGACAGCATGGGGGCAGGGGCAGCGCCCGTGTGCGCCGCGTGGGTGCTGCCCCCAATATATTTTATTATTATCTTTTTTTTTATCCATTGAACCGGACCGATTCCGGTTCAACAGAACCGGTCCGATTCCGAACCGAATAACCAGTTCTGCATAAGCAGAACCAATCCGGACCGATTCTGCGGCCCGGAACCGGTTAGAACCGGTCCGGTTCAACCGGTTCTTACTGGACCGGTTCTAGGTCGAAACGGTCCAATAAGCAGCCCTAGGTAAGAATATGCCGATGTTGATTCAAAACCATCAAAATAAATACAATCTAAATCAAAATCAATCTAAAATTATCGAAACAAAAATATTTTAATTAAAACTTAAAACCATAAGTAAGCTTCTATGCAGCAAACAAGTAGGAAAGCATTCTGACATAGGTAGATGATTATGGCAGGCAATTATGTTTAAAACCTTAAGTTTACTTATTAATAATTTAAGTATATTAATACAATTATAATCTATTTTGATTAAAAGAATATTTAGTTTAATATTATTTTAATATTAGATTATATTATTTAGAGAAAATAATTTTTTATTATTTAATTTAATGATATATATGTGTAAATTTTTGAAAAATTATGAAACTATTGCTCAAAAAATAATATCTAGATATCATAACATTTATGCCTTATTTAGTTAGAAGTAATTTTTTTGGCTAACATAAATTTCAATTACAAAAATTACTTTTATTTCACATCCAACACAAATACGAATATTAGAATTAAAAATATTTCACATTTTACGTATTTTTTAATATTAAAATAAATTTCTCTCATATTAAATTTAAAAAATAAAATATTTTTTTTGTTTAAAAGTAGAGCTTGAATCAAACGAGGCCCTTTAAATGATATAACACTAAAATAATAATTATTTTGTTGCCACTAGCTCACCACAAACCTCGTTAAATTGAGCGCTTGCACTAAAAAAGTCTAATAAGTTCGATGGTCTAATTACAATTTTTTCGATGAACTCGATATCCAACACAAACTTAACACACGAGGCTTAGCCAAAATTATATAGTGCCAACTTGACCCACTTTGATCAGGTTTATAAACAACCCCCTAATTACTATAAAGATTCGAATAAAATTAAGAAAATCAAACAAGAAAAAGGTAACTGTTCGTTTTTATAACAACAACAACCAAGCCTTAATTCCACTAGGTGAGGTCGGCTACATAAATCCTTTATTTCCATTGTGCTCTATCAGTTACCAAATTTTTATCTAAATTTAAGTAACTAAGATCATTCCTTATAGTTTCTTGCCATGTCTTTTTTAGTCTCTCTCTTCCTCTTTGTACATGGGCAAAATTCAATAACTCAATTTTTTTAACTGGAGCTTTAATCGACCTACTATTCGGTTTTATAATAAATGAAAAAAATTTAGTTTTGATTTTAGTTCTACATACGGATGGGACACTTGTCATTTATTTGTTCTCCCTGAGATTAGCAGAACAGCTGCCCGTTTTGACGATGCATTTAATTGTCCTCCAGTAACATCCAACGTTGAATATCCCCTGGACACCAACTTCGTTGCAATGAAAACGATCACAGCCGACCATCACGCGAAGTATCATCAAAATTCCATTTATGTAACACACGGTCGTCATGAACGGCAACAATCAGCCCTAAGCCCCTAACGGGGAAGATCATAATTTTTACGGTTCTCTCTCTTCCCTCGCTATCCCGACGGCGGCTTCCATTTCTCGTCGTTTCTTCTAACGAGTCCTTCGATGGCTGGTGGCGGCGCCTGCGACGGCGCTAGCAGGAGGAGGCCAAACATTCTGGTGACGGGTACGCCAGGTACGGGGAAGACGACGACTTGCTCGCTGCTGGCCGACGCCACGCTGTTCCGTCACGTCAACGTTGGGGAACTAGTGAAGACCAAGAGCCTCCATGACGGGTGGGATGAGGAATTCGAGTGCCACATTATCAACGAGGAACTGGTCCGCTCTCTAAACCTAACTGACACCTGGTCTCTGGTGCCTACTTTTTTCCCATTTGTTTGGGTACATTGGGTTAATCCTGCAGTCATCGAAGTTCTGGGTCTTGATCCAACTTGATTAGATGTCTACACTGTCTAAACATGCGAAGCACATTTTTCGACCCGAAGATGGACAATATCCATTACCACCATCTGTTCCAATTATTCGGGTAGACCACCAACCAGACAGATGAAGTTCCATCGTATATATAACTTAATTGGCTATTAAAATGCAGTAAAATGACGTAGGATACGGTCATAAAAGTACAAAAATTATTGGGTTCAACCAAACACAGGGATTTGTTTGCTTAGTATATGATTTTTTGTTTTGTATAAAGATTTTTTTTGCTTCGTGTAGGCACTTAATTAATTTGTTATTTCGTAAATGCATTTTTATAGGCATTTTGTTGGTTCATATAGGCTTTTTTATGCTTTATATATGCAAAAAAATGCTTATATGAAGCAAAAAAACTTATACAAAGCAACAAAATACCTATATGAACTAAAGTTATTTATAAATAGAAAAACAATCTATATGAAGCATAAATGACACTTAGTGATATTTCTTGTATTGTCTCGCTATGCTTTATCACGTGCCTGTTGGCCTCTGAAAATCCTAGCCGGTGCGTCCTAATAATTTCTCCATAAAGTGACCTTGAGTCACTTGTGCTCATGGAGAACATATTGCTCGCCATAAATTTAAATGGCTAAGTGAATTCCTTGCAACCGATCTTAAGTTGTTTGAATTGAGGCTTTATTGTTGTGGTATTATAATGTAGTATGAAGCTTGAGGCAAAGAGACCTAAATGGAGCTAAAGTTGTTGTGGTTTGGTCTCACTGAGGATATATATGTCACTATCTTTCGAAATGTTTCAATGTGAAGAATGGGCCTTGTTGAAATCTATTTTATGCTTCGAAGACAAACTTTGAGGGATGTATCTTTGAGCTTGAGGCTGAGCCTCGAGAACGGTGGTTGAGCTTTAAAAGAATTGTCTATGGCTTCGAGGATGGACCTTGATTGCTAGTGTAGTCTTAGATGTGGGGGTGTATCTCAAAGAAGTCTTGGAGCTTTGAGGATGGACCTCAATGGAGCGTGTATTCTTGATTCAAAAGTTGGCTCGGGATCCATAGCTTCATTAGTATGCACCTTGGGCCTCTTTGCCTTGTGGATGGACATTCATATGTTTTATTTTTCCTAAGATTTTAGTTGATTGGGTGCCGTCCTAGTGCTACTAATTAGACATATTTCCTATGGGGTTTTGCTTCATTAAATCTTTTCGAGTTATTTGGTCTGCATTTGGATGGAAAAGCACAAGATTTTTAGGGCCAATTGTTGAACTACTCCATTTTTGGCTTTAGGTCTGCGTCACGACCGTAACTAAGGTTGAGCAAAATGTTAGAAGTGTGTAAAGTTATTCTTCCACTTTGTGGTTTGATTAAATCATGGACAAGAAGGAATTAATTTGAAATCATTCACGTTTCAAAGTTGAGCCTTAGCTGCGGCTAAATTTGAGCCTTAATTATGGCTGAGCCTCACCATCCCTCACCTAAAGCTGGTACCATTCTGGATAGATAATTGAAGATTCAGAAGGGCGCGGAACTTAGTTGGGCTGTTAGTACTTCATGAAATGAGCTTATGAAATGAGCTTTATACCATGCTATTCCTGACGGTGCCGTAGAATTAGAAATTTTATGTAATTAAGACTTCAAATAAGAATTTAAGAATGAAGATAGCTTTTTACATTAAGATTCATTTCTTTAGCTTAGGCAGAAAACATTTTACTTTTTTAAGCAGCCCTCAATTAGCAATTCTGAATGATACATGCTTTTGTGCATTGTTGATTAATGGAATCATCAAAAGTTTCACTTGTTCCGAAGTTTTCCCTCCAATTTCTTGCATAAACATCTCAATGAAAGTTTGATTGTTTGTAAGGTACTTTCAACTATGCATTGTGGTGTGAAAATCCGGATTTAATTGATACAGATTTCTAGGTAAAATATGTTGCCAAACATGTAACACATCCTTAAAAATCGTAACCAAACAACAAATGATGATGCAAATACAACAATGGCATAGATTGAAAAGGACTAATTTAAAAAATTTATAGCCTTTGGCGATTATTGTGCTCATTTATTCTGTAACTTCATTTCTCTCGCTATAATCAATCTCATAGAAAGACATCATGAGAAAAAAAAGAATTTGCTTTTATGGTGAAAACCGTTATAGCAGCAAAATGCATCAAAAATATATTTCATTATAGACTCAAGGTGACATCTAACCTGCAATATGCAATAGATTAATTTATTCCTTCTGGTCTTATCAACAAATCCTTATATCATTTGAAGATTATGTAATGTCTTCAGTATATATTTCACATGCACAATTTTTAAGCGCTGTAAAATTTTTGACAATTTACTTAATTGCATTTTCTTGGGTCATTAAGAACAGTGTTACTCAATGGCCTCTTTTTGCCTAACATATACTGGATATTTGCTTGACCTAAATATTTCTAATCCGTTATCTATAAGCTTAAATCTTATAATTTTCCAAATTTGTCCGTTCTATCGCATTTTCCTTACAACTGTTTTTTGATTCTTAAGACTTGAGTATCAAACCCTGTTTTTGCTTATATTGCTATAGACAGTTCATGATACTTCTGGTATTAATGAGCCCTGTTGTTGCTAAGTTGGCAAGTTCATCTTTTTTATTTTTATTTTAATTGTTCTAAACCAACAAGTGATTTAATCCGTTGCTGTAGGTCTGCGATGAGCTCGAAGACTTGATGGAAGATGGCGGTATCATTGTCGATTATCATGGATGCGATTTCTTTCCTGAGCAATGGTTTGACCGTGTCATTGTCCTGCAAACTGATAACTCAATCCTGCATGATCGCTTGACTAGCAGGTATCAAACAATTACATTCCTGCTTATTCGCTCTCTAAACCTCATCATCATTGCCCTTAATAACGTTAATGCGAATTATCTCTGATTCTGCTTCAGTCAGTCTTGTGTAATACTTTAGTGGGAGTTAAATTTCCGCAAATCTTGTAGATTCTTCTCTTTGAATCCAAAGATCCAATTTTCTGTTAAAATTTTCATTGACAGTTAAAATTAATTAACGCTTAGTCATAGCCATCGATTTACAACATAAGCAAGCCCTGCAGGCCTAACACCTTTTTTAGCTGCATTTGATAGCTTCAATATGTTGGAATCTGTCCCTACCGATTTCCAAATGATCACACTTCTATTTATTTACAAACCGTCAACTATTCTTGTTTACCAGTATATTTTTTCTATGGATACTGCGTATGATTTCCTTTACAAACACTGTATTTAATACATAATACATTGAACTTACCCTCATCATACAAACCACAAAATATGTATCAATATTATCACAAATAAATATTACAAACTTGTTTGGTAAGTGGTCCAAAAATACGTATGAATTCTACCGCATTTTCCTCACATCTAACTTAAATTCTAATACAATAGTCAACTATATTTCATATCTTATACAAATTTTAATATTAAAAAAACTATTTTATTTCACATTTATTGCAAATTTGATAAGAAAATCTTCATCTCATATCATTAACAAATTCCATCATTAGCATAATTTTTATTTTACATTATATGTGTATAATAATGTAATTTTTTTGTCTCTTATCCGAAAACAAACTTTCAACCAAAGGGGAGCTATCATTTGAAAAATTTTATTCAAACTTGAGCAAAAAGTAGCTGGCCTAGAGGTCTCACAATTGTGCCACCTTGAGTAGTATGTTATTTATGTCAATAATTCGCATTAAATTTCATGAAATCTATGATATTTATATATCTAACATCATAACCTACAAATTTTCTCACGGGATACCTAAACTTTTTAAATACCATATAGGTATAACATTATCGTTGTCTGTCCCATGATAGTATCGATAATGTTATATCTCAGCTATTTGAAAGATCGAGTGTTCTATGTCTAAACATGAGAATTTTAATGTTGAATACATTAATTAAAACACTTACATATTTAATACCAAAATCTTACTATTTGGCACACAACATTAAAATTTCATTACTTTTCAGTATCCTATAGTTAAATGTGTAGATTACAGGTAATTTTACATTTTCATATGTTTCTTTAATGTTTTAAATTAGGAGTTTCATTGTTAACTGTTGACGTAGGATATAGGGGATCCCAAGAAACACCAAAAACGAGAGAGTTCCGGGAGACGGCGGCGCGCTGAGAGATAAGCTTATTAGCGGAGGCTTAAGAGAGAGAATTCGGGGATCCAGACCAGCACACAAAGATTTAAGGTGGTTCAGGGAGGAAATCCCCTACGTTCACCGAGCGATCAACGAAGAATTTTCACTAAAAAAAATGTGGTCGTTAAGGCTAATACAATGTTTAGGAAAGGAAAGAGCTCCTCAGTTGGGGCTCTAATATAATGGAAAATGGAAGGACCAGGGAAGTTGCAGGCACCTTGGCCGCCCTTGTTGATTCTTTCTTCTCTGATCTCTGATCTGTGTTCTTTTTTGTCTCCTCCTCTTGCATGAAGACTGTTTAGAGATATTTGTAGGCAGCGGATGACGCAGCTTTATCCTAGTTTTCCGGAGAAAAGGAGGTAAACAAGCTCTGGGTTCGCGCCATTTGTTGGCTGCCGGATGGACAAACAGCCGCAAAAGGAGGATGTCATCTTTTAATATTGGTACTACTTCTGGGGATCCGTGACAGCTGGAGCATGCGGATCCTTGATCTGCGGGTCTGGAAAAAGTGTCCTTGTACGGGGAACGGCGCAGTCGGGCCAAGCTGATTGTGATAGGCACACTTTGTAACATCGAGGACGATGTTATCATGGGTGGTCTGGCTCGTTGTGGACGAGATTTGGTTGATCCCTCGTGTCCGAGGTTTGACCGGGGTCTGATCTGTGAAAACGGATAGATGAGTTAGTAAATAAAATAAAGGCTGAGTGCCAGCTAGGCGCCACATGTACGACAGAGATGAAGAGTTGTAACCACGTGTTAACATCAGCCCCCCGCATTGTCAGGGCGCGAATATTAATATGAGTCCTAGAATGCAAATCATTGCGATGGTGGACGCGCTGCCCGAGACCTGTTAGGATAAGCTGGGGGCGGCGTCTGCCAATCTGTATTCTCTTCCTCCAGCCCCTGAGTTTCTGCAAGAGAGAGTGGATCATTAGAAAGATGGCGGAGAGGAAGAAGTGGATGACCCTGTCAAGCTTCTTAAAGAAGAGGGCCAGCGATTTTCCTGTTGACGCCGCTCCTCCTGAGAAGAGGAGGATACTGGAACTGTCTGAGGGGTCGCTGAAACCGGCGACAGCGAAGCCTGTCGAAGCGCTTCAAGAGGAAGGAGTGGGAACTGCGGTTGTGGACCTGGAGGCGGAAGCCCCGTTAGCCAGGGTCGCTGCTGTTTTAGCGCAGACACTGAAGTCCGTGCAGGAGCCGGCGGGTGCAGAGGCCACAGAGGTAGTGGATGTCTCTGATTCTCCAGTCAAGCCGCCTCTGAAGGCAGGAGAGCGAAAGTCGGTGATCCTGGTGAGTGAAACAGCTGCCGGGAAAAAATTAGCGCCTGGGAAGATCCTGCTCAAGGATGAAGAGGTTGAGCGGCTTCTTCCCAGATTTGGGGTTCCTTCTGCAGAGGGCGTGAAGAGGACACCCCTCAAGATCTGCGATCCTGCCCTTCCTGGTATGCCAATCCCTTCCTCTGAGAAGAAAAGGAAGCCCCTTTTCCCTTCTTTCCTTCCAGCGAATCTCTGAAATGTCGAGGAAAAGGAGGAAAAAGGGAAGAAGGGAGGAGGGCAGTGAGATGGAGGAGGTGACTAAGGGGGAGAAGGAGGTGCCCTCTCAGGTTGCTCCTGAAGCCGCCCTTGGCATTGAAGGGCAGGAGGCAAGATTGAGGAAGCGATTAAGGGGAAGGAGAGGGTTCCTCCAGCTGCCTCCAATGTCTCCCCTAACATTGAGGAGACATGGGGCGTACTGGGAGAAATGTTGTTTGAAATAAGGAGGGAGGAGGAGAAGATCCTGGGGAGTACCTCCAAGGTTCTGGAGGTAGTAAGATCTTTGAAGGGCAAAGAGGAAGGGGAGGCTTGCCACCTTCAGAGAATAGAGGAGTTAGAGGGCACTTTGTTGCAAGTCACAAAGCATTCTCAAGGTGATCACAGGGAGGAGCTAGGGAAGTTGTACAAACTGGAAGACAAGTTAGCTTCCCTGGCTCTGAGTAACACGGAATGGGCCAGTAAGAGTGAGGCTGCGAGGGGAGAGTTTCACCGCAGCCTATCGGATGTGAACCAGGCTCATTCTGCTCATGTCAAAGACCTCCAAAAAAGGATAAATGAGTTAGATGATGAGAAGGAGGCTTTGAAGGAAGAAATGAGATGACTAAGGGATGAAGTTGCAAAGGCCAGGGAGGTATTGTTGGGGGTGAAGGAGACGGCCTCCGAAACTCGCCGCCGGGAGGAGTTGCTGAAGTCCGAGGTTCACTCCTTGCGGGCCTTGGTGGAGAATAGCTCTGGATGGCGGGGACGACGCATGGAAGATTTGGAAGAAGCGGTGAGGAGGGCGGTGAATATCGTCAGTGCCTCGCCGGTGGGTCACCACGTGAAGAACCAGATAGCTTTTGACATTCTCCTACAGACATTGGTTGATGTGAGCATCTTAAATCAGGAGAATATCAGAAGTCCTGCTGTTCTTCCCTTCTGTGGTCCTAAGGGACCAGATAGGTTCTTCGACGCTGGGAGCCACTGCCCAGAGGAGGTTCCTCCAGCAAGGTCCTACGTTGGCTGGGGATATCATCTATCTCCCCTACGCAGGAGTCCTGAGAAGGGCCAGATTACTCCCCTCGAGGCCAGATGGCTGGGCCGGAGTGCTCCTCCCGAAGTCTAGCAGCAGGATCAGCCAGGGAGCCAGAAGTGAGTTGCCTCTGTCCTCTCCTAGTTCCTTAGTCTCATCATCAACATTATATTTGAAGGGACCATAGTTGAGGAGAGGGGTCCTGGTAGCTCCCGGGCGATCTGTTGTTGTTGTCAGGAGTGTAATAGATTGGTCTCAGAGAGGGGGTTCCCTTGTGCCTGAGGTTAATACTATTACACTAGATGTCTAAGTTCTGAAGTCTTGTATTTTCTTTGTTTTTCCTGTACTCATAAGAGAAACATGTAAGGGAACAAAGAAAAATAAAATTGTAACAAGTTTTATCATTAATGAAATACATTTTTTCTTTCAAAAACTTGTTTTGGGTGAATTCTGTTTGTCTTTTTTGTGTTTGAGACAGGTACCACGAGGTTAGAAAAGAGAGGAATTCATAGGTGTGAAAGTATAAAACCAATGGTAAATTCTAAGTTAAAAGGAAAGTTACTACCCTCGTGCACGATTATAAGGTATCGAACCGTAATAGTAATGAGGACAAGGAATAGAACGCCGTTTCCAAACATTGCGCATGATTATGAGCTATCGTGCACGACGTATGGCAAAACGGGGGGAAGCAATGTTTCGATAACCGTGCGCTGCTTCGAATTCTGAACTTGTCAGAAAGTACGGATGGTCTGATCGCGCCCACGCGCTGATCAAAGAGATCAGACTGCCAGAAGATGAAAGGTCATCGTTGTTTCCCATAAAAGGCTATCAAGGGAAAGCTGAAGCACTTTCGTCCTCAAACCCTAAGAGAAAAAGAAATCTTCGCCCCGTCCCTTGCGAAATCAAGCCATGGGGGGAGGCGAGATCAAGTGGGCCGAGCTGGCTGATCAGTTTCGTAAGGACACCAGCTACCAAGAGAGTCTCCTGATGGAGCACGAGGTGCTCAACACGATCAGAGGGTTTAGAGGAAACCCCAACCTGACGATTATCCCCCCTACCGCCGACTTCCGACCAAACAACCCTCCTGAAGGGGCGGTATGTGTATACCGGGCGCTGGTGGAGTATGGCTTGATGTTGCCGCCGCAACCGGAGTTCAAGGAAGTCTTGAACTCATTTCAGATTGTCCCGGCGCAACTCTCCCCTAACGCCGTGGCCTACGTGTATTCATTCCTAAAGCTGCTGCAGGCTCAGGGGATACCGTGGAGCTTGACGTTGTTCAGGAACTTGTTCAGCTGAATGGCGGTGCCAGGGTACGGATGATGCTTGGCCCTACAGTCGAAGACGAGGAAGATGATGTTCTCAGGGGCCAGTAGTTCCCACTCAGACTGGAGGGACTACTACTTCTTTGTAAGGCTGTTATCGAGCCGACTTCGAGCCGAGCCATGCTCGGCTCGAGATCGGCTCGCTCGAAATCTTTACGGCTCGAAATACTTATAATTATTAATTAAAAATACACAAATTTAATTTTTTTAAATTAAAATACATGTAAAAATTATATTTTTATATATATATGCTATTTTTTACAAACATAAAAATAAAAA
>KZ451998.1:37869-172446 GCA_002786265.1 Apostasia shenzhenica
CCAGTAAATGGATTGATTTCGATTAATATGTAGTTGTAGTTAATTATTTACTCCATGATAATTTTCTCAATTTCTTAAGACCAAACTGAATGCTGTCATGCTAGAATAACATTTATTGTGGTTTTGTGTCGAGGTCTTATATGATTTAGTATGCCCCCTTTATATCTTTGTTCTCTCGTAGATATATTAAATGTTGTTTGATTGGTTAAACTTGCAGTAATGTGTGATGTAGTTTAAAGAAGTCAGGAAATCTTGCGGAGGAACCCTTAGGTTTTATCCTTTATTATTACTAAAATAACAAATTTGTGTAAAGGAGTTAGTACTTCTTATTTAATTTTTGAAATCTTAATTAGCTTGTATTTAGGTTTCTGTTTTGCCAGTCGGGGCTGGATGAATTAAAATCCCCTTGTGTGATGATTACTTTAAAAAAAATATACATATAATTGTTGTGTTATTATGTTCATTCTGTAGAAATTTCTTTTAATAGGGTAGGTCTATTACTATTTTTTTTAATAGGGTAGCTCTATTACAGCGGTTCTTCCTATGAACCGCTGTAATAGAGTACCCTATTTTTTTTTAATAGGGTGCTCTACTACAGCTGTTCATACTATGAACCGCTGTAATAAGTTCCGCTATTACAGCGGTTCTTTCTATGAACCGTTGTAATAGGGTACTCTATTACAGCGGTTCATAGGAAGAACCGCTGTAATAGGATACTCTTCTACAGCGGTTCAACCCGCTGTAATAGACTCTTATGGTTTTTACAGCTAAAGCATATACAGCAGTTTTCGGTGTCTTTTTACAGCGGGTGTGAACTGTTGTAATAGAATTATTCTGTACTAGTGTCTTGCCGTTAGCTTTCGACGTCGCTGGGGCCAAAGGGGGGACTGCTAGAGGCTCCTCATCAGGGAAAAGCGCTCGTATCGCTTTCGACGGGAGCCCCTCTATCTTCTTATAGCCGGTGAGGTAGCCATTCTCTATATACTCGTTGACGAGTGCCCGAAAAGAGCGGCACTTGAAGAGGAAGTGACTATAGCGCTGGTGAAACTTGCAAAACTTTGTAGGATCCTCGCCAAGTTGAGGTGTCTGGTATTCGCTACGGCTCTTGATGAACCCCTTGTCACTGAGGATTGAGAATATTTCCTTAATGATGTAGACCGACATCAAAGGACGGGGGGAGTCACCCTCGACCTTGCGCTTCCCGTGAGATAGGGGAAACTTCCGATCTCGAAAGTTTCTCTTGGGAGTGCTAGATTCCATCTTCGGGGTCTCACCTTTCTTGTCTTGGGGCGAGGCATCCTCCTGCTTGGTTTTTGACTTCAGGGCCTTTGCGTCCTTGAGATGGATTCGCTTTTCGGCTCGAGCTCTTGCCTCCATCAGTATCTTCGGCATGTCGTCGACGAAGGAGTCGTATAACTCCCTCGGCAAAATACTGTGGACGAAGATCATAGTTGATCTGTCATTGGTAGTGTCTTTCGTCTCCGCATTCATTTTTGAGAACCGATCCACATAGTTGCGCAGGGACTCATCAGGGGCCTGCCATATCTGCTAGAGCTCGTGGATTGTTCGGGACGTGGTCCTCGATGTTCCGAATCTGGTGTGGACTTGGTTGGAAAATTGATGGAAGTTTTGGACGGAGCCCTGGGGGATTTCGTCGAGCTAGTCCAGCGCCTGGCCCGTCAGAGTATTCCAGAACAGGCGACACTTGTACGCGTCTGAGATAGGATCGCTCGTCGCCAGAGCGTTCTCGAAGCGCTTCACGTGCTGGGCTGGGTCGGTGAGGCCGTCATAATCGTCGACCCTAGTGGCCTTGTAGGCGCGAGGCGCCGGCGCCGTCATTATAGAAGGCGAGAAGATTGTATCCATCTGGGGGGAGGATATACCTTGGGTCGGCTTTCGGCGGCAGCGTGGGTGCTGGCATCTTCAGGGGGCAGTTCGAGGAGCTCTGCGATAGGAGGTGGAAGCGGGCCTTTGAGAGGAAGAGTTAGAGGGAGAGGCCTCTGCTGCTGAAGGAGAGATGGAAAGTTGGCGAGGAAGGTGTTCATTGTCTGGGAAAGTGTGGCCACTACGTTCGTCAAGGTTTGGAGCTGTCAATCGTTTGCGGCAACATTGTCCTGGGGCAGGTGCGTTGCCTGCTGTCCACCGGGTGATGAGTGGTTTTCTGCATGAGTATCTTCCATGGGTGGTTGAAGGGATTGAGCTCGATCCTGTGTGAGGGTACCAAATTGTTGTGATAAGAAAACAACTAGAAGAACAAAAGAATTTTTGTTCGTGGAAAGCCGACTAAGCGGAAAAACCATGGCTCCTTTCAAGGAGGCTTTAAAGGTTTTCACTAACGTCAAGCAATGAAAATTACAGTCAGGGAGGGAATTGAGAACTTTTTGAAGGAAAGAAGAAAAAAGATCCTTTTTTTTTTCTGTTACAATGTGATTTTTATACCCTGATCTAATCCGTGAGATCACTTCAATGAAATGGGCTTCATCTTTGATGTCAGACCAGCAATACCAACTAGGCAGTCACGCCATGACCTCAATTGCTAGATGTACGAACAGTACTGCCTAGGAGGTATGGAGGACCATAACTCTTAAAAGCGGTATGATCTTCTGTTCCTCACAAGTTATATGTCAGTTCGACGCGATCCTTTCGTCTTGGCCTCTTCAGCACCTGCTGTTTAGCATGGTATCATCCTAGTTCACCGCCGAAAGGCTGTGACATCGATGCCATGTAAGCTTCCACGTATACACTCTAGATGAGACAGCGCGGATTTAGATGTAACAAAATCTGACCCACATAAGTTCGAATAAATCAAAAGCTGAGCCAAGCCAAACCAATCTAGATCCAACCCATGACCAACAATGGATCAAAATTTTAAATTAAATTTCCGTTTGATTTAGACTCATCAAAGTTTTTATTAATCAAGCATCAGTTTAAAAAATACTAAAAAACTACTGATTATTTTTTATTTATATACAATAAAATCAACATAAAACAACGTACAATGCTAAACAATGATAATGCAGAAAAACACTTACAATAAATATTAATTTTTTTTGAGAAAAATTACATAAGCAAATAAATTTCAAAATACTTTAACAATTACCTCTTGCTTCTATGTAACACATAAAAAATTTAATTTATATATTTTATTCTATAAACTTAATAACTTAAACAATCAAATCAAAATTAAATCAAATTAGGATATATCTAAAATCTAATCCAATAATCACAATCAGATCAGGTTATAGACCAACAAATCTTAAAAAATATTTATTTTCTCATTAAATTTGAATCAAATTTCTAGTGAGATTAGATCAAAATTCGACATATTTACAAGTAAAATTCTAATCACAACAATAACCAAACAGCACAAATCCAAATAAAATCGCCGCTCCTCAACTGAAAATCTCATATAGTAGCATCCAAACGCCAAGCTTGAGCATCTTGCAGTCGGCAACCTCCCAATAGGGAAACTTGTCCATTCGATCAAGTTGATGGATGCCTCTATCGAGATGAGTCGATCTTTTTCGAAGAAGTTAATAATATGAAATAAGATCTTACAAAAATTTAAAAAAAAAACACTAGTGCATAATAATGAGAAGAAGAAACTTGTTTTGACTAACAATCTAAATACAATAATATTCCCTACACAAATAAATATTGTACAATGAGAAAATATCAACTTATGTTATCCAAAGAAGCATAAGAAGCATATTACCATTAAACTAAAGTTACATGCTAACATAAACATCACAAGCTAAAACAACACAAAATAAATTTCGATAGAATCCACAATGCACATAAGGTAAGATTAACACAAGGCATGTAAACCAGATGACTATTTAGATGTTTCACTCTAAATAGTAACTGCTTGATTGTTAGGAACCTCCTTTAGAGACCTTTGAAACTTAGAATTTTGTTCTGAGTGTTGATGTAAACTCTAACACTTGACGCCACGACATCCATATTTGCTTCGCACTCACTGCAACATTCAAAGAGCAATGAACAAATAAGCAAGCAAGACTGAATGGATGACTGCGTGAATTGCAAGTGATTATAGTAACAACCTAAAATTCTGGTCTAATGTCTCCCCATCTAATGGCATGAACCCAAATTTTATTACATTGGTTAATAACTTAAACATTCAAATCAATATCAAATCAAATTAGGGTAAATCCAAAATTAATCCGGTAATCACGAACAGATCATGTTAGATCAGCAAATCTTAAAAAATATTTATTTTCTCATTGAATTCGAATCAAATCTTTGATGAGATCAGATCAAAGTTTGACCTATTTACAAGCGTAATTCCAAGTACAACAATAACCAGATAGCACAAATCCAAGTAAAATCATGGACCCTCAGCTGAAAATCTCATATAGTAACATCCAAGCACCAAGCTTGAGCATCTTATGGTCGGCAATCTCCCAGCAAGGGAACTTGTCCATCCGACTGGGTTGATGGATTTCCATATCAAGATGAGTCAACTTTTTTCGAAGAAGTTGACATGAAATAAGATCATAATTTTTTTTAAAAAGAACACTAGTGCATAGCAGATGAGATGAAGAAACTGATTTTGGCAAACTATCTAAATGCAGTAAAATTCTTTACACATATAAACAATAAACAATGTACAATGAGAAAATATCAACTTATGTGACCCAAAGAAGCATAAGAAGTATATTACCATTAAGCTAAGGTTACATGCAACACAAACATCACAACTGACATAACACAAAATAAACTTTGACAGAATCCCTAATGCACATAAGGTAAGATTAACACATGGCATATGAACCAAGCACATGAACCAGATCACCATTTAGATACTTCACTCTAAGCAGTAACTGCTTGACTATTAGGTACCTCTTTTTGAGACCTCTCCCTAAAACTCGAAATCTTGTTCAGAGCGTTGATATAAGCTCTTAACACTCAGCACCATGACATTCATGTTTGCTCCACTTCCACAACAACATTCATAGAGTAATGAGGAATAACAAAGCAAGACTGAATTGATGACAGTATGAATTGCAAGTAATTATAGTAATAGATCCTAAAATTCCGATCTAATGTCTCCCTTGTAAGGGAATGAATTTATATATTTTATTATATAACCTTAATAACTAAAAACAATCAAATCAATATCAGATGAAATCAAGGTAAATCCAAAATCTAATGTGGTAAGCACAAACAGATTAGGTTAGATCAGCAAATCCTAAAAATATTTATTTTCTCATTAAATTTGAATAAAATTTCAGATGAAATTAGATCAAGATTCAACCGATTTACAAGCATAATTCCAAGTACAACAATAACTAGACAACACGAATCCAAATAAAATCGTCACCCCTCAGCTGAAAATCTCATATTGCAACATCCAAGCAGCAAGCTTGAGCATCCTGTGGTAGATAATCTCCCAGCAAGGGAACTTGTCCATCCGACCAAGTTGATGGATTTCCATATCAAGATGAGTCAAATTTTTTAGAAAACGTTAATATGAAATAAGATCTTAAAAAATTTAAAAAGAACACTAATGTGTATAGATGAGACAAAGAAACTCATTTTGACAAACTATCAAAATACAGTAATATTGCCTACACAAACAGTGTAGAATGAGAAAATTTCAACTTATGTTATCTAAAGAAGCATAAGAAGCATATTACCACCAAGTTAAAGTTAAATGCTAACGTAAACATCACAACTGAAATAACACAAAATAAACTTCGACAGAATCCCCATTGCACATAGGGTAAGATCAGCAAAAGGCATATGAACCAGACACGAACCAGATCACCATTTAGATGCTTCACTTAAACAATAACTGCTTGACTGTTAGGTACCTCCTTTAGAGACTTTTCCCTGAAACTCAAAATCTTGTTTAGAGCATTGATATAAGCTCTAACACTCGACACCACGACATCCATGTCTGCTCCGCTACCACTGCAACATTCAAAGAGTAATGGAGAATAAGCAAGCAAGATTGAATAAATGACAGGATGAATTGCAAGTAATTATAGTAACGGAACCTAAAATTCCGGTCTAATGTCTCCCCAGTAAGGGCATGAGTTGGTTTATGGCCATTTTCATCTCCCTTAATTAGCACTCGTGTGGTAGCAACTGCATCAATTCCTTCCGTGACAGAGTTGAGAGAGTATTCCATTAGAGTTACTGGAACCTGGAGAGAAATATCCATGGTAATTCATGGCATGTAGCAGTGGAGTATAACTGAGCTTCTAAAATATTTTTCATGAAAATAAGAACAGAATGTATCATTTTTTTTAAAAAGTTGAACATATCATTATTGACATTATTTCTGCAGTGAAAAAAGTGAAAATTGCCAACTTAGATGAACTAAGAATGAAAATCGTTTTTTTTGTTGAGAATTTTTATCATAGTTGTTGAAGAATCTCCTAAGCCACTTAACACCAATGCCTCCTTTACACTTGCAGACCACAATAGTCATCTTGACATATCTCTAAAGCGTACAAAAATTCAACTTTCTCTACTTATTTCATTTTTGAGATATAATTCTCTCACGGACTTTCATCTCCCTTAATTAGCACTCGGGTGGCAAAGGTGGTTCTAGAACCAAACTTTTATCTGCTCCCTCCTGCCTCTGTGATTTTGAAATCAAACTTTGATTTGGTTGTTATGACTTCTTAAGGAACTGAATATGACTAAGGGGTAGCTCCTCAAAGTGTATGTGATCAACGTTAGCCAAAAAGAAACAATTATTTTGTAAAAGCATGTACTTTTTCTCTGGTTGATTATACAAGTAGGTTGACTCGCCCATCGCATGGTATGAGTAAGACAGTCTCTTTTCAGAATGTTGTTCGAAATGATTTGCCTCTGCCCAAAAAACATGGTAATTAACAGTCATTTAGCAATTTTGTAAATGATAATAGCGAGATATTAGGGAAAGAAATTATCGGTTGGTTATCCTAGAGAATATTCAGAAAGAAGAAAAGTCTTTTGGTTTGAAATACGCGCCTGGATGCAGGAATGTGAAGGGTCATGTCATTTTGAACTGCTTGATGGGATAGCCAAGTGTCAGGTTGTTAGGCATCGCAGGTAGGAAGTGCTTTGTCTTCCGCATCAGGTGTGGAGCAATGTGATGCTCCCTATTTCGCCTTGCTACAAAGATATATAAAGTGAACACATTTGCTGGATCCTTCTTACCTTGTCTTCTTGTCTTCAAAATTTGAATTTTCAAACAACTTTTGAGCATTTCTTAGCCACAATGGAGTTTGCCCCTTCCAACTCTTCTGCTAGGCTTAGTATCGCCAATACTGCTGCGTGCTTCTAGGTGGTGATAATAGGCTGGCATGACGCTGTGACGTATCGGAAGTTCTTGAACGACACTCGACACTTTAGAGAGAACCCCAAGCTTCAGTTTTACTATCTTAAGGTGAATAGTAGGGCCAATTAGTCGTTGAAGGGGTGCATGGTTGTCTACTATGCCCAGCTAATGAACGACTTGGTGCTGTCGTTCTCCCAAGAGCTTTTGGTAATCTTCAGCACCTTCTGGATGTTGTCGGCTCAGATATTGCCGAATGTGGTGGTGTTATCTATACCCTCGGTATCCTGCTGCAGCAGTAAAATATCGATTAAAACGTTAAGGCCTTTAGGTAGCTGTATTGCCGACAAATGAATAGTGATATTGAGGTTGTTATGCATTGAAAGTTTGAGCGAGAGCCCCTTTTTCTGACGTGCCTAGCTCCCACGCCGATTGGAGGGATAGATATTTTTTTATTAGTAGGAAACTGGGTCTAAAGTTTACTGCCCCATGACCTGCGACCTTGGTCTCTCAAAGAGACCGAAGATCTCAAAGTTAGAGGTAGCCCTAGAAAAGCTATTCAGGCAAGAGTGGCCTTTATAAGCCTTTGTGGGAAGCCTTCGCGATATCCTCGTGGAAAATGTAAGGAGATGAGATTTCATCATTTTTCCTCGCATTCGTGACAATGAGGAAGTCCCTAGAGGGGATAAGTACTAGTTTGTCCAGCGTAGAGATGAAGTCGGATCAGTCGTCTCTCCTCGGTTGGGGACGTTAAGCCAAATGCTGGAAGTTTGGAGCCAAGCATGGATGAGAGACGGGAAGAGACTTTTGGAGACCCCCGCAACGAGAATGAGCCGGTGACCATCGTCAATGACGATAATTTGGAAAGTGATCATCTTTTGTTGGCCTGACTTTTATTAGTAATGTCTCGTGTGGAGGTGTCTTCCGAGGGTCGAAAGGAGCCATGAGTGGATCTCGAGGTCAGGACTTCTCCGTGCAGCGGAGTAGTAAAGCATCCCAGGGAGGGGAATGTGAATGCTGTGGGGGGGATGAGGAGCCTGCCCAAAGAGGAGACGTATCAAAGGTACATCTTCAGCAATTTGGATGAGGGGGTTCCTTAGGAAGGAAGAATGATGGAGGGACGTCCAAATTGTTGAAGATGTACCATTTTTACGTCCCCCCCCCAAAGGAAAGGTATAGTGGGGCCCTAATGTTGGGATGGATCCTTCCGGCGATTGGAGAGAACGGAGCATCGTATTGGGCCTTACAAAGTTGGAGCAGGATCATCGGCAGACGACAGCCTGTCAGAGGGGGAGGCGATTAGACCCCTCATCGCCGATTCTGTCGCCAAGTACTAGCCCTCGGGTTCAAGCTGCGGACCTGGTCTGACGACAACCAGAGTCAGATCCTAATGTCTTTGGTCCATAGCTGAGAGGTCGGCGACTACCCCCTGGTGATGAGGGCTGTCGAGTGCATTGGAGAAGTGATGGCAACCGAGGGGTACTGGCGCTATGCCAACTGGTACACCACTTTCCAATTGAGAAGTTAAGTGTGCGACGTATTCATGGAGGTAATGAATATTTTGTCCTCCCTTCCATTCCAATCTCTCGAAGGTGGCTAGCTCTCATTCATACTTAAGGAGGTTGAGGTCAAGGCATTCCACAAGTATGAGAGCTTCTCCTTTGAAGCAGAGGGAAAGGGAGATTCATTTGTGATTTCAGAGGAAGCAGTATTGAGCGCCCATAAAAACCCTGGTAACTTATTCGCCAATTGCCTTTGGCCCTTCCGAGTCAGTTCCTTAACATGTTGAGGATTTTTTTATTAGCTGCTTCAGATTATCCATTAGTTCATGGGTGCTAGACTGAAGCAAAGCGTGTATGCCGTATTTCTCATAGAAACTTCCCACCTTGGCCAAGGTTGCTTCGTTATCTGTGATTAGGGTCATAGGGGCCCATAATCAATACAGGATGTTAACCCAAATGAAGTTTTCCACGTTCCACGCTATAGGCTTGGTTCGATCAATTTCGTGAACTAAACGACAGTGACCACTAACGTTAGTAAGGGTTTTAGAAAATCCATCCCCACACTACGAATGCAGGAGGAATTAATTGGCCTGAGGAAGCCAGTCGATCAAATAAGTAGGTCAGCATAATACTAGCACTTATTATAGGGAACTTTTATGCAAACACTTTGGCGTCCTCGTGTATTTCGGGCCAGAAATACCCTTAGCGGATTATCCTAGACACTAAACTTCTTCCGACGGTATGAGCGCTGCATTTTCCTTCATAGTTCTATTTCATAGCTTCAATAGCTTCTTTCTTTCGCAAACATGCGACCAATGGTCGAGAGTAACATCTTCGACACAGCTGTCCATCTATAAGTGTATACTTGACGCATTTGAATTTTAGCTTTCCTGCCACCCTTTTGAGTAAGCGGTTTGCTCTCTTTGAGGCAGTCAATGATGTCATCCATCCAAGAGGGAAGGACCAGGATAGAGTTCACCTCAGGTTGCTCAATGCATGGTCAAGGGAACACCAGTTGTTGCTCGAAATTGTGGTTCTCATAGTTGGCGAGGTAGTTTGCATCTTGATTTTCTTCTCATGGGACGTGAATTGAAAGTTGACGCTATGGCTCAAACCCGTGCTAAGCGTTTTTTTAGGATATCATGTTGTTCGAAAGTTTCGAGTTACCTGATTGGCAATTAACATAGAGTTGCTGAAGACCTGCAGATATTCTATGTCCATCTTTTGAGAAAATATGAGGACAACATAGAGTGCCTTGTATTCGATTTGATTGTTTATTGCTAGGAAATCCAGTCGTAAGGACCTTTTGAATTTCAAGCCATCGAGGCTAGTCAAGAGAAAACTGACTTCAAAGGATTGGTGACTAGATGAGCCGTTGATGTGTAACGTCTAGGGAGTTTGAGTTCTTTCCTGCGGCGGTCGCTTCGTTGTTGTAAGTTTGGCGATGAAGTCGGCTAGAGCTTGAGCTTTGATGGTCATCCTCGAAAAGAGAATGAAGTCGAACTCACCGAGTTCGATCGACCACTTTAGCAACCTACCCAATGCTTCCTGTGACCACTTCAATTGGGTGAGCTTGGCAAATAGGCAGAGCCTTCAAGCTGCGATCACTAAGGTCGTTGCCAGTTTCTTGAGCACTAGGTACTGTAGGTCCACCCCAGTAAGGACGTGACTGACGTAGTAACCGGCCTCTGGAGCCCTTCATTCTTCCTGACGAGTACCACGGAGACGGCAATGCCGGAAGCTCCCAGGTATAATGGAAGTACTTTTTCCTTCACCGGGCACTGAGTGTCATCGTCAAATATTTGTTCGTGGAGGTGAATGCGTTTTCACATTCCAGAGTCCAGCTATGCTTAGTGTTGTGCAACAGTCTGATGAACGGAAGGCGTTTGTCCCTAAACATTGATGTGAATCGGCCCAAACATGCAACTTGCCTTGCCGGTTTGTGAGCATCAGAAATTGTGGTTGGAAAGGACATGTTTAGAATTGCAATGATTTTGTCGGAGTTAGCCTCAATTTCCCGGTACGACACCAAATATCCAAAAACGTTTCCCGATGTAGTGACAAACTTTTGAGGGTTGAGGTTTAGTTTGTATCTTTGCATTGTGCCAAGAGTCTCCTTGAGGTCGGCCAGGTGTCGTTGAAAGTCGCGGCTCTTAAATGTCGTTGATGTAGGCTTTAAGATTCGTAGCCATTAAGTCCTTGAAGACTTTGTCGACGTTTTTAAACCAGAATAGTGTAATTTTGTAACAAAAAGTGCCAAACTCGATCATGAAAGCTGTTTTTTCCTTATCTTCCACTGCCATTTTCATTTGATGATATCCAGGGAATGTGTTGAGGAAACTCATTACCCGAAACCCCTTGGTCTAATCATCTAGACTGTTTAAGCGCAACAGAGGGTTAACAAATCTTAAAACAAGCCAACTTTAGGTCCTAGAAGTTGACGCACATGCACTATTTTCCATTAGACTTCTTGACTACGGCCACATTGGGCTAGTTCGGGTAACAAACTTCTCGTGTGAACCCTATCTCTAGCAGATTTTCCACCTCCTCCTTGATAGGTTGTAGGCATTCGCCTCCCATCATACGTTGCTTTTGTTTTACGAGATTTGCAGATGCTAAAACAATGAGGCGATGCTCCACACTTTCTCTGCCTAAACCTAGAATGGCAAATGCTACTAAAGCAAACACATCAACATAATTAGAAACGAGGTGCAAAACATCCGCCATCTCTATTTCATTTAACATAGAAGAAATCATTAAAGTTTGGGTACAATCGCCCTCGTTTATAGGTACAATAATAGCGACTTCTTTAGGATTAATCTCCTCTTTCATCCCTTGGTCTGCAGCAATGTGAAGTGATTTTAGTGTTTGCATCGGATCTCCACGTACAATGACAACCCCAACTGAAGTCAGGACCTTGGCGCATAAGTGGGGAGCAGACACCACTATTCGAAAGGCATTAAGAGTGGTATGCCCCAAGATAGCATTGTAGCTAGAGGATGTCCGGATTACTATGAAGGTGACCAGAAGGGAGAGCTGCCCTTTGACTTCCTTGAAGGTGATTGGGCCTTACCGCTGGAGGGAGATGCTTACTAGTATAGGTGAGGCGGTTGTCAAGAAACCAAAGGAGTATTGCTGCACAAGTTCACCATCTTCTCCAATCCTGCGTGAGGGCACCAAAGAATGTTGACAGTGCGAATCAACTACGATGAAATCCAGAGGGAAACAAGATTCAATGTTTGATCCTACATAAGCATTAGTAACAATAGAAGAGGAAAAATAGTATATTCGTAACAAGCTAAGGAGATTGATTTAAGGTGGTTCATAGAGATCCTTCTATGTCCACCTGTCAGCTCAGCTAAAACAAACATTTCATTAATTAAGAAAGCTCTGCAAAGGTGAATGACAAGCCATCACTACCATATGTGTCCTTCCAAGTGATGGAAGGGGGTATTTATAGATATTCTTGATACCAGTTGGTGGGGAAAGTTGGAATATCCATCCGTAATCACTGAGAGAAAGTGGGCATTATGGCACTTGTAGATGGAGTAATGGTCCAATAACCAGCTTAGAAACTTGTAAGCTGTTGCAACATGTCCTTCTTAGACCCAATCTACCAGAGATGTAATGATAGTGAAAATTTCAGTGACATGGGGACATATCATGCTACCAGAGATATGTGGTGATTTATCAGGAGAGTGGAGCTCATTGGGCAGTGAAATGGAAGAGGATAAACTGACTTGCCAATGCCCAGATGAGAGGGACGTTTGCTACTCGTGTGGGTTGGTATAAAAAACGTACTCGTAGGGAACGAGTACAAGGAGCCAATTACGAGTAACAAGAGGAGCCTCCCACATAATGAAGTGACCATTGAGGCTTAAGGATCTCAGCTCTTGTGGCTTATTGACTCAGCCTTATGGTGGAAGAGGTGACATTGGGGGCATGTGGATGGTTCTGATGAGTCGCGCAGATTTCTTGTCAACATTTAGCCCTCAAGTAAATGACGCAATATTTCATATGCAACAGTTTTGCTTTTTAGAATATGAAGAGTTGCAGGGTGTCCATTTAAAGCTTTGAAGGGTGATTTCTTTCTTCATCTTACTAAATTGATAGAAGTTCTTCCTTGAATGAAAATGAACAATTCCGATGAGGAGATGATGGCAATTTTCAAGTGATGCGCCAAGAAGGGACCCGTTGTTGAGGTGTCTGAAATGTCGATGGAACAACTGTTGGAGAAGAAGTTTAGGTCTGCCAAGTCATCAAACAAGGTGGCAACCCTCTATGGGGGAGACATCTGATCTCGGCACGAGCACCTTAGAGGTTAGGGAAAACGCCTCTTCAACGAGCAACTTGTCCTTAGAGGAGCCCGTATAGACTGATGAGGAGAAACCTTCAACGCCTTCCTTTGTGACAGAAGCTGTCCCCTCACTAGTCCATGGCAAAAGTTTGCTTCCAGAGAGCCTTGCTGACTCAAGTATTCGACGACAGAAGAACATTGCATTGCTGTGAAGTAGTTGGCGGACGACGCTGAAGTCCATCCATTCCTTGGTGGGCTATTAGGGAGTGAACAAACCATCAAGGAGTGCATCAAGCTTACTTGGATTTGGCTCAAGCTCGTCACATTTTGTAATAGCTTTCAGAGCTCGCTCACAAGCATTCAAATATGAAGGTGCAAAGGATGGACATGGACATAAAACATCTCCAAGGGGAGAATAAGCGGTTGAAGCATCAACTAGTGCAAGGGAACCTAGCGAACAGATCATGTTAATGGATGCTAGGGCAGCTTAATGTAAATTTGAACAGTTGCAGTGGAAAACATTGGAGAAGAGTGCGAGCTTGGCGAATGACATGGTAGTACTGAGCATGTTCAACCACCGACTGGTAGAGGAGGCAAACACAATGAGGGACCAGGAGAATGCCGCCCACTTTGATCTGAACCAGTGGTTTAGGGCGACTGAGGACAATGCGGTCAGTGCAAAAATAAGAGAAGCCTTGGAGAATGAGGTGAAGCTCCTGAAAAACTTGGCTGATTTTGAGGTCCTGGAAATACACCACCACAGCCATGTGGAAGAGGCTGTTGATAGCATTGTTTCCACCCTACATTGCTCCATCATAGGAGCGAAAATAGAGAACTAGGCTGTTTTCGACTTTTGCCTATGGAGGTTGGCTGATTTAGGCTGTTTTAGGCCTTTTGCCTATGGAGGTTGGTGGATTTAGGCCTTTTCGAGATCCTAATTGCCAGATATTGGCGGGTCGTAAAAATCTTTGGAGATTCCTCCGTCCAGGGGAGCCGTCTAGTTCGTGAGGAGCGATACCGCCACCGTTTGTTGACCTAGAAAAAAGGAGGCTCGAGAGTACTGAAGTGATCTCAAGGAATTCTGCTGATGGAAAGGATGGTGGAGGAAGATCACCCATCCAGGAGGAATTCATGGGAGGGCTTTTGTGGATTTGGCGGTTATTGGTCCGCATCCTGGAGTCGTCCTTGAAGGTGTTCCACTACTTCACATGGCATCTTGTAGTCCTTGAAATTAAACTTTTCTTTGCTCCCAAAGGGTGAGGCAGGGCGATTCTGGAAGCAAACTTTTATCTGCTCTCTCCTTCCCTTGCAATTTTGAAACCAAACTTCGATTTCGTTAGCTATGAGTTTGTAAGGAACTGAATGCAACTAGGGTGACTCCTTCCATATATCTGCAATGAATGTTAGCCAAAAAGAAACAAGTATTTTTGCAGAATCATGTACCTTTTTTATTCTCGAATGGAATAAGATTCTTTTGTAACTTCCATACATTCATATTTTCATGTTCCTTTGATCTGAGTAGTGAATACAAGTAGCCATGCCAATCATACGAATAGGTTAACTTGCTCATCATGTGGTACGACTTAAGAGAATTTCAACCCAGAGCGTAGTTCAAAATGATTTGCCCTTGCCAAAAGAAATGTGGTAGTTGACACTCACTTACAAAAATTCTATAAATGATAAGGGAAAGATATTACTGGTTGGTTATTCTAGAGAATATCCCTAAGGAATAGAAGGCCTTTTTGAATTGCCTGATGGGACAACCGGGTGCAGGTTGTCTAGAGAAGTGGTTAGGCGACGCTTCAGCTTTCACATCAGTAGTGGAGCGCTGTGGCGTTTCTTGTTCTGCTTGCTACGGGATATAAAAATGGCGTACCTTAGACCCTCATCACGCTCCTTTGTCTTCCGCGTTTGATTCTTCAAACAGTTTCTGAGCTTTTCTCAACTGCAGTGGAGTTTTCCCCTTCCATTTCTTCTGTTAAGCTCAGCGTCGCCAATACCATCGCGTGCTTCCGGGGTGCGATAACGAGCCAGTGTTTTTGAACAACACCTAGTATTTCAGGAAGAACCTCAACCTTCAGTTTTACCATCCTAAGAAAGAAAGTACGATCAACTAGTTGCCAAAGGAGTGCGTCGCAGTCTACTATGCCCAGCTAGTGAACAATTTGTGGCTATCGTTCTACTGGGAGTTCTTGGAGATCTCCAGTACCATCCAGATGGCGCTCGTTGAGATATCACCGAACGCAATGGCATTATCTACGCCCTTGATATCCTACTACAGCAGTAAAATATTGACTAAAGCGTTGAGGCCTTCAGATGGTTGTAGCACTAGCAGATGAATAGTGAGTATTGGGGCTATTACATCTTGAAGATTTGGGCAAGAGTCCTTTTCTCCATGGTGCCTAGCTCCGATGCCAAGTGGAGCGATAGGTATTATTTATTGGTAGGGATCGCCAAAAGTTTACTGCCCCCATTGCCTGTGACCCTAATCTCTGGAAGAGACCGAAGTTAGAAGCAGCCTTGGAGAGGCTGTTTAGACAACAGTGGCCTTTGCAGGACTTTGTAGGGAACCTTGGTGATGCCCTCGTGGAGAATGCGAGGTAAGGGGATTTTGTCACTCTTCCTTGCATTTGTGATGATAAGTCCTTAAAAGGGAGGAGCACCGCTTCCACCAGTGGAGGAATGAAGTCGGATCAGTCGTCGCCCCTTCCTCCACTGGGGACACTAGGTTGAGTGTTGGGAATTTAGAGCCCAATGCAAAGGAGAGACGGAAAGATACTCCTGCAGCCCCCCACAACGAGAATGAGCTAATGACCATGGACGATGGCAGCAATTTCAAGGGAGGGTGATCATTTTCTGTTGGCCCGACTTCTGTCAATAAGGTCTCGTGTGAAAGGGCCATCCGTGGGTCAAAAGGAGTGATGAGATGATCCCGAAGTCATGACTTTGCCATCGAGCAAAGTAGCATAGCGTCGTCCCCAAAAGGGGGATGTGAATGTTGTAAGAGCAGAGGAGCCTGTCTCAAAGAGGAGATGTACTAGAGATATATTAAACTCGAAAATTGATGAAGCCACCCATACAAACTATAGATAGAAAATTTTTAAAAATTTTATGGTAGGGACACGATGCCATCAGACCATCTATCTATTCCAAATAAGATTCACTCGGCGCCCGAGATCCCACTACGTGGCGTCGATCTGGATGGAGGATTGATATCAGCAGATTTGGTAGCAGGCATGATTGGTAGTTGATCAGAGAATTGAAAATCCCCATTTAAATTAATTTATTAATTTGAATGGGAATATTCCAAATTTTGGGATGATTTCGTTTATTTCCTTTTTTTAGACACTCATATTTAGCATGTTTGTAATCCTTTAATTTCCGCATTTATTAAGTATTTTGAATTTTGATTGTAATATACCTATATAAAAGTATGGACTGGTATTAGTTGTTCTTAATCCTGCAATAAAATTATTTTAAATTTAAATAATATATGTTATATCCCGATGAAGGGAAAAGTTGGGGCCTTGGGTGAGAATTCCTAAATACCTTAAATAAATTTAAGGTATTTCTCCAATTTTTTTCGCATTTAAATCACGATTTAAACTAGTCAAAATGCAGGCCCCTTTATGCAATTTTCTGTCCTAAAATCTATTTTTTTATTTTTTCCTTCTTTCTCTCTGTGGAACCGACCGGCCTCGCCTCCGCGCGCGTTCGCCCGCTTCACCTCCATCACCTGTCTCGCCTCCGCAACCTAGCCAACCCGCCGACCACCGGTGACGCCGTTGCCGCTTTGGTCGCTCTGCTCCACCTCCGACTGTAGCCTTCGCTGAGCCCGAGCGCCACCTACAAGCGCTCGCCTGCCTCCACTTCCGCCCTGTCGGTCCACCGGCCACCCCGGTGACGCCAGCGACCTCGACGCCGTCGTTCCAGTCGCTCCGCTCCACTGTCGTCAGCAACCTTCACCCGATCACTGATAGACTTAGAACTTTGATATATTTTACACCTCATTTTATTATAATTTTGTTAATATTTAATTTTCTACTTAGCTAAAAAATTGTATCATTTTAACTATTGCAGATTTAATTTCAGATTTGCTGCATTTCAGTAATTTGGACATATCTCATGCTAGAAATGTCCAATTCAGGTGATGATTGAAGTGTTAGATAGCTGACTTCAGGCTCTACAACTCTTTAGAAGAAAGTAAAGGCTAAATCATCCATTATCCTATTGAAAAATCTAATGCAATCTGGCTGTGTCATAAAAATCCGAATTTAACTTGACCAATGGGCCATGATTTGATCAAGAATATCAAGGGCTAGATTTAAAGATGAGCATTATGGTTTAAAATAGCATTAGCTCTTCCCTTTTGGCCAACATACTTTGCATTTTTGTTCCTTAAAAGTAGAAATGTTTCATTTATTCTTCAATGAAATAAGGAGGTGGGAGCAAAAGTGGAAGCATTCTGTTATTTCATGCATGAAAATGGGACATAAAACATGGAAGAAAAGAAGGTATTTCTCCTATATATACCATGAAAATTTAGAGGAACAGAAGAAGAGGGAGAAGTGAATGAAGTGATGCAAAGTCAAAGAAAGAAAGCAAAGAATCACAAGGAGAAAAAAAGAGGCTATTTCTTCTATCATTTTGTCTCATTTATTTTTCAAATGTTATTTCCTTCTAAAATTTTCATTATTGTTATGGGTTGTTAAATCTATTGTACTAAAATTATGTAAGTTAAGACTTTATTTATGCGAGTTTTAAATCTTTTATTATAAATCTTCATTTCTATTTATGCAATTGTTGATGTATATTCTTAATATCTGTTAATGGATTGATCGCCATTAACACAATTTTATAACTTGCCTTAAACACCGAGAAGAGATAGGTTAAGTTAAAGAAAATTATATCAATGACATAAAATTAAATTGGCTAGAGATAGATTCCAATTTTCTTTTATGCGACTCTTAGCAAATAGATGATCCATTCGACTTCATTGAAAGCTAAGAATTTCATAAAAATTAATGCATTTTGAGTTGATTATTTGCATAGAGATATAGCAAATGGTCAATCCAAGGAATTGGGTAATAATCAATATAAAGAAATTTTGTCGTAGCAAAAATCTTAATTTGATTTGTATGAAGGTTTAAAGTCAAGGTTTATACATGTCTTGGTGTTTTAAATTATAGTTGTGCTTATTCAAATTTTGTGCTTTTGAAAAAAAAAAAAACTTTAATTTATAAACTACTCTTTTAATGTTTCTCTTAGGTTTAAATTAAGACAAAAATTGTATAATTTTGGTACTTAGGTGTTCAATCTTCGTGGGAACGATTTGGTCTTATTGACTATAATAGTTGAGTTGATTTTGTATACTTGCAAAAATATACAACAATCACTATCTCGCCTCACACGCCCGAGCCGAGATCCGCGCGAGTAGAGCCGAGAACTGCGCGAGCTCCGCTCGCCCGCCTCCGCCTTCACTTCTAGGTGATCCACCAGCTACCGCTGTGTCGGCGACCCCGTAGCCGCGCCTTCCCGACTGCCCAGCTCCACAGCCATGGTCCTGCTATTCCGCAACCCCGCAAACTCCACCCAGTTTAACCTCGCCGTTAGTGCGCTCGCTCCGCTCGCCCTTGCCACTGCCTTGCGTGCTCTCAGTTTCAGCCTCCCGCTGAACCCCACAGTACTGCCGATAACACAGACGATTCACGGGTTGCTGAAATTCAATCTTGAGATCCGGATTCTCCTCTCAAGGTAAACCCGAACAACTGAATACTTTGAAAATCCTGTGAGATCTTGTTGTGGTATTTGTTATTGAGATTGTTTGATTTGCTCACCCGTGTAAACCTGGAATTATATTGTGTGATAAATTGCTGTTGAATATTATTATTTGTGAGCATACATATACTACTGCGCATCCCTAACTCTGACTTGTTGAGATAAAATTGCCTAAAATTATTTGGTAAATTTACTAGAATCATTTGGATTTGTTTCTAGATATTTAAAATTGACTCACTTCACGGACCTATAATTTCTTAGTTATTATATAATTATTATCAGTAATAATCCTGAACAATTTTATGCTCATCTGTTAATATTACTTACTGATCTCTAATTAGAACTGTATCACGCATATTGTCCCGCATCAAATTATATATAGATAGACAGAGAAAGTGATAAAAAGAGTTCATCCACCACCTGAACAATGCTATCAACTGCTTTGTAAGCAGCATCTACAGGACCTGTTCCAACTGAACATGCAACCTTCTCAACCCCTTCAGAATCAGTTAGTTTAACTGTTGCAGTGGAAAGGCCAAGTGTTCCTGATGTTACCTGTTTTCAGAAAACAACATCTCATGCCACAGAATGAGGACAAAATACAACAAATTATAAAATTAGTGTTGATATGCTGAGTTAACCTGAAGATCACCAAGCGACCAAATGACTTTGGGCTGAAAAATTTCGCTAGAAACAAGCGCTTCAATGTCATCATCAGATACCCTCTGGGAAAAAAAAAGAGTAATTACTTGTACTGTAATGAAATTCTCTATATCTTTCATACCCATTATTTCAGGATGAACATTTCTTCATTCTTGCAATGAATCACATCTTAAACTTCTAATAATTCATATATCATCATTTCCTCTTCAAGGAGATATTAAGCTCATGAGCTTCAGATGCTTGAATCAGATAAGAGTAATAAGACTGTATTTGTTTTCCACACTTTGAGGAAGATTATGAGAAGAAGACTTACTATAAAGATTTTACAGCAGAATAATTAATGTAAAGGCTTAGATAAGGGCTTTTGGGTTAGCAGTGGCTGGGAAGTGATTTCAAGCATATGATCATGCAAACAATGATCTGTCAGCCTATCTAAAGACTAGTTATTTGAGAACATAGACTACTGATTTAATGAAGGGGTTTTCTCACATACAGAAGATATGAATCCGTCAGAAGAATACGAGACTTAATAAGCCAGCAGCAGATTTATGTAAAACATGCAATATGGTCACAGCTCATCAGCCATTTCTAAGGTTCTACTTTGTGTACGAGTTAAAGATTCCCAAGTACAGTGGATAGCCCAATGTTAAAAGTTGCTAACTCGATGAATTTTCAAGCAATAGTTGAAGCACTAGGCCAAAAACACCGCAATTATTACCTCAGCCCTTGCTCCAGCCAAAGTAGAAAAAACTGCTAAAAGAGCAAATCACTTTCACTGCCCTTGTGAAAATCTTTACTACTTCATCTAGTGGACAGATCAAAAATCAAACAGCCTAAGAGCAATACATATTATTTTAAACACGAGGATGAAAAGAAAGAATCATATCAGAATGCTGTAGATCTTGTTTAAAAAATGGCCTAAAATACGAGGCATGTAAAGCAATCCAAATGCTTCAGCTATAAAGCACAGATACTTCGTGAAACCTAATGTATCCGTATCGCATTCGTATCAAATACAGATACTCCCCGATACTACATCGATACGTATCCGATATACCACGTAGCGTATTAAGTTTTATTTATAATTTTTAAAAATCTGATACTGACCCGATACTTGTCCGATACTTGTCAGATACTTTCTGATACTTTTAATTAAATAAAAAAATTAAAATAAATGATCAGACCTACACGATAAAAAATAAAAAATATTTTATACATAAAATACAACTCATGCATAAACTTAAATATTAAGATTGAGAGATATATTGAACTCATGCAACTAGAATTGCAAAAAATTTTATGCACGCTAATGTTTCGATAATAGAAAAAAGATTTGGTATCTGTAAGCAGCTGCGTCATCTAGTTTTTCTACCTTAATCGTACTATCTTTGCTTTTGTTAGACACAGATCACTTTTTATTTTACTTTAATCAAGTTCATATTATGAAACGGATAGAAATTTAGTCTTTTCTTATTTTATTTATTTATTTAGTTAAAGACTTAAAGAGAGGAGAGCATGTATCTACTTTGAACAGATTAGTGTATCTGAGTTTATGTCACATCATTTATATTATTTTCAATTATATATTGTTTGCATCGAGTTAATTGATTTAAGTCGGAATTAAATTAAAACTAAAACTAATTTATTGATGTATATTTAAACTCTCATCTCACTTAGATAATCTGTGATAAATTAAAAAATAATTAAACAAACTTTTATTTTTGGCAGTTTAATTGTTTACAATATTTTTTTAGTGATATTAAAAATATTTTAAGAAATATAATTAATTTGAAAAAAATTTAAAAGATATTTTTAAAAATTATGACTTATCATAGATTTATATCTTAAATATGAGAATATGACGTATTACACACATACATAACAGTCGTATCCTGACATATTCGTATCCTACTTTTTTTTTTATTTTGGCGTATTGTAGTACCCGTATCGTATCATATCAGTATCGCTATATCGTACTCGTGCTTCATAGGCTTTATGCCTATAACATTAAGGAATAACTCATAAATAAATCGGTTTAAGAGACACAAACTGAAAACGTGCTTAAATCAATCAAGCAAGTCAAGTGAATCAGCGAAATGGTTTCAAGGAAAACACAACATAAGCCAAGTGGTAATTTCTGTGTTTTTTTTCAGATAACAACCAGCATGACGCCATAAAATTTGTTGAAGGAGCTATACATGCAGAACTTTTAACAGTTTTATTTTAAACATTATCTAAAAAACTTAAGAAGTTAACCCATATACAGCCCACAGTCTGGAAAAGCTTCATCAAGAAAAACAAAAAAAAATCCTTTTAAGTAGAAAGACGAACAATTTTTGAAACTTGGCCTTGCCAAGAAAGAAGAACAATTTACATTAGTTTAAAACCCTTCAACTTCTTTAAATGGCTTACACTAGAATTATGTCTCATTGTGATTCCAGAAAGTAGCCTCTTTGTTAGACAAAGGTAAACCCAGGTAACCTTCTCCCAGAGAATTTTTGAAGTCTACATTACATAAGCCTGGCTATAATAATACCTCGTAAAGGGGAAATCATCAAGAAGAGCACATTAACAAAAGTTTAAGCTAGAACAAATAAAAGTCTCCCACATTTCTCTTATTACTTCAAAACAAGAACCATCCACTCCAAACTGAAAAATCTTCAAATATGATGCATCTTATTAAGTTGGCTGTTTTCCACTTTTCAAAGCGACATGCAGTAAAAAATGTATTTAAAAATACCAACGGAAAATCCAATGCAACACATGATCACTATGAAAAAGAAGAAACACAACCCTGACAACATCAGACAATAAAACTCATCCACATATCCAAACTTATTGAGCTTTGCTTAAAACTCAACTTCTAGCAGAGCTAAAAAAAAATCTAGCACAGCTAGTGCAAGATATTCAAATCAAATGACAAGATTCGCATAGTTATTCAGTAATATTAACAACATATTTATTGAGTATAGGAGGTTATATTTTCTTGCTAAATGTAGGGAAAGACACTAATCTATCAGGAATGGCAAAGCAGCTGTCTATGAAATTGGTCTAGCATACAATAACTGAAGAAGCCTTCATACCTACAATTCCAGCTTCTATTTTCAAATTACTTCACCTTGTTCATTGCACTATTTAAGTTTACCCTAAATGTTTTATAACGCAGCTGGCAATGCCAACAAATAAATAAATAAATGTTTTATACCACATCAACTGATAGATCAAGCATAACAAATGAATCTTGATTGGGCCTGGGGATCACCTTTTTCTTCTCTGCAATCTCTTTGAACCGCTTAAAGATATCATCGAGCTCCTTCCCCGATACATCATAACCAAGCTGAGAACAAACAGAACATCTCACTGAAAATATAAACATGACAAATTAAATTCATACTGACCCCAAGCAAAGAACAAGTGTACCAACCTCTATAAGTTTAGACTTCAAAGCATGACGACCACTGAAAATAGTTTTACATAAGACTGAAATTAGCATAAAGAATTCAACAAGAACAATTCCTTTTAGAATTTGAGGCAATGATGACCCATAGAATAAGGCAAACAATGTTGTAAACTTTCAAGTTTCATGCACAATGCAATCTTCATGTAACATAACATGCAAAACTTGTAATGGTTGAGTCCACTGTAAATATTGTCCGCTTTGACTTGTTGAGCCTCACAATTTTAAAAGGCATCTATAAAGGGTAAGGGTGTGTTTTCATATATACCCAGTATCTATCTCGTGTTTTGCCTAAATACGTGACATCTATAAGGGATGTACCTTAAGGTAAATCACACATCGCAAAGCACTGGAATGATGCTAGATAAAGATGAGAGTACACCCTTACCATAATAGACGCTTTTTAAAACTATGAGGCCCACTGGGTTAAAGTAAACAATATCTATAGAGGGTTGGGCCATTTTAGATAGCATTAGAATCACTTCGTATGACCTCTTGAGCAATGGTAGTGCAAAACTTAGCAAAGACGCTAAGTATCAAAAGGTGGGGCATATGTGACATCAATGGAGGATACACACTTAAGCAAATTTCACATCAATAAAGCACAGGAGAGATGCTAGATGAGAACACCCTTACCCCACTAAAACCTAGGATTTCCTACCCAAACCTTATGTTTCACATGTCACGTTGATTGGGTTAGTCAGTTTGAGACGAGCAAGTCACCATGCCCATGGCCACCTCTAAACCAAACAAATCCGTTGTTTATTACTTTTTAGTACAAATTTTTCCTATGTGAAAGAGTGTAATAGAAACAAAGCATTAGGCCTTTACTAGTTTGGGGGAAAAAAAACTCAAACTCCTCCAAAAATACTTCCATCAATATTTTATATTTATTTCATAATGAAACATAAATTTAAATATTAAAAATCAACTTTATTTCTCATCGCACAAAAATTTTGACTTTAAAAGTTAATATTATTTCACATTCTATACACATACAATAAAAAATAAATAAATTTTATTTCACATTCAATACAATTCTCAATTAAAAAAATAACTTTATTTTACAGTATAACATTAAAATTCATTTCTTTCTCTTTCAATCTCAAAAAACTTTAGATATCCCCAAAATATACTCCAACTAAATGAGTCCATCATGTAGCTAACTCCACCTAGTAGAATAAAAACTTAGTTGTTATTATTATTGTTAATTTTAAATAGAGACTTATATACACCTCAAACAAAACTTTTCTATTCACATGATAATTATTCAAGTAAAATACCTATAATGTAAATGCTCAAAAAGCATAACTATTATAATGTCAATACTATACTTAAGTGTTATCAGTTTTTCCAATTAAAAATGAGAAATATATACATATTCAAGTCATTGTATGTAAATTTTCTAGAACACCGACTACGTACTTTGTCTTAACCAAGTAATACGTGATTCTAGTTCGTTAATACTTTCCATCAATAAAAAAAAAACCACATTAGCATAACTTTTGTGAGAGATAAGAGTGTAGAAAAATGAATAATTATGATATTTGAGAATGTGCAATCTAATTTATGTGACTTATATGGTTAATATGTAAATAGACACTTCTATCCAACAAAAACTACTTCACCCCACATTTTCATTGCATGTTGTGATGGGGGACGATTTGTGGCTTGTGGTTGGGATGAAACAATCATTGAAAAAATGATTATGAGAAATATTCAGCGGAATCCCATATCAATCCGAAAATGCAGATGTCTGAATATTATCACACGATCGAAATCCCAAGAAATTGGAGTATATTAAAAGCAATAAGAATAATTACAACTACAACAAACTAGCCTTTTATTCCACTAGGTGTGATCGACTACATTAATCCTTTATTTCTATTGTACTATATCAAATAACAAACCCTTATTTAGTTCCAAATATGTAAGATCATTTCTTAAAATTTCTAACCATGTCTTTGTTGGTCATTCTCTTATTATTACAGAAAGATCCAATAATTTAATTTTTCTTATTAGAGCTTCTAACAGTCAATGATTTATATGTCCAAGCCATCTAAGCCAATTCTTTTTGAGCATATCCTTCATTAAAGTCACTCCAACCTTTTCGTGGATATACTCATTTTTCATATTCTACTTTCGCGTATACAGCTCAACCACCTTAGCATCTCCATTTCTGTGATACTTATCTTATTTGTGTGTTCCTACTTTATAAGTCGATAATCAGCACCATATAATGTCACTGACAAGTACTTTTATCTTGACCGGTATCTAAACCGCCTGCTCTTCCTAATAAGTTAAGCATTACTTATTATCTTCACACTACAAGTACTTCTATCTTAACTAAATTTATATATTTAATTTTTGATTTACTAAGAAGAAAATCTTTAGATTTTAATGTATTTTCTCATAACTCAAAGTTTGCTTTAGTATATTGTCTAATTTTATCAACGAGGATAATATCATTTGCAAAAAGTTTACATTAAGGTACTTTTTCTTGAAAGTGTCATGTCAAAACTTTCATAATCAATATAAAAAAATATGAACTTAAAGCTGAACCTTCGTATAGTCCAACTAAAATAAGAAAATTCTTAGTTAAACCCTTTTGTGTTCGAATTGATGTAACACTCTTTATACTTATTCTGAATAACTTGAATGTAAGTAATGGAATTCCATTTTTTTTCAAAGCTTTCCAAAGCACTTCCCTTGGGGCTTTATCATAATCTCTTTCTAACTTAATAAAAGATGAATGCAGATCTTCTTTTCTTCCTAAATATTTTCATTAAATCTTTTAACAAATGGATAGCATTCATAGCAGACTACCTGACATAAAAACCAAACTGATTCCGTGATACCTTATCATCACGATGTAATTTATGCTCGATTACCTTCCTTTAAGATTTTAAAGCATGATTCATTAACTTAGTTTCTCAATAATTAGCATAAAATTGTACATTGTCTTTATTCTTATAAATAAATACCAATGTACTCATTTTCTATTCAATTAATATCTTTTTAGTTTTTAAAATTATACTAAACTAGTAAACTAAGAAACTCCTTTATTTCTCATACATTTGCAAATATCTATTTAAATGTCATCAATACTATTATTTTTTCATATTTTATCTTCTTTGTAATCTTTCAACTTCAGCTTTACTTATACGACGAATATACGAGCAATTTCTATTTTGTTTAGATGCTAAAATCAATATGATCAATCATATTTCAAAACTGTCATTGAAAAATTTTTCAAAGTAACTCATCCATTTGTGTTGAGTATCTTTATTCTTAAACACTTTTTGATCATCATTTTTAATACATTTTATTACAATTAAGTCTTTAATTTTTTTATCTCATTTTAGCAAACTTATATGTGTTCCTTTTCTTCTTTGGTGTTCAACTTTCTATAAAGATCATCAAAAGGCACATCCTTACAATACAGACTACTTTTTTAAATTCCTATTGAGTAATTCTATAATTCTCTCTTACATTTATACTAGTTTTTACAATAAAATTTTTTTCTTTAATTTTTTTCTTATATTTCTTCTTTCTACCATCATGTATTTTTATTTTTTAATGTTTTTCCTTTAAGTTCTCCTAATATATTTTTTGCAATTTTACGAATGCAGTTAGCAATTCTAAACCACATAAGATCAGCTTCTCCTTTAATGCCCAACTGGCTATGTTCTAAAATCCTATTTTTAAAAATATTTTTATTCTCATTCTTTAAATTACACCATCAAGCTCAAGGGTACTATTTTGATTTAGTATTCATTCTCCAGCTCTTCATTCTAAAATTTAAGACCATTAATCGATGTTGGGTAGTCAAGCATTCATTTCGAATGATCTTATGATCTTTATGGTCCATATAATCAATTTTTTTTTTAAATAATCAATCAGTATTCTTGAAGATCCATTTCTATAAGTGTAATATTCTCATTTCTTCTTTTAATCATAAGGTGATCGTATAAAGGGATAAGCATCACAATGAATCAATGTTGAGTTATCACAACTTTCAGAGGTCAAAACAACCAACATAATCCTCGCATAAATGCAATGGTGTAAGGTTTCATTCATAAATATATAGTTTTCTAAATAAGGCTACGTGAATAATATTTACAGAAATGCAAATGAAACTGAAAGTACATCTAAATTACAAAAAATACTATGAGAAATACCTAAAAAATAGGGAATTTTTCCTCCATATGTATAAACGGATTTGGATAGCTGTTTACATTTTTTGAAAAACAACTAAACTTATCTTAATTCTATTTTATTTAACTTAAGTATGTGGATATTTAACTATGAAATTGGAGATTTATGCATTCAAATAAATATATTTTGATAATTTATTATTTAAATAACACTATCAAATATTTAAATAATAAATATTCAAATGATCGTCCTTGCCCTGCATCAAATCCCGTCACCTAGAACTCATCTATGGCAAGTTGTATTATTGGTGTGTTGGGAATAACCTTCCAATCTAAGCCATTTGCATCCGAAAGTAACATCAAAAGTCGTTTAATGAGAAGGCACATATGATCCTTTGATGCTTCGTTTTCTTTTCTCGAATTAAAAATGTGTAGAGAACGAATCAAATCATCAAAATTTTATTTAAGAAAATTCATCTACCTTAGAAAAGGGACTTTTGCTCGTCATACATATAAACATATTTTGATGTGTGTAAACTTCTTCAAAAATCTATGATAATTTATCTAGATTTTTTTTTTATTTAAGCCAAAACTACCTTCTTACAATTAGATTTCATTCAACTACATGGAAATTTATCCATAAAATTAGAAGTTTTATGTAATCAATTAAATACATTTGAATAATCAACTATTTAAATATATTATCAGGTGTTTAAATGATAGCCTTTTCTCTTCATCATATAATTCACAAGCCATGTGTTTATGATATTTCATTATTTAAAAGAATGAAACTGTTGTGTTTCAGAATAGTGAAGAGCAACACATGCATTTGTGAAATGTATTAAACTCATTGCGTTCATAAGATTCTTCATAATCATTGCTACACATTTGGCCATGAGCTTTTAAGTATTCTTGTCATTTTCTCATTTTTATCTGTGTGAAGATAATTTGACTAAACATTAATCACAACAGTATGCTGAACTTAATTTTTACGAGGAAAGAGACATTTGCAAGATTTCTTAAAGATGCACTATGGCTTTGATATCGCTTAAAGCTTTTGAAGGTTACTATGAGAATTCAAGCCAAAATCTTTTTATTCCTCCAGTATGTTGTCAATTTTGCATTTGACTATACCAAATTATGATTGTAGCAATCTCCATGAAATTATCTGTTAACCATGAACCCTAACCAGCAATCTGCTTTTATTCCTACAGTCTAAGATTTACAGATTTCTATCAGACTTTTCCATTGTTGTCCGTAGATTATTGAGTATGCCCCCTTGCAACACATTCGCTCTGGCTTGTTTCGAATCAAATTTAGGCTAAACCTAGTCTTCAGGTTACCTCCTTTATTGTTAGAAATTTTTTTCCCTCAAAGCCAAGCTAAATAAAATCCAACTGATGGATGCCTGCACCCCCAAATTTCTAACTAGGCTCAATGCAAAGCCCACTCCAAAGAATCCCAAATATAAAGGCCATGCCCCAAAATAGCAAAACAAGTGACAAGCAGTCAACAGAGCAAGGTTCGAGACTGGGTACTATAAACAAGAAAAAGTAAGGACTCAAGTTTAGGCCAATCCAACCTGGCCACTGATTATTTTCAAAAAAAGAAAAAGAAAAAATCCACCAGTTGGTAGGCTTCTGTCGTGACAAGTTGGACTTGATTCAACCCACGAGAAACCATCCAAATTCCATGATTCACATTATTTAGCAGGCCTGGGATGGCTCAAAATCATGAAAAAACATATCATAGTCATTCATTCATTCATCAAAAACTTGACTCGCATGCTAGTAGTGTAAAGGATTACTAAACTTCATAACTCATGTTACCACATTCATTAGAAGATTACTTATATTTTGTGACATTTCATTTTAGATTTCGGAAATAATTTGCTTTGCATTATGAGATCAAAAACAAACAAAGAATCCATATGGAAAAGTGAATACAAAGCCTCTCATCATGGTTAGACCTAAATATTATTATTATTATTAAAAGTATTAAGCTTCTCATGATTATAGTAACCAACGACCTGGTTAATATATTTTCAAAGTTCACCGAATAAGTTTCTGTATGTGCTAGTATCAATAATAGGGTCTCTAGGAAAGGTTCTATAACCAAAGCATATACCCATCAAGTTTTCAAATGACCAAAACATACCCTTATTACAGTGGAAGTCAACCAAAAAGTACATAAGGACAGATTTGTAATTAGTCATAGAATAAGATCTCACTGTAATTAAAGAAACAAACTTTACCTGAGTTTGCCAAGTACAATGCCAGATTCATTAGATCGAGTGAGCCCAACATCATCAGGAGACATAATTTCATAAGTACCTTTGAACTTTAACATGCCGTCCTACAATTTATGGATCTTCAAACTCATTACGACCATTAGGAGGAAAGAATAGAAAGAACCTAAAAGAATTTATTATCATAAAATAACAATTGTCCAAAATGCAAAAACTCAAAACAACAAGAACGATGTTAGAACCCAAACTAATTGGGCTACAATAATTTGTTTTCCATTCAGCTATTTGATATTATATTTCTTTATTCGCACATTTCTTTGTTATGTTTGCTCCTATGTTGTATAAGCAGACCCAGTTCTAACTCCTTATATATAAGCATTTTTTTTGAATAGCTTCTACATTGTATTCATATCCATCGGACATACATGGGTGCTCTAACATCTAAAATAACAATTTCAATAATAAATTCCTCTTAAAATAGATTCTCCTCTAACCTGCCCCGCTTTATATTGTATTGTTGCTGACAACAATAATAACAATCATGACAACTCCTTTGAGCCCCATTTGACCGGAGTATATTTTTAAGATATTTAAAATTTTTTTGAGATAGAAAGAGAAAGAAAATTATTTTAATATTATGATGTGAAATATAATTATATTACTATTGAAAATTGTGTTCAATGTAAAACAAATTTGATATTTTTATTGAACTATGTATAGGATGTGAAGTATGTTTAATTTTAATATTTAAATTGGTGTATAATATGAAATAAATATAAAATTTTGATGAAATTATTTTTAGAGGAATTTGGTGGTTTTTTTAGCCCTAACTAAATCAGGTATCGAATTATACATCTCCAACACCATTCGCTAACCTTGAAATATGGCAATGGTTGTGACAACAATTCTGCGCTCAACTAAATCATTTCCTTTACCAACTACTAACCTTGAGATGTGTCATTGCCTCATTCCTTACAGCACTGCCAGCAAACGCTATAAACTCAACAATATTCAATCCATACATGTCACTTTCAACATACAAGTAAGCAATTATGTTTCCCCAAAAATAAAAAATAAAAAAATGGACTTAAAATGCATGAACTAGAAATAGGGGACCAAGATTTGCAAATTCCCCTTTTGCTTCATTTGTTTAAATCCTCTACGATGGACACAACCACCTACCAATTTCCAAATAACCTCAACCGCCTGGACAACTAGTCTAGCCACATACCATCCCCCAACAGCTCTTTTATGTCTATAAAGTGATCTATTCTCCAAGTGAAGGGTGCTCATCTTTATACCAAGGAACTCTCTCTCTCTCTCAAGAAATCATCTAAAGGGATGCCTCCCCTTTTCTCTCTCAAAAACTTTCTCTATCACTTTCTCAATTCTCCAATTAAGAAGACAAGGCTTTCGTTCTCCTTTCTCAAGTTCCACCATGACAATGAGGATTTACAATTGATAGCAACTGGTCTCACCAACAACACTTTTCAAATCCCAACACCTTGATATCTTTCAAGTCTTCGTGGAACCCAAGTACTCGCCTCCTCATCATCTGGAACAACTATCTACCCTTTTTCCTTCTTGATGAATCCTTATGGATTTACATCACCAAACATCCCTTTGCTACCCCCACGCCTCACCTTTGATGACCTCAAAGAGCAAGCCGAACCTAACATGTCTGGTTATTGAAACTCACATGCAACTTTCGTTTCAACAGCCCTTTTATGTCTATAAAGTGATCTTTCTCCGGACAAGCGCAGTCCTGCACGTGTAGAACTAGAGAACTAGTCCTGTACTAAAGAAAATTTTAAAAGAAATAATGGGGGCAACGCCCATGCACGGCGTTGCACCCCATTATTTTGGCAGCAGGGATGCAGGCCCACCCATCTGCACTCTGCAAATGGAGTAGCATCAATATATTTTTTTTCTAAAAAAAAATGGCAATTAAACCATTGTTATGGCAACAACAGACTAATGATAGTTTTAGGGTCTTCTTGAACTTTTCATTGTATGTAAAGCCCCTACAAATAGGACTTATGTGTGATATAATTTCTCAAATGTTTGATCAAAATTTAGACTACTGCTCTTTTGAAATGTTGCTGCAAACTAATTTAGCATTTTAATGGCTTCTCAACATCAAACCACTGTCGATTCTTCCTCAAGACGCTAACAAATTGCGGATTTAGATTATGTTTCAAAGCTTGAACGTCTTTCCCTCATGGATGAAACTTCAGAACTTGATCTCAGCCTCCGTGAAAAACAAGATCCTGACCATGAGGTTAGTGTAGATGTTAGCACTGGTATTGGCCCATCAAGTCAATCTTCAGGCCTCTCCAACAAGGCTCGATCCAAACGCAATATGGTATTAAAGAATTTTGGATAAGTTAAACCTAACAGCAATCCGATAACACTCGAATACATTGTTGTTTGCAAAATATGAAAAAATTGATACTAATATAAACAGAATGGTATGGGTGGTGAGACTAGTACATTTAAGAAGTAATTACTTAGATTTTACAGGTTCGATGAAAAAACTTATTAATCCACTACCATAGAGGTAAACCAAACACAACTAAATTCATAGTGGATCTATGCCTTGCTCGTTTAAGAATGATAAGTCACGTAGAGATTTAATTTGATTTGTTATTTGAATTGAACAACCTTTCATAATATGTGAAAAGGAGGGTTTTTTAGAATACATTATTTAGTATTGACAACTACAATACAATTGTGATTGTAGGCACATACTTAAAAAATTTTGCATGTCAATGTATAAAGAAGACAAAAAATCTCTTATTCAACACCTCACTAACATTACTTATAGAGTTAGTTTAACTTTTGATATCTAGACTAACAAAAAAGGGAAGCATGTTAAATGTATATGTCATATCATAAAACTGTATTTTCGCTGCCTTTAATACCTAACATTTGATTATTAATAAAATTAAGCATGTTGCAAAAACGATTCAGTTGAATTTGAATATTAGATACATGGAAATGTATTTGTGCAAGTGCAAGGAAAGCTTGCATAAAAGTTTCTTCACCTATTGAAACTAGATGAAAATCTCTTTATCGTTTAATCGAATCGGTTTTACCGTATGAAAATTTACTTACTGCTTTTTATAATTCATATATAATTAATCATGGTCTTCAATTGTGTTCCTATGATTGAATTTTTTTAAAGAAAGTTTTTGAGTTATCAATTTTTAAGGAGACTACTTATTGTTTTTCAAGTTGTTATTATCTGACTTTACCTATTATCTTACTTTGCCTATTATCTTACTTACACTATCTAAATATTTCAAAAAATTTTGTAGTTTAGATCAGACCGATTCTTGAATATTTTGTCGTTTATATAGAATAGAAATTTAAAAAATATTGAAAAAAATCTCTTTCACATTTTATAGCTGTCATGCTTAATTCTCGCTAATGGAGTGAATCTACTAAATCTTTTTATACAAAATATTCTGATTTCTTAAGAAGTGAAGTTGATATCGAAAAGGCACAGGCTTTTATAGCTCCAAAATTTGTTTTCTGTTTATTACAATCAACAGGCCATGAGTAAGATTATGGGATATGTGAAGACAAATAGGAACACAGAAGAAGTTTGGCACTTTCAAAGTTCTTAGGTTAGAAGTTGCGAAGAAGTTTATTGCTTTAGACAAAAGAAAAGCACTTGTAGACGAGCAATCTATAACAGAGTTAAGCTCCCATAAATTTAAACGAGCTACAATTCTACTTACACATCGGAGAAAATTTGATGGTATAAGCCTATTAGAGCGATGGAAAGGCTTATCAAAATAGTTCCCTGTTTGTTCAACCTAACAGATCAACAGTCTTCACTGGTTGTAGGCGAGGTGTCACTTTGTCTGATCATTCAATCCGCATCTAGGGTTTGTTCCTTAGAGTCTCACCATGGATGAGAGCTGGCATTTCTTCGTCTTCAATCGATCTCCTATCGCTCTTGTAGCCTTTTGTAGTTGAATATCCATTCAAGGCTGCATCTTCATCTTCGATCTCTGTCTTATCAATTCAACTGCAATGCCTCACACCGTTGACTCTTCTTAGATCGCCATCTCCATTGCCTAAGGTTCGAGCATTGCCTACTAAGTTTTCGTGATCAGAATCTGCTAGGCTGAAATGGAGGAAGAATTGAGCAGTGTAATTGAAGATGCAGGCAAAGAGATGATTGAAAATGACTGCGACAGCAAGGCCGATCACAAGAAGGAGATGGAGTCATGGAGTTGTGATGATCCATCCAAGCTTGGAGCTAAGAACAACAATGATGCAAGGCATTGTAATGAAGGGTGCTCGAAGAAAAGGAACTCCAACACTCAACTGTGGCTTCCGAACGCGCATAGTTCACTAACGGTGGTAGCACCAGTACTTTTATCGCCAATGAGATATTGACAACTCCTATTGCTGCAAACACAAGCCCAAATCAATGCATGCAAGGTCTTCAACCAAATGTCACAGTGAACAATTTGGTTACGAACACCGAGAAAAACAGTCAGGGAGGTAGTTTGAGCACGAGGGAGCATAAGCTCGTTGGTGGAAGGACCCTTTTGCTATAGATAAAACTCCATGCTCTTAACCACCAAATGTTTGTAAAAATGCCAAAATTAGTATTGCTAGTGGATATCCTCCAAATAAGCAGAGATCAACCAAAGGAATAACAACATAGTTAAGGGTGGAGGGAGTTATGTAAACAAATTCGAATGAGAAACCTTGGAGTGGAGGGACCTCTATTTCACAAGATATTATAAAGCAAACAATGGCACATAATGAGGAGATTGTTGAACTTGATATGGAGGAAGCAAAGCATATCTCTAAGGAGTGGCAATATGCATTAGTCGGGCATTTATTTTGCAGACGTATTCCCTTCCATAATTCTAGCAGAGGAGCATAAGAAATGGGGTGATTACTTAGGCTTCAAAATGATCAATGTGGGAATGGGATGCTTCATCATAAACTTTGCCAATGTTGATGACAGGAATGAAGTATGGCTTGGAGGGCCCTAGTGCATAGCTGGCAAAGCAATGGGGCTTGAGGAATGCACTGTGCTTTTCGGCCGTCAATGAATGTTATCATGACCATACCTTTATGGATGAGATTAACTATTTCTGCTAGAATTTTGGGGTCCAAGGAACTTTGCCACCATCGCCTCAGAAGCTGGAACACCTATTATGATTGATCAATTTATAGCGGCTAGAGAGAGGAGCTTATATGCTCCAAGTAAATATGAGAAAATCGTTGCAACCAAGGGTGTGGACCAAAGGATCAGCGGGCCAATACTGCGGGCCAATACTATCAATACTTCTTAGTATGAAGGAATGTCATCAATTCGCTTTGAAAGTGGGGTGGTTGGACACCGGAAGTCACAATGCCCCACTAAGCTAACAGCCACAAAATAACATATTGCTGGTAGTGAAGGATTGAACCAATAATCGATTAGCAAGGACAACTCAAACCTGAAGGCTAGTGAGCAATCAAGACATACAACTACCTCGTTATCCCCCACAAATTTGGCATGAAAGGGTATACTAATATACCATCGGAGTTTACTTTTGAAGCAAGAAAAGATAGTCTAAGTTGGACGTTGGACTCTTGTTTCAAAAAGAAGACAAGTGAGGAATGAGCCTTAATATTCTCAAGATGGGGGTTCGGAAAACAGCAGACCTCAGCCACGTGGAACAGCAGCTGAGAGTAGGGCTGGTTACCGGACCGGACCAGACCGGTTCTGGTCCGGTTCCACCGGTTCCAGGTGTCCGGAACCGGTTAGGTGGCCTTGGATCCGGTCCGAGTCCGGTCCGGATCCAGATAATTGGGTCGGGTCAGGTCAATCGGATAAATTAATTAAAAAATATATTTATTTATATATTTTATAAAAAAAGTATATATTTTTTAATATTTCTGACAAAATTAACATAAAAAAAATTCTAAGAAATTTTATTAATATTAACAAAAATATTTACAAATATTTTACATAAAAAATTTATTCGTCATAATTACAAAGAATTTTTCTCGAGTACTCCTAACCGGTCCAATAAGCAGCCCTAGCTGAGAGGCATAGTAAAGGTCTAGATGCAGGTTATGAAGGTCAGTAAAAATCTAAACAAGCTAAAGGTGTATACAGGTGGTAACCAAACAACTCAAGATTGAATGGAGGACGGAAACAGTGTAAACCACTGCTGCTGCTAATGTAGGAAACAACAGACAACAACCAGTTTGGAGGGCTGTATCTGACTCATCCAGCAGCCGAACAGGGCATACTATATATCAAAATCCATCTACACAAACCGAAGGTGTTACAAATACACTGTGTTTGGCCAGAAAATCGAGGGGTTTTGAGCAGAAAATCCAGCACACACGGGCTGAATCAAGATGCTGTAATCAGCCCTTTCAACAATGGATTGAAACAAACAATATGTGCAAACTCATCTACACTTCCTAATGAAGAGGAGGGAATTGTGTTTTCAGCTATTAGAGCAGCGGATTTAAAGCAGTCTTCAAAAGATGATTAGATTGAGAGGAATGTCAGAATGCAGAATTATGTGATGAGGTTGATGGGATGGAGGTCAAACTTGATGAAGTGCAACAAATCAGAACCCACAAAAAAGAAGAAGAGTAATAAAACCAAGTCATCAGCAGAGGCTATGGAAGCGGTGCAGGTGGAAGAAGTTGTAAACCCAGCTGAAGTTTCCACTCATAAGAGAAGAAGAGATGATCGAGAGGCTAGCACATTGGTGTTAGCAATCAAGAGGGGGGATTTTTCCACACATGAATAAAATTGTATTTTGGAACTGTAGAGGAGTGGGAGCAGAAGCCAAAATTTCTCGTAACTACCTCAATAATATAGCAAGAGATCATTCCCTTTGCATAATTTTTTTTTTGGAGATGCGCCAATCCAATGTAAATAAACGTTTTACTGACAAACTTATTGGGCAAAGATGGAATTTTGTTTATATCCCCTTGTAAGGTAATCCAAGTGGTATTATCTTAGTTTGGGATGATAACAAAGTTAATGTTCACATTATGCTTGAGCATAGACAAGTTCTTTTGGTGGAGGCCACTACAACGAGAGGTGGAAGGTGTATTATTGGTGGCATGTATGCTTCTACAGATGAGCATTAGTGAAGAGCCCTATGGGAGGCTTTGGAGCTGCTTTTGAGTCAAACTGAGCCAGTACTACTTGAGAGAGACATTAATTGTCTGGTGGGGCAAGAGGAGAAAAAGGGGGGAGACCCTCAAAATCCAACACGACAAGCCAGGAGTTCCTTGATTTTATGCACGACACTGACCTGCAAGATGCTAGATTCACTAGGACAGCCTTTACTTGGTGCAACAATGAAGCGAGGAGCAGGAGAATTTGGGAGAGTATAGACAGGGTGATGTTTACTCTACTGCTCTCGTTCAGATCCCGAGCATGTAGGTCACGCAATTAGCACGCATAGGAACTAAACATTGCTCGCTGCTCTTGAGTTGTGGTACAGATATCTTCAGATTGCAAGGAGAAAATCAAGTTTTAAGATGCCCGGTTGTCTTATGAAGAGGCTGTAGTGATAGTGCAGACCACGTGGAGATATCCTGTTAGAGTGCCAGAGAAATGGAGTAAGAAAGAGGTGAGAGACTTATTAGGCAGGACTATTGAGTTGGACCAAACTATTCTCTCCATTCAGACCAAAGAAGCCACTTTTGAGGATCTCACAGATGAGAAGCATTCTAAGATACTTTAGCTTGTTGCTGACTATAACACCACTGCGGCGACGGCTGAGACATGATGGTGGCAGAGAGCAAAAACTCATTAAGTGACGATGGGGGACAGGAACACTACCTTCTTCCATAAAGCGACAACAGGAAGGAAAAGACAATTGAATTTGTGCTATTGTTGATAATTTTGGGCAAAGAACTACAAAGTAGGTAGATATCAAGGCTACGATGATGGGAGTTTTTCACTAGCAAGTTAGGCAGCGAGAATACAATCAGCGACAACAGATATACATCTAAGAGTTACCCTTGAATTAGCATATGTACAGTTGACTCAGGTAGTCACCATAGAAGAGATTAGAATAGCTGTGTTTTCATTGGCCAATAAGGCACTAGGGATGGATAGTGTCACTGGATCCTTTTTAAAGGGATATTTGGAGAAAGATTTGGTGGATGCAGTACTAAATCCTTGGCAAGGAGAATTACACTCATAAGACGTCCATGCTTATCTATGCCTTATCATATACTTATGTTTCGCTCAGTGTTTTAAATGAGATCGACAAGCTTATCAGGACTTTTCTTTGAGGTGGCAGTACTGAGTTTTAAGCACTCATTTTTTTGGACAAAAGAAAAAAAATAATTTATTTTTTTAATTTAATATCAAAGAATTTTATTTTAACATTAGAAAGTACATATGATGTAAAAACAAAGTTCATTCTAATATTTATATTTGTGTTGGATGTGCAATAAAGTTGATTTTCACAGTTAAAGTTTATGTTGGGCCAAAAAAATGCCTCGAACCAAACGAGGCCGGCTATGCATTATGTGGCATGAGAGGAAGCTTGAAATCCCAAGTGCAAAGGCAGGTTGGACATCCACAATCTTCGCTTCTAGAGACAGTTTTGGTGGCTAAGCATGTGGCTAAGCATGCAGCTAAGCTTATGAGTAACATTGATTATATTTGACGTGACAACTTGCATGCTAAGCATGGTCGATGTAGGTCTAATTTTGAGGAAAGGAAAGATGATTCTTGGGTATGGAGATTAATCTGCATGGGAGACAAATTAATCAATGGTCATATGATTTAGTTGGGGGAGGATGGATAAAATATGTCCTTTATGGAAGACCCCGGGTTATCTACTATACTGCTAAGCAGATGATTGACCTTAATTTCTATGCATACAAGAGAATTTCTTGCTACAGTAATTGCTGACATTTTTAGAGAGCTAGCATGGGACAAAAGCAAGATTGACCAGCTGCTTGGGTCGGAGTTAAGAGAATGAGTTCTGACGATTAGGCAAGATTATAACACTAGTGGAGACAGATCAATCTGGGCTGCTACATAACCAATGAGCAAACCTGCTACTCAGCTTTACACCTCTCAGCTCATCTTAGAGGGTGGTCCTTCTGCTGGTGACTGGTGCTGGAAGATCTCTACTCAATCAAAGATCAAGGAATTTTTATGGAGACTTTGCAAGGATCCCATCCTACAAGAACATGGTTACATAGAAGACAGTTGATTGATACGACTATGTGCCCCTAGGGATGTGGAGCGGAGGAAAGTGTTACACACTTAAGCTCTGATTGCAAGCTTTATGGAGCAGCGCGAGACATTCTTCAATAGCAATATAATTTATTTCCACTAACATTTTCCTTGCAAGTAAAACAAGAGACGATGACAGGCAACTAAGCGTAATAGACAAGATCTGTGACTTCAGTTAGAAGATTCAACCACTTATTACTATTGGTATGCCCACAACTCCAGGGTGTACGACATCTATGAAGCACGAACATGACACAGGCGACAGCAATTTTTCAAAATATAGGACAAGAACACGGCATGATACGTTAAATACAATAATAATAAAACTGATAGTTCTTACTTAAAAAATACATAAAATATTAAGTACAAAAAACTTGTCAATAGCACTGAAGTCGTAAACAAATGTTATTGGCATTGAAGAGATTTGAGATATAAATTAATGATTTACTTTGTAAAATAAGTAGGAGAATACAAGAAAAAATAATTTTACTTTCCAGTACAACCACAACGAGCACAATAATAAGAAGTAAGAGCTCTCAGTATTGAGGATGAGAAAAAGATAAAGGTGAAACTAAAATTCCAAACTTTTGCGCTTGATTCATTTTCTTGAGGCTCGAGAGCAGCAAGGAGAAAAAAATTTAATTAACTTGATTAGCTTAGAATTTTAACATATATTATGTAAAATTTTAATAATAATAAAAAATAAAATTTTAATTTTATTACATAAAATTTTAACAATAATAAAAATTTTAAATATTAATAAAAAGAACAAAATTGAGATACATATATCCATAGATTTTATTAAAAAGTATAATATTATTAAATAAATTTAACATTAATATTAAATATATCCAATTCTATCCTATATATCCCAAAAATGTCGTGTTTCAAAAATATCCTAAAAGTCTTAGAAGTATCTTAAGATGTCCCAAAGTATCATAACAAGTCTAAAAAGTGTCCTTTAATTTTTTAATATTATTTTATTATAACTCATTATATGGCATGTCCAACACGATATCACAGCGTGTCTTTTTGCGTCACCCCATGTCTGTGTGTCCGACACGAATATGACGTGATTTTTTAAATTATCCATGCTTCGTAGACTGCCATTATGCTAAACATCACAAGAGAAACTGAAACCCAATAACCCTTTTAGGGTTATGTTTCTCCACCTTAGATACTTGGGTTCCCCCAACTTTGACGGTTTAGTGAAAGAGAAGGGTCTTAGCGAAAGCTAGATTCATCCTTAGAGATCACTTGGCAGAGCTCATCCGTGGTGGAGGCAAAAGGATTTTGACAAGTGTAGTGCCCGCTGTCGAAAAATGGGCAACGCTTGAACGATCAAAGGTTTTTCCAAATGATGTACTAAGAACTTTTACGGTTTGGTTAGACAGGGACTCAATGGAGGTGCTTCAACTCATTCAGAGTAGATTGCACCAACATAGAGTCACCCGAAGCCAAATATACCAATATCAAGAAAGCCAACAACACTGCTTAAAGAGTGGAATGAAGCGTGGCAAGGGGCAACTACAACAAGCCTTAGAGACTAGCATGGAACATCATATACATCATCAGAGCTTCCATGAGTTAGCAACAAAAAGGAGGAAATGGATCAAACTTGTTCTTGGGTACATAGGATAGTGATACCTGAAAGGCATCATGAGGAGATACAACATAATGATAGGAATAACGACTTGGACCAGCAGCAACACACTCCACAGAAAGCACCTGAACCACCGCTGGATAACAACTGGAGACCAAGTGAAAGGCCAAGTACAGTTACACATTGTCATGTTAGATCGCATAAAAATCTTGTACTTAAAAATATTGTGAGCATACTTCTTTCATTCACTTTTTGTAAACTCATGTGAAACGTAACGTAAATAGCACGGCTAACTATTTGGCACACTTAGCTGCGTTAGATAATTTTTGTTAGGATAAGAGTATGCCCCTTCCCATTGATTTTCACATCCTCAAGACTCTTGTACCTTTTTGTATTGTATAGTTGTAGTGCAATGATATAATAATGCCAACTTAGTTTTATCAACTTTAACTTAAGACGTCTTAGCAGCACAAAAGTTCACAGTAGCATCCGAACCAACTTTCTTCACCATAGGGAGAATAATAAGAGAGCATAGAAGCAACTTACCTTCCACTACCTTTTGCATGCTTACTTCTCTACAAGATTGGTTTGTTACCGAATCACGAAATTAACAATATAATTTTAAAAACGAGTTCAAGGATAACAGTTCAAAGAAAGAAGATTATTGAAAAAGAATTTCTTGTAATTATAAAAACTAATTATGTTCATTTTGAAATGTAATTTTAAATGAAAGAAGACTTGATTTATTGTAAATTTGTTTTATGAAAAATTCTATAATGACATTTTTATGAAAATAAAGACATTTCAATTAAATGTTTTGTTATATGAGATATTTAAAAAAATTTATAGACCAAACCGAAAGCTAGTTCGACCTAATTCAGTGAACCAAATCGAACATGGTCTAGTTTTGGGCTACACCTACCAATTTTGGACCAGGTCCAAAACCGGTAGGAATCGGACTGGGTCGGTTCTAGGTCCACTAAACCTAGAACCAGTTGAACCGAGCTAGACCAGAACTGGTCCAGCCAGTCTGTTAAGTAGCTTGAAATTCAGTACTATTGTGATAATAAATCAACTTAATTCAGCTTGGAATTCAGAACTGGTCAAGCCCAGTCTGTTAAGCAGCTTGGAATTCAGCTTGGTCTAGCCTGGTTTGTTAAGCAGCTATGATTTTAAGGTCAAGAGGAAGGATCCTATAAGACTATTGTGATAATAAATCAACTTCAAACATTGCTTACAATTCAGTACATGTTTGCACAGCACACTTGAAATTGAAAATGTCACGTGCTAGAGGTTAATAACCAAGCTTGGAATGGAAGACATTCAATCCAATAGGTTAAGGAGGGTATTTGAAAAGATGTCCTTACTTATTTTAGGAATGTATGATAAACGTTAGATTATTAGGCCCTGTTTAGTTGGGAGTCAGGCTATGGCTAAAATGGTCTTCAACTATTTTATAAAAAAATAATAGTAAAAAATTAAGTATAATATGTTAGCTTTTAACAGCAATTTATCAAATAGATAAAAATAACTTCATTCAACAACACTTTTTATTACAGCAATATAATATAGTATTTTTTTATGCAGCACAATAATACCAAATAAAGCCTAATTTTTGCGACGATGGAGATAAAAGGGAAAACAACTAAACCTCTCAACATAAGCATCAATACGCATTTATACGATGACCAAGGCGAAGAATGAGGTAATGAAAACTAAAACCCTTTAGGGATTTAAATGTTTAGGATACTTTTCAACATTCCTAGATTGTTGGGAATTTGATTAAATTTACTATTTCTGATTAATTTGTTATTTTTGGTAAAACATAATTATAGGAAATTAAGTGGTACTTTCCTATTATGTTGAAGGCTAGTTTTCTAATTGGACTCATTGTATATATTTGGGTGATTTTCCCCAGGAAATAACTAGATTTGCGGTTTAATTACCAAAAAAAAACCCAAAAGTACAAAAAGCATAAACTACAAAGATGACATCACTCCATGTCGTGCGGCTTCTAGCCAACCTTTTGATCTATATGAGCTTTCTAGACATCAACAACCTCCATATAGAAATACATCACCGCAAATTAAGTCAGGATAGCATGAATATAATTTAAAATAAATTCTAAAAAAATTACACCAAATTGAAAGTTTAATATTAAGAAAGAAAAAAGAAAACTACACAAACAATTACTCGAGGACTAAAAAAAGTAGTCTGGATACCTGATGGATGCCACTCTCATGAGCAAAAGCATTTGCTCCAACAATAGCTTTATGAGGTTGAATAAGTAATCCGCTACACTCCACTACCTAAAGAAAAATAACAACAATAAGTAAATCATATCAGAAAAAACATATGAAGCAAGAGTATGATACGATGATATAAATACGAAATAATATGATACTATATGATAATACAACAATACTAAAAATAATATGATACAGATATGCTATAATACATTAATTAATCATAAATATGTGTATATATATATGTAGATATATGTAAAATATGTCATATCAATAGATTACAATGAATTATGCACATTGTTGACAAGAATTTCAAAAATAAATTTGAATTTAGTTATACTTATATATCAATATATTTTCTTTTGAAATATTCTAATATATTCTTTGTATTTTTTTTTATTCTATATTCTAATATATTCTTGACACTATTAAAAGTACCATTATAGTCAATCCAACCTAAAAAATGAAAAAAAATTCTTCAATAGCTATTGAGTCTCTCAAATTTTAAATTAAGAGTAATATCATAAAATTTGTTCACTTACTTCCTAATCAATCACAAAATATATAAATAAGTTTTAATATATATATATATATATAAATAAATATATATATATATCAATAGATTAGGTTCAATTTCAACCTATATCTCAACTAAATCAATAAGCTCAATATAAACGAGATACAATAACATGACCTAAACTTTGGTATAATGAATTAATCAAAATAGATTCATGTTCCCCTTTCTTAAAGTCTCTGACCCACTGAATAAACTAATAAAACAAAAAGAAAAGCCAAAGTTTTATTTTTTTTACAATATGGTTACAATTAAGGTAAAAAAGTCAAGTAATGTGGTCGGTGTCTAATGAAAGCAACGACATGCACAGAGTTTGTAAGAAAGTATCAATTGAGGTGGAAGAAGCAGAGAAGACACTAGCAACTGCGAGATTGCAAAAAACGGTTAAATGAAGTAAAGGAAGCAACAACATACGGATGTTAGATCTTTTTTTGCTACCAGAACTCTATCGTACGTGAACTAGGCGTGATGCTCTTGTAATAGCATGAACTAAGCATATAACACTCCTGTCATGAATCATCAAGCCTAAGGGGATAAATCATTTTTTATGTATGAGGTAATTTTTATTTTTATGATGAGTTGGACCAGTTCGTTCAAGATAAATTATCTTTAGTTAAGTATCGAAAAGCTGATATATTGGATGAGTATAAAATTTATTTTAAAAAAAATATATATTCCACATTGCGTATTGGATATATATCGGTAGAAAATCGGTGAGCATCATTATATGACACGAATACGATAGAAATACGTTAGAACTTATAAAGTAGTAGCGCCTCATAGGAAAAACATAGCGGGACGAATTGTTTCACCCAAATAAGGTGTATGATTAAAAATATGCTATGGAAAGACAACAACATGGGTTAATTTGACAGTAAATTAGAGGTGGACAGCCTTGCATGGGTGGATAGCCTTGTATGAGCGCTAAAATTGGAATTGGCATCACGCCACAGTTTTTTTTATCTAATAAAAGGAAAACAAAGTAAACCACTATATTCAAAATGAATTCATTCCATCCTTCAATTAAGAAACATAAAAGTCATTTTATATATACCATTCTGCTTGCCACAGTAATATGTTTAGTGTTGATCCCAGTATATAGACCGCCCATAGATTGACTACGACATCGAATAGCCATGACAACCTGCACAATTGAGGGGGAGAATCAAAGAATTAGCAAGGTAGCATATAAAAGCTCATTACATAAATTGCAAAGAGAAAAGGGGGAAAAACAACTATTTTAGCATTTTTAGCATATTTTGAAGTGCACAAGCTACAATCAAAATTTTTTGGGCTAACATTTCACTTATTTATAAACAACTTTTGTTTAGTTTGTCAAAGAACAAGAAGAAAGCCTTACTCCCAAACAAGATGGGCTCAACACAACAAATCAAAGAAAGCAATTTGTGCAACTAGAAGCTTGGCATGTTACGACCAATTTGTCAAAGCAAAAGAAAAGAACTTCATCTATCCAAAGTAGCACTTCAACATTCAAACATAATTTTTTAATAAAGAGAATAAACAAGAAAAGGATACATGTATTCAACAAATATATAACTGACTTTCTTCATATTAACATGCTTGAAAGAATCCTTTCAAAGAACGACACTGATCAACCTCTTTTTTATGTCTGTGTGCTAGGAGAGTTGAAATGGCTTCATTATCCTTAATGCTAAAAAGGTGAAATGTTCACTAGATATCCAAAATAGTCACTTTCAGAATCATTATAGTTAATGGTAAGGTTTGAAGTTGGAACTTCAAAACAATCCACTCCAGGACTCATAAAGCCATGGTTATGCATCTACAACTATTTATAATAAGCCCAAATGACTTTTGTAAATAAAACAGAAAAAAGGTAGATGCCCTATCCTAACAGTGCTAACAATAGCTAAGACAAATGCCATCACTTGGAACACAGGGTCTAGAGCATCTTATGCATCAATAGCACACATTCCATACATAAGCATATGGGCATAAAAATATGTAGGACAACAATAGGCCCTGGAGATTTCTTGATTCAACAAGCTATTTCTGAATCGTGCTATTTCTCTTGGTTCACATGTTATTGTCTTGATTATAGTGAAAAGTGCTTTAAGAATGTGCTTTTTTGAAATTCGACCTTAACCTATATATATTACTCCAAAGAACAAAAAGGATATCAAGCACAAGGGGTCTCCAAAACCTCTCCAAGGGGAGGGACAACCTCGCCTCCCATATTACATAAATATTAATAGCAAAAAATGCAACAAAATCTGTCACCCTACTACTAAACCTATGAACATGTGACTCCGTAAGCCCTGAAGGCACAACAACATCAAAAATATCAAAAAAATCTCGTAGAGTCATGTCAACTTTAATAGCCGAACAGAATTTTAACAATCACTGTAGAAGAATCTTCCTCTAACCATATTAGCTTGTGGTGCCTACTTGTAGACAAACAACTGCAATAATAGCAAGATCTAGTCAGCTCTCCATATTGAATCTCTTTACAAAGAGAACAAAAAGAGAGTTGGATTCTAGTTCCAATTCCAACTATAGCTCACCAACTACATGTCCACAAGAAGAGAACATAAATGGGTTTCCCAAAAACCCATGCCTACATCAAGCATCAGCAGAACCCAATGAGAGCAAGCATACAACGGAATATCAAATTTTTCTCAAGCCCATGTCTGCAAGTAACAACAATATCCAATGAGAGCGAGCATGTATCAAGCTCAAACAGTCTGCCTATAGGACGTTGCTTGTATCTCCTAACTATGGTAGACAATAGAAATAATAGAAAATTTGAGTCAATTCTCCCATACTATCTCCCAAGCACTCACTCTCCCTCCCTCCCTCCCTCCCTCTCCAAGAATTGAGGCACACACCTTCGCCTTCCTCCCTCACTCCTGTCTCCCTCTCCCCTTTATCTCCCTTTCTTTATTTGTTAACTTTCTTTGACAAATGCAAGTCACTCAATTCTAAAGGGAACTTTTGCATGGTGCAATTCCTTCAATTTATCTCCATTTTAATTCATTTGATGCCATCCACATTTGAGGACAATCTCACTTTGTCAAGATCCTAACCCTCTATCCATATTTACAGTTGGGTGTGTTTGTTTGTAAGGTTAAATTTAAGAAGGTTAAAATTAAATTTAGATAGAGATATTTTTTTATTGAAAGTTGTGAATGATGTGAAATAAAGTTAGTTATTATGTTGGGATATGTGAGAGATGTGATATAAAGTTAGTTATTATATTGGAATATGTGAGGGATGTGATATAAATTAGTTATTATTTTAGTAATATGTGTAGGATGTGAAATAAATTTAATTTTTAATATTAAATTTTATGTGTGATGTGATGTGCTTGGTTAAAATTAAACCAGGTTAATTTTAAACCCCGAGACAAACGGGGCCAGAATTTAAAATTAATCAAGAACTATAGTTAATATGTTCATATGTCATATGTGATGTACTACAATTAAATTTGTCCTTGAATTTTAAACTACATGTTCATATGTCGTGTAGTATAATTAACCAACGGTATAAACCTCAGCTATCACCTAAAAATCTATTGTGCTTTTATGTAAAAGTATTTGTGTGGGTTTGTTTGTACATATACATGCCTGCATTTGAGCCCAAAATAATTTCAAACTTCTCAAAAAACACTTTCATCAGCATTTTATATTTATTTCACACCATACATAAATTCAAATATAAAAATTAACTTTATTTCACAATCTACACAAATCTCAATCAACTTTATTTCACATCCTACATACTTTAATAAAAACATCAACTTTATTTTACATCCAACACAATACTCAAATAATAAAATATCTTTATTTTACATAAAAATATTAAAATAATTTTTTTCATTTTCTACCTCAAAAAAAAACTTAAAAAATCCAAAAACATTCTCAAACTAAACAAACCATAATAAATAGTACAATAAGCACATTCATAACAAGGTCATTTTGACTACACATATAGAAGAATGGTTTCCTTGATTCGCTGAACAGAAATATAAACATGCACGACTTGTACAGATGCAAAATGTAGATGGTAATCATCCTATATATGCATAAGAAGCATTGTGGAAATGCTGTTGCATAAGTCCAAAAATAATTACCGAAGAAGCATTAGTGAACGTTACATTTTTTGTAGCTAGTTTTGATGTGGTTTTCAAGTTTTACCACCTTCTGGTTCCATGTTTTTGTATCAAAAAAGTCAATTTCTCAGTGTTCACAACACATTTAACATGAAAAATATTGGCTTTGTGTTATGAGTGCTTCAGCATTGCCTCAATGAGTTATAGTGATAGGAATTGCCACTACCTCCTCCAAGGAAGCATTTCCTGCCCTCTCACCAATGCCATTCACAGTAACTTCTAATTGTCGTGCACCAGCGCAAGCTCCCTGACAAGGTACAAGACAGATGAAAGGGTGTGTACATCATATTGCAGGAAGCATTTCAAACTTAATGAGTAGGTTCATACTGCTAAAGTGTTCGCTGTTGCAAGTCCAAGGTCATTTTGACAGTGTGTTGATATAATAACATTCTCTATTCCACGAGTATTAGATTTGATATCAGAAATTAATTGACCAAATTCATCAGGAACAGTATATCCAACTGTATCAGGAATGTTTAAAGTAGTAGCCCCTGCTTTAATTACTTCTTCGAGAATGAGATAAAGGAATTCACGATCAGACCTGCATCACAACAACATTTAAAAAAACCAAAAAGGAAAACTTGTGGCAATCATAAGAAGTCCAAAATATATACGTAAATGTGCAGTGCAAAAAAATGTTTAGGGCCTGTATGGTGATATTATACACAACTTTCAATAAAAAATATCCATTTATTTCACATCTTACGTTATTTTTAGCATAATTAACTTTATTTTCCATCACGCATATATTTCAAGGCAATACCACATTTTATAGCAAGACCAAATTGATCTTATTGTCAAACAAGCCCTTAAGGTATGTGCCTTAACCTAAAAACAATGGCGCAATGGTGACCAAACTAAAGATAGAAAACACAAACAAGAGAAAAAAAGCCAACAAGAAAGACAAAACCCGAATGTAAGCAACGCCATTCCCCAAAGAGAATTCTTAGACAACCACCAAATTTTTGTACTATCCAAATCATTAACAGTTACATTTCGAAAGTAACAAACACCTTTCAAGCAAATCAAAAAGACAAAGAAGTACAAGCATGTCTTAAATATTTAGTAAGCAGTAATTACATTAAGCATAAAGTAAATACACCTTGTAATATTTATAAAAGGGTCTATCTCTGTTAAATATATTAGTAAGAGAATTATATTAAGTAGTAAATACACCTTGTAATACTTATAAAAGGGTCTATCTCCGTTAAATATATTAGTAAGAGAAGTATATTTTATATTTCTTAAAGCTAGGGCTTCCTCTTCCACTCTCCACAAAGTTTCTCTTAACAGTGCTTCCTCAGCTTGCAAGATCACAACGCTAATCAAAACCCTTATTTCTTGGCTCACGACTCTTACTTTTCGGCTCCAACGAGCAAACTTCCAAGCTCTCCTCTCTACAACTACTTGTTCCAAAAGTAAATCTCATCAATTTGAATCTCGACCCATAGTGATATCTCTTCAATATGCTTCTTGTCATATTCTCTTTTAGCCGTGTTATCCTTTCATCTATATTGTTTTTCGGTTGTGCATAAGCATCCTGATCTTTTGCAACCAACGTCAATGCTACGGGAGTTGTAACCAAAGCTAGACTTAAAACTTCTCTAATACTCCTACCATTTATAGTTTTATCAATAATGAGAAGTTAAATGATGAGAATTATTCTACTGGGGGCCTATGACCCATCAAACAAGGATATCCGTAGATTTAGTACCATCGTAGCTCCGATTACCGATTGTATTCGAAAGGGGTCATTCGAGTGGTCGAAGGCTGCTGCTAAAGCCTTCGAAAAAATAAAGATTAGGATGACGGAAGCTCCAGTTTTGAGACTTCCAGACTTTTTGAAAGTTTTTGAGGTCTCGTGCGACGCTTCTGGAGTTGACATCGGTGGTATATTATCCCAAGAAAATCACCATGTTGCCTTCTTTAGTGAGAAGTTGAACGAAGCTAAGTAGAAGTACTACACTTACGATAAAGAGTTCTATGCTGTAGTGCAAGCCTTGAGGTATTGACGACATTCTCTCTTAACCCAAGAATTTGTTCTATTCTCTGATCATGAAGCCTTGCGGTACTTGAACTTACAAAAGAAGTTGAATTCAAGACACGCAAAGTGGGTTGAATTCCTACAAGAGCACACCTTTGTACTTAAGCATAAAGCAGGAATCGAGAATAAAGTTGCGGCGCTTTGAGTCGTCGAGTCTCACTCCTGTTTACTATGAGCGTCGAAGAAGTGAGATTTGACAAACTCATCGAATCCTATGAAGATTGTTCTGACTTTGGAGTCATCTATGGCGCCGTGAAGGAAGGACAATCTAGAGAGTTCACTGACTTCTTAATTCATAATGGCTACCTTTTTCGTGGTTGTAGACTTTGTCTCTCACGAACATCCGTTAGAGACTTCCTTGTTTGGGAGTTACACGCAGGTGGATTGACCGGTCACTTTGGCCGAAATAAGACGATTGAGGCCGTAGAGACCCAATTTTATTGGCCAAGCCTCAAAAGAGATGTCGCGCGTATAGTTGGTAAGTGTCGAACTTGTGCTGTGGCAAAACAACAAAAACAGAACACTGGACTTTATACGCCTCTACCCGTACCTGATCGTCCTTGGCAAGATCTTAGCATAGATTTTGTTCTAGGGTTACCTAAGACTGCTGATAAGCACGATTCCATCTGTGTCGTGGTTGATCGATTTTTTAAGATGGCGCATTTCTCCCTTGTTCTAAAACATCAGATGCCTCTAGGATCGCTCGCTTATTTTTCGATGAAGTAGTTAGATTACATGGGTTGCCAAAGTCAATGGTGTCTGATCCAGACACTAAATTTACTAGTTATTTCTGGAAGACTCTGTGGCATCTCCTCAATACGAAACTTAAATTTTCCACGGCCTTTCATCCTCAAACAGATAAATAAATAGAAGTTAGTTAATAGATGTTTAAGGAACCTACTTTGTTGTTTAGTGGGAGAAAATGGATGAAATTAGGACCTTGTCTTACCTCGTACTGAATTTGTATACAATAATTCTGTCAATAGGTCTGTAGGCATGAGTCCATTTGAAATTGTGCATAGTTATAAACCTAGAATAACTGTAGATCTCATTCCATTACCTATGCATACTAAGATGTTAGAATCTACTGAGTCATTTGCACAGCATGTTACGAAATTGTATAAAGACATCAGCAAAAAAATAAGTGCCAGTAGTGACACTTATAAGAAATTAGCAGATTGTCATAAAAGAATGCAGGAATTTTCAGAAGGAGATTATATGATGATTCGAGTTCGACCCGAGCGGTTTCCAATTGGAACTGTTAAGAAGTTACAAGCTCGCGGAGCTAGTCCTTTTAGAATTGTAAAGAAAATTGGTTTGAACTGTTAAGAAGTTACAAGCTCGCGGCCAAGCGCCCTCCCGCGCCCGTGCCTGCGCCCTCGTCCGCGCCCCTGCCCTAGCCCGCGCGCTGCTTGGGCTTGCCTGCGCGCGCGCCTGCTCCCCTGCCAGTGCCCGCCCGCGCGTCCCAGCGACGCCCGCGAGCCTGCCCGCCCGCGCCCTCCCGCGCTTGCGCGGCTGCTCGAGCCCGCACGCGCGCCTGCGCCTGCACCCGAGTGCGCATGCGCCCCCAGCTGCCTGAGCCCTAATTTTTTGGGGAAAGAAAATTGTGGTCCCTAGACTCTCTTACTCAGGTATGAATTTCAACAAAGCTTTTAACCTAGATTTTTCTGCTCACTTGTGATTTGCACGAATTTATTCCACTTGTGCGACCTTTCATTATTAAGTGAATACTGTTGGTTAAACATTGAGAGATCCTTAATCCTGTTTCTCATTTCTGATTTGTTGAAAATCGGGTTGCGCCCTAAGCCGATTTGGTAATTTTTCGATTATCTTCGATCTAATTTATTTAAAATTTTGAAAGTAATTAGTTTTGCGAGTTTAATTAAATTGTCAGTCATTACATAATTGTTCTCTGATATTCTAGCGTTAGTTTGTGAATAATCTACTTTATAAAATTGCTAATCTATAAACTGCATCATCATTCATCCGTCCCGCATCAAATTTGGTATCAGAGCTTTAGATCAGGTTTGGGCATATTTGCATCTGCATGAATTAGATCATATTTATTTTTATTGCATGCGCATTCGTTCTGATTTCAAGTATTCCATTTTTGACCCTAAACCAACTAGTAGTATAGATCCCGAAGTTCAAAGAGCATTAAGTGAGATTATCACTAGATTAGATCGTATGGACGGTAGGATAGACCAACTTGAGGGCCAAAATAATCAAGAAAGTGAAATCGAACAAAATAGGCAAAATTATGGACCTAGGAGAACAGAGCATAACCCTATGGGTTATCAAATACAAGTCACTCAAGCCAGAAGAAAATAACTGGCGTGGCGTGAAAGTAGAGGCCCCTACCTTTGACGGTAGTTTGGACCCAACGGCTTACTTAAATTGGGAAGTGGACATGGACCATTATTATGAATGGTACGACTTGTCGGAAAATCGAAAGGTTAGATTCGCGAAGATGAAGTTCACTATGCAAGCCAAGTTCTACATAAATAATATTGAGCGAATCTTGCAACACGGTCGACAAGAACCTATTGGATCGTGGGATTAGCTTAAAGCAAAACTGAGAGAGAAATATGTTCCTGTCTCATATCAGCGTCACCTATTAAATCTATGGCAGATGCTGACTGACGGAAATAAGACTGTCGTTGAATACATCGCGAAGTTCCATGAATTCCTTATGCGATGTGGTGTTCATGAAGATCCATAAGTCATATTTTTTAGATTCCGATCTAGACTTCGGGACGACATACAACGTGAAATTATTTTGAGACAGACCCAACCCTTGAGCAAGCTTATCAAGTTGCCCAAGATCTAGAGAAATATCAAAGGTCGATCATACTATGTAAAGTTGATCCGCGCCCGACGGTAGCTCCTACAAGGACTACGCCCTCAGGGACCAAGTCAGCTGATGGTTCACCAGCCACTAGCCGACCTCTTGCCACTGACAAAAGCAAGACTATTATCAGAGAAACCTCTAGTAGTGGTGGTAATCGATCTATAAACTGTTTCAGGTGTCAGGGAATCGGTCACATGGCATTCGAATGTCCTACAAGGACAATGATCATAGAGCAGGATGATGATTCTCCAGCCTATGAGGATGATCACCCACCTATGTGGCTGATGAGACACTTGTTGACGAATTTGAGAATCCCGAATATGAAACTCTAGGATATGTTAGATTTATTTATGAGTCTGAATCTCACAGTGATCCAAGAATTGAGGTTGTTAGATGTGCTTTAACCTAGCCTAAAGAGAGTGGTAATTGGCGCCGAACTTCTATCTTTCACACTTACATGAAAGTCAATGAAAAAGTGTGTAAAATTATCATTGATAGTGGAAGCTGTGTGAATGTAATCGCCACCACGACTGTATCTAGGGTTGGTTTAATTCACGAGAGTCATCCTAATTCATATAAGGTTTCCTGAATTAATGTGTCCTCCTTGAAAGTTACACAACAATGCTTAGTCAACATTTAATTCAATTCCTATCAGGACAAGATTTGGTGTGACGTCCTACCAATAGAAGTTGGTAGCATCATCTTGAATAGACCTTGGTTGTATGATCTGGATGTTACTCTTCGAGGACGATCTAATTCCTATGTATTCACCTATAAAGATGACATGATCATGATAGGTCCTTCTCCTCCTAAGGTCGTTAGTATGAAAAAAATTTCAAGTAAGAAAAAGGCCTCAAAGAAGAAAAACCTTCACTTGATTAGCGCTCGAGAGTTTGAGAAGGACATAGATGAGAACTCCTTAATTTGGGCTGTTGCTATTAAGGAAGAGAAGGGGAGTGATCCGGTTGAACCTCCACCAGAAGCAGTTCCTATACTTAAAGAATTTGCTGATGTGTTCCTGGGAGATTTTCCCGACTACTTACCCTCGATGTGTGATATCCAGCACGCGATTGATCTCGTGCTTGGAGCAACGCTTCCAAATCTCCCACACTATCGCTTGAATACCACTGAACATGCGAAGTTAAAACAGCAAGTAGATGAACTACTCCAGAAGAGGTTCATTCGAGAAAGTCTCAACCCTTGTGCCGTTCCAGCACTTCTGACTCCAAAGAAAGACGGATCGTAGAGGATGTGCGTAGATAGTCGTGCCATCAACAAAATCATGGTCAAGTATCGCTTTCCCATCCCTCGCCTGGATGATATACTTGACATGATTGCTGAAGCCACTATCTTTTCTAAAATTGATCTTAAGAGGGGTTATCATCAAGTTCGAATTCGTCCAGGGGGTGAATGGAAGACAACCTTCAAGACGAAGGATGGCTTATATGAGTGGTTGGTGATGCCCTTTGGTTTATCCAACGCTCCCAGCACCTTAGTCTTGCGATCATTTATTGGCATTTTTGTCGTGGTCTACTTTGATGACAACTTGATCTATAGCAGAATTAGGGAAGAACATGTTATATACCTATCTCAGATCTGTCAAGCCCTTAGGAAAGATAGCTTATATGCGAATTTAAAGAAATGCGCATTTATGACTGATCGAGTTATCTTTCTAAGCTTCATAGTATCGTCGGAGGGTGTATCTACTGATCCTGAAAAGGTAAGTGTAATAATTAGTTGACCAGTTCCTCAGAGCATTCGGCTTAACCAGGTTAACGGCTTTGTTAAAATTCATACCTGAGTAAGAGAGTCCAGAGACCACAATGTATTTCCCCAAACAATTAGGGCTCAGGCAGCTGGGGGCGCGCGGGCGCGGGCAGGCGTGCGGGAGCAGGCAGGCGCGCGGGCACGCTGGCGCGGGCGTGCTTGTGGGCGCAGGCGGGCACTAACGGGCGAGCAGGCAGCACTGGGGCGCGCGGGCGAGCACTGGCGGGCACGCTGGTAGGACCAGCCGGCATGCAGGCTCGGGCGAGGGCGAGGGCGCGGGCGCGGTAGCGCACGCAGACGCGAGGCGGGAGGGTAGGCAGATGTGGGTGCACGCGAGTCATAGGCGCGCGATCTCAGGCACGCGCAAGACGACGGGTCGACGCGCGCAGGGCGGCGGGTCGACGCGCGCAGGGCGGCGGGTCGACGCGCGCAGGGCGGCGGGTCGGCACATGCAGAATGGCGCGTGGGGCAGCAGTCTGGGCGCGCTCGACAGCGTCGAGCGGAGCTGTGTACTCACGTCGACATAGTCGTCACGAGCGCGTCGACGTAGTCAGCGCAAGCGCGTCGACGTAGTCAGCGCAAGCGCGTCGTCGGTTATGTGGAAACCTGACGACACGATCACGTCGAACCGGAGTCGACGAGCTAAATCCAAGAACGCAAACGAGCAGACAGGGTGGACGAGGATGAGGTGAGGTGAATGCTGAGGAATGTAAGATGAATGGAATCGAACCCAGAGGGAAGAAGCCGGAGCGGGTGGAGTTTAGTGATTCTCACCCGAAGGCCCAAGCTCTTCTCTATCCAGGATATCGATTCATTCCAGAATCAAATAATCCCAAGGGAAACACAAATCAAATTCATTCAGCATTAAAAAAATAAGAATAACAGGGAGGGATTTATATAGACCTCCATACAAACTAACTCAATAAAGAAAAATTACATAATGTAATAAATTACTCACACAAACGAGAAAATACCAGATAACATACCTAAAATAACAATAATAGAAATAGAAACAACTAATACAAAATAAATGCGAGAAATAAAATCATCCCAAAATGGAATCTCCAATCAATCAGAATGAATGGGAGATTTCCAATCCATCAAGTCAGCGATCCGCAGCATTCATCTTTCCAAATCAGTCCTAATAGTCAATCGATCTAGATCGAAGCAGCGTGGCTAGATCTCGGCCGTCGACTGTAAACTCTGCCAGGAATGAATCGACGGTCGATCGTGGTGTCCCCACCAGTTCCACTCAGCTTTTGAAGGATATCTTTCCCACTTACTATTATTGTCATCATCTGTTATTCATAATCACGTTCCCCACTCTATTACATTCCAAGTCAACCTATTTCTATTGTATCTCAAGTTCTTTCCAGTTGTACAATTTTTATTCATGATATCACTCTAGGGAAAGACAAACTATCCTCTTGTTCACTTAAATGTGTATTTTTGGAAACAAAATGGATACAAATGTTATTCTCCTAATCTTAGTTGTTAATATTACCTGTTGATATTAACTTCTTCACGACAACTACATCCTTTTCTTCCAAAAACTTTGAGCACACAACAATCACTAAGGATCTCCCTATTCCCTCTTACATTATATCATTAACTCTTGAATAAGATGTTACTCCATAAGGCCACTAAGCCTACAAAACCACCACCTACAACACTCATTTATCATGCACAGCTTGAACTACTTTACCTGTTGTGGTCCAACCTCCTACTAGTCCACCTATTGTTGTAAAAAAAGGGATCCATTCAACTTGAAATCAAAATCATAACTATAATTGCCAAAGTTATCAACGTATCATCTCTTCCCATGATGCATTCCAGTTCTCTTTGGCTTTAGTATCATTTTTTCTAAAACAACTGATGCAAATCACACCTTGGATGGTATCATACAGTGATTGATGAAAAGGCTTCTCTAATTTCAATGACATTTGGACTTGATCCCATTACCACCTTTTAAATTGGTAGCTGGTTGTCATTTGCTTTGCACTATTAAAGTTGGTTTAGATGAGACAATTGGTCTGGATAGGCCTTAAAGCTCATCTTGTAGCTATGGGATATACTCAGTATTTTGGTCTGGACTATGTAGATACTATCTTGCCAACAGCCAAATATCCTTTGTACAACTCCTCTCGTATATAGTTGTTGATTATCATTGGTCCTTATACCAATTAAATATCAAGAATAAATTCCTCCATGAAGAACCATACAAAGAAGTTTATAGGGAGCAATCTTCTAGCTTTTTTGCTAAAAGGAAGTATTATGAAACGATTTGTTGCCTAAAACATGTAGTCTATGATCTCAATAGTCTCCTTCTGTTTGGTTCGGATATTTTAGTACTATTATATAGGAATTTGGAATGATACGCAATGAGGTCGATCATTCGATATTCTACCATCATTGTTCTTCAAAGGCAGCATCTATCTAGCCGCTTATTTAGACAACATTGTTATCATAGGATCATACCAAGAAGGAATCTGTCAATTGAAACAACTTCTTTGTAATTTATAGACAAAAAAATTGGGCAAGCTTTGGTATTTCTTAGGTATTAAAATTGCTCGGTCTAAAAATGACATTGTCCCTCAACAAAGATATGCTTTGGATATTTTGGAAAAACTTCTCTTGTTAAAAGCTAAGCCAGTAGATATTTCAATGTAACCTTATGTCAAGTCTTGATAGGACAATTGGAGCCTCTAACAAATCCAGGAAAACATCAAAGGCTTATTGGAGCATTCAACTATCTTATAATGGCCTGACCTGAATATCTTCTCCTATTTCTATTACTAATCTATTCCTAGACTCGCCATGTAATAGCCATTGGAATTCAACAATTCACATCCTCAAGTACATCAGGGATCACCTAGGCAAGGATTTTATACATTAATAAATGACATACTCAAGTAGTTGGTCACATTAATGCATATTGGGCAGAGTCACTTATCAACATCAGTCAAGCTCCAAGCATTTTGTCCTTGTTGATGGAAATTTAGTATCCTAGAAAAGTAATAAACAAAATATAGTTGCGAAATCCAATGTTGAAGCTAAATATTGAGAGATGGCTATGGTAACATGCGAGCTCAACTTCTTAAAGCAAATGCTCAATGCATCGCAACTGAGAATTCATGAGGCGATGAAGATAAATTGTGATAATCAAGCAATACTATATATTACCTCCAACTCAATTTTTCACGAAAGGATCAAACATATCAAAGTTAATTGTCATTTTATAATAGAAGATTTTTCCTTTTTTTTTGGAGAGTTGTAATAGAAGACTTAATTGCCAAAGAGATTGAGATGTGTTTCATCAATTCAAAAGACCAACTCACAAATTTTCTAATTAAGCCACTCCTACAAATTACATATATATGTAATAAGCTTGGTGCATATAATTTAGATGCTCTAACTTGAGAGAAAGTGTTAAATATGTAGTAGATAGTAGTTACATAAGTACAAAAGAGGTACTAAGTAGTATGAACAATAAATGTGGTTCAATGTATTTATACACCCTGTAGTACTTGCAAAAGGGACTTCCACCGTTCAATGTAATAATAAGAGAAATATATTTTATTACTTAAATCAAAAAAGCATGCTTCAAGCTCACAAACGTTGGAGCAGGCCAAATTCCTTTATCGGATAAGAAAGTAAAGCAAACAAAAATATGCAGGATAAACACAGCATTCAGACAGCAAATAGAAGAATTGACGTACCAATCGCAAGAAGATACCCAATCATCAATCAAAATTATCATCTTTTTAGAACATGCACATCCACCACCCCACTTACCGAAACACAGGTGAACCAGGACAATGCAACAATAAAGAATATGGAAATGAGAGAAGATGGATTAAAGGAAAAGGGAAGATGGAATGAAGAACATAGTGTCAAGTGCAAGGGATACCTTTGAAAATTTTACGAACTCTTACTGATTGTAAAAATGTTGCAAGAAATCGCATGCACCAAGAAGGTTTTTTTACTAAAGAAATTGAATCAAAACCGCAAGATACTTGTGATCATTCCTCACAAACCTCTAAGCTTAAATTGTAAGATAACGAAACAAGACCTGCCAGCATCCTCCGGGCTAAACTCAATGTCCTTGCAGCCGAGGCTTCCCGCATAAGCAACCATTTCCCTAGCAATCCTCACCACTTCCTCCCTCGTCTTACGCAACTTATGCTGCATGTGAATCTCGCTGGTTGCTATAAATGTGTGCACCCTCGGCCTCCTGGCATGGCGCACCGCCTCCCAAGCGGTGTCAATGTCCTTCTTGTTGCACCTTGAGAGGCCGCAAATAACCGGCAGGTGCCCGCCCTCCACGGGTTTGTTCCCTATCTCCATGGCGATCGACCGCACGGCCTCGAGGTCATCGGGCGACGAGGCAGGGAATCCGGCCTCAATAATGTCAACTCCTAAGCGGGAGAGCTGGCGCGCCACCGCAAGCTTCTCGTTGCTGGTCATGGTGGCCCCGGGTGACTGCTCCCCATCGCGGAGCGTCGTGTCGAAGATCCGGACGTAGCCAGGGTCCGGAATGTGGTTTGGGACGTACTCCGGCCGGGAGACGAGGGAGCATCGTGCCGCGAAGGGCCGAGCCCCAGGAACGGCGGCTAAAAATGAGCCGACGCTGGAGCGGGTAACGTTCCGGCGGTGGTGGTGGAGGAGAACAGAAGAAGACGACGACAGCGACTTGGTAAGGAGAGAGGGCACTCGGGAGATGCCATAGTTGGGATCGGAAGCGGCGGCAGAGACGACGAGGTTAGGAGTTGCGGAGGCGAAGCAAATCGCCGTCGGCATGGGCATAGTAGAAAGCTAGAGAGTGCGAGGCGGACAATGACAAATAATTAATTTGAGGTCGCTTCCCCTCAAAACATAAATCTTTCGAAATTCAACCCTAGTATAGTTTAAATTTATTAATTTTTTTGTTAAATCAAGCTAAATTTTTTATTTTATTTTTTATTTAAATTTAAAATCTATATATATATATATATATATATATATGTGTTAAATATAATTTACTGATTAAACATATATACATATTATATAGCCAATTATATAAAAAAATTTAATATCTATTTACATAATATGTAAATTATTTTAAGCATACATTATTATAAATTAAATTTATTTTATTTTTGATTAATTTCATTTTAAATTAAAAACTTAAGCCGTATTTAAATAAAATCAAATCAAATCAAATCATTTTCATATACTTACATAATATTCAATTATCTTATATTAAATTAATATTTAGTTAAATGTGGTATTTTTTTTTTTAAATTTGATAATGTGGTAAAAATTGCACACGAGTTTTGTGTGGGTTTCAGCGGAGACAAATTTCACACCCGACTCGTGGATGCATGTCATTTATTAGTTATTATTTTAAATGTATATTATTTCTTTATTCAAATATTCGAATTTTTGTCCTACCTACCCAGAATTCAAGATTCGGTTTGGTAAGGTCAAATAAGATTTATTTAAAATAATTTTAATAATATTTTACGAGTTATCTTATCTATATTATTATTATACAACAAATCTTGATATTTCTCAGAAATTCGAATTAGTCTAGAACATTTTTTTTTTATTCTCTATGACAAAATTTGGGTAGTATACACTCATGACCTACCGAGTTATGCATGTTCTAAATTTATGAAAATAATGTCACATTAAACTTCTTCGAAGCAAATAATCAACTTAATCTAAAATTTAATAAGTTAAGAGTGACACACGTAAAAAAAATCTTCGCTACACAACTTTACGATTCAAGATGACCCTTAGTTGTGAATCTCATCCTACCTAAAGTAGATTTTGAGATGACTTTTATGCAAAAACTCCCATTAATAACATATTACCATAACTTGCCGCTAGACATTATATGCATTTGAAAAAGTAACAATATGTCTACAATCGAACTTTTTACAAAACAAAACTAAAATATAACCTCATCAGAGAGAGAGAGAGAGAGAGAGTTGGGACTTCCTAGACTGCCTCTGCGCCACTCGCATCATCACAAGAGTCGGCAACTACTACATTGTTAATGTCATTAGTGTTGGGGTGAAAGTGGCGCGTAGGCCAATGTAGGCTGAGTCATAGCGGTGGAGGCCAGGTGGGCCGAGCCATCGGTGTGACGAAGGCTAGGTGGGCAGAGTCACGTGTTCACGTCCAGCACCCTGCACGATAAGTAATGCATGGTTATCGAAAGAACATCGGGATCAACTAGTGGTGCTAGGGTGTTATGTGTAATAAGAAATTAAGTCGCACCCTTTTCTTTCAACAATTACTTTTAGGAGACTTGGCAAGCACTAAAGATCTCACTTGGTATTAGAGCGGGCATGGCTTCGATCCTCGGCAACGCGTTGGGCGAGGATTGTTCGGGTGAGCGTGGCGCCACGCGTATGCCAATTTGGGCCAAGTCACGGTGCTGGACGCCAGGTGGGCCAAGTCATGGGTTGACATAGGCCAAGTGGGCTGAGTCATAAGCTCACATTCAGCGCCCTGCCCAATAAGTAATGCGTGACTGTTGGGATCAACCCATGGTGCTAGAGTGTATACGTAATAAGAGACTAGTAGCACCATTCCTACTAGCAAATGCTTTTAGGAAAGTTGGCAAGTACAAAAGATTCTAGGCATTAAAATGTAGAATCAAGTATGACATCTAGAAGGCAAATGAATAAACGTAATTAAAAAATTTTAGATGTAATTTACTTAATATAAATGATTAGTGCAATAAATAAAAAGTAGATAACACAAGTGAAAGCAAATATAAATGCAAACAAGAAAAGAAAATCACATCTATAATGAACACACGATATAATGTGATTCAGCTCACACAAGCCTAATCCACCCCACCTTAATCAAAAAAATCACACTATAATATACTCCTTGATTTAGGCAAAAAAGCTCATTCACAAATACTCTTCTATTCACTCACTAGTCATCCTCCTCACTTTTAAGTGATGGCACACTCACTCACCTCATTCAACTCTTATTTGGAGGCCCTCTTCACACAAAAAATGAAAGCAAAAAAAAAAATTACAACAAAAGACAATCCATTCATTTTTCTTTCTTAAGATTGAATCTTGATAGTCAGAAGAAGAGTGGATGGAGAGCTTAAACACTTGAGTCTAAGTTACGCCTAGATCGCCTTCAATGTTTGATTAAATCTCCATCATTTTTCTTACTTTAAAATGATAAAGAATAAATGTGATTGTTGGGAGCAATTAGAATGTTCAAACAGCCAAGGAGAATGCCCTAAAAGCCCCAATCTTTTTATATATTGAATGCTCTAGCGTCTAGGAAACTAAACTGGAAGAAACTTGGAGGTCGACCAGAGGTTGACCCCAGTAAGCCATTGGAGATTCAAAATAGGACAATAGTCAAGACCAAAAGGTCGACCTCACTATTGAGATCGCCTCCAGCTCGACCTGAAAAAATCTCCTAAGATGATAGAGGTCGACCTCACTACTGCAAGTCACCTTCCAATCAACCTAAAGCTTTCCTAGAACTAGCACAGCCTAACATTAACCTCTAGATCGATCTCACTACTACCAGGCCACACATTAAAATGAATTTTAACTTTTTAAATAATTTTAAGATTATATAATTAACACGGATGGCTCAAACTCGAATCCAAGCTATTCTAGCAATCAAGATCAACCCCACAAAAATTTTACAAAAAATAAAAAATACAATAATGAAGTTTGTTCAACTTAATCTTAAATGCTTGTTCACTTCTCTCCAACTTGATTCGGTCATAATTTTAACACAAATAAATATTTTCAATTATCCAACTTGATCACAATTGAAATGTAATCTTAATAAATTTGTGATTAAAAGTACTAAATAATTTTGTTAATACAAATTAACTTAAATATATTATTAAACACCAAAATCTCAATATTATCAAAGGGAGTAATCAACAATCTCCACCGTTTCAATGTTTGGCAATTTGTTTAAGTTAAACAAAAATGCATCATATATAAAAGAACAATATTGTAGAAAGAAACTTCCCCTTGATAAAAAAATTCCCCCTCAAATAAAAATTAATTAACTTCCATTTTGAGTGGAGTTTAGCATAATATTTTACAAAACATTTTGATAAAATTTTCCTAAGAAAATGAACTTAAATGATAAGAAAAGCAAGATATAATATAAAAGATATACACAGAAATAATGCTTATATATAAATAAGATATGCTAAAATATATCACATGCTAAACATTTACACACACAAACCATAGAACATATGTGACTCGCGTGGCCGAAGAGGGCGGAAAGTGATCGCCGGGTGATATCCTAAGAGAAACAAATCACTAAGGCAAAGTAAAGCTCCTGACAGACTTCTAGGCCGAATAATTAGTGATGAGAGGAGCATAGAAATGAATTATCTTACATCAAAAAGGGAAGGATATAACGTGATCTCAAATAGTAAAAGCGTCTTTTGGGATAAAACCGTAAGGCTAATGATAGAAACTCCGAAGTTAAGCGTGCTTGGGATAGAGTAGCACTAAGATGGGTGACCTCCTAGGAAACACTCAAGTCACACAATTTTTCTACAGCCAAAGCGGACAATATCTCTACAATGTGATCACGAAATGTTACAACATCTACACGTGAACAAGCAAACAGCAAAACATTTACACATGAAATATTTTAGGAGTAAGTCCATTTAGGCTACTGAGATTTGCTTACTTGAACACAAAAGTTTACAAATCTCAAAACATGTCACTCAAGTCCAAAAACATATTACATGAGACATCGTGATCCCTCCATGACCGAATATGTTATGTATTATAAAAATAACAAAAACACCCTTCCTTAATCTGTTGATTTTCAAACTATGTCATTGAGGCCGCCGCCTGCGCCAACCGCCTGCTAGCGAATGTCGGAGCGAATGGTCGCGTGCAGGCAGACCGCGCGCGGACGCCGGCGCTCAAAGCGCGCCGGCGCGAGAGGAGCACGGATCGCCGCGATCGCGCACTGTCGGCCGCTTGTGCTCGAACGCTGGCCGCAGCGTGCTGCCGACCGCCGACGCTCGAGGCCGTGTCCGTCCGTGGACGCACTGCACGTGAGGGTAAAATCGCAATTGCAAAAATATTTAATTTTATTTTATTAATGAAATAACAGTATTTTAAACGAAAAATGTTATTTTCGACCTGATTGAATTTTTTTTTAAAAATAACTAGGGCACTGGTGAACTATATAGTAATTATTATGGACCTGCACGGTGTGTTTTGATATTTATGGACCTGCACGGTGTGTTTTGATATTTATGGACCTAGACGGCAAATTAGACAAACCTGAGGAACCTCAATGGAACTACCCTAATATTTTATCTACACTGATATAATTACAATAGTTCATAATTTAATAACTTTTTTAAAAATTTATAATTTTTATAACTTAAACATATACCTTCTCTCCTTTTGCCAACCATCAAAAAAAGAAGACAGAGGTGGAACAGGTCGCAGATTCAAAAAATAAATAGATATATATTAATAGTGTCAAGTAGTGCTTTAAGTGGGCCAAAAAATAAATAAAATCTAAATATCAATACAAAGATCTAAAAAAAAATCTCATTGGTACGACAAGTTCACAAAAGATGATATGAGAAGAAAAAAGTAACAGAACTAAAGCTCAAAAATGCAATAAGCAACACATAAGGTAACATCAATGAAGAAAAGAACAAAGCTAATCACTAATCACCACTATGGTCATTGTCGTGCTGCGCACCTGAGGGAAAGTAATGGTGCTTTGTCGAGGGAAAGATCTGAAATGGAGGCCATCCGATCTGCTAGGCAAAAAAATCTATCATTCTTTGCATACCTGCCATCAGTCTGGTCTTCATAAAGTGAATATGATCACGCACCTCAACTCTGAACTCCCCAAACTGAGAGTAAAGCTCATAAAGAGCAGTTAGGGCAGCTAAATGAGAATGCTTACGCTAATAATGATGTAGGGCATGAGAAGGTCATGGTCTATCTATATCAGCCTCCTCACCATCAGCCTCAAGCTCACCTTAAAGTGCACCCTTAGGTCCTTTTTTGTTAGCCCAAGTAAGTGGAGAAGCATTTACATTACATTTAATCTTACTTGAATTATATTACCTTTATCTATTATTGCTAATTTCCCCAACTTTTTAATACCTCCCTTGGAGATATTTGTTCCTAAAAATTCTGAATATGCAGTGATTAAATGAAAGTATGATATGAATACCCTATCATTGTGAAGTAGTAGATGACTACTATGAATCCAAGAATGGATAATAAAACCAAGGTTCAGGGGACGACGGTGAACTATGCATACATCAAAAATAGGTGACCAGTGTGAACTTGAGTTCGATTCCTAGAAGAAATAGGAATAACACAGTCAAGAACAAAATGATAAAGAGAAATGTACTTAGGTCGAAGGAATTTACTGAGTAAAGTATGAAACCCATAACCTAGAGCCTGATAAAAGAAGTGCATAAACATATCCTCTATAGGATATGTCTTACCTCATCAGGAATATAATCGGGTAAGGAGAAAAAATAAGAATTAATCTCCTTGAGATAAGAGATTATTGAAGCCATTGGAAGTAATTTCAATAATTCTTCCCTGAATATAAGTGGTCATGTGATAAGGTTTGTCAGAGATGATCTCTAGATTGTGAAAAAAGAGACTGCAAAGATCAAAACTAATATTTGATTTACATGTAGCGAATTTGCGCCACTGTAATGATCGATCAGAGGGCACAAACTATAATTACCCTAAAAAAACTCAGATCAAAGTAGTAAACTTTCATCAACTCATTAAAATTTTGATGAAAATTTACTTCTTTAATCTTAGAAGGGAACTGATAACGATCAAAATCTTCAGTTTTCATAGGCTAGAGTTTTGATTGAGTGTTAGGTTTAGGTTGGTTAGGGATGAGCTATGGTAGAGCTTGAATTGGTGCTAAGTCAATAAGAAGTGAGGGAAAAGGTGATGGGGAAGCGGGTTCCAAGGTTTGGCTCAAGATAGGGTCTATAAGGCCTCTCTTGAGTAGTTTAAAAACTCTTTTTGAAGACACCATAACATCAATTTAACTTAAGATGATGACAAATAATCTTAGGGTAATAAAAAAAAAAGAATCGACCTCGGTATCTCAATCGAGAGAGAGTTCCGGTGGAGAATGAAGTTGTAGATTTCTCGGAGGAGGTAGATTCGCCGAAGGGGCAACACCATGAAGGAGATAGAGATGAAAGCTTGGTCATTAATGACGACGCAATTGTCAGCAACGATGCAGTTATTCGCGGTGACGTGAAACCGTCGACGACGTGATTTGGTGAAGAAAAAATGGACGAAGAGTAAAAAGATGGCAGTGATGCAGCTTGGAAGCTTCATCATGGACGATGTAATAGTCATAGGCGGCGTGGCCATCGTCGACAACTGTGAATTCAGTGGCGGTAGCATTCTTAAGGTAGGGCGTGATTCAAAAAGGAAGACACAAGCGAAGAGGATGAAGACAGCGAGGATAGGGCTTGGAGCTTCGTCTTCGTCGGCAATACAATCTTCAGTGGCGAGGCCATCGATGGCAACGTTGGCGATAGGGAAAGGAAGAGAAGGTGGAGAGGAGGAAGGAGGGAGGCGAAGATTGGGCTTGTGAGAAGGGTTGTTTAGATTAAAAATAATATACATATATATATTATAATATTAGTTTTAAAAAGATCTAGGTCACCCTGAGGTCATCCCTGGGTCACCCTGAGGTCGCCCTTGGGTCGTCGGCAACTGTACAATTTTCAGTAAACTTTAAAAGTTCATATAAATTAAAATAAATTCCAAAAAATCTGAATATTTATGAACACGTATCCTTCCTTAAGCATATAGAAAAAAAATTTAGTTCAAAATAAAGTAAAATGAAATTTTTAAACCCTAAGTTGATTTGCCCAAAAATTCTTAATTTTAATTAACCAAATAACCTCTTAAATTTCAAAATACTTAAAAATTAAGATTTTATTTAATTATAATATACATATGAAACCAAGACAAATTTGCTCTTATAATTTTTGAGAAAAAAAACTAATCTAAAAGGAAAAAAATATTTTGCCCCCAAACTATCAAAAGAATTAAATATAACTAATTCGAAAAAATGTAGACAAAATTTCAATATGTCAAATGCATTTAAGATAATTCAATAGAGCATGTAAAGCATGAGTATGAGATATTTCAACTTAGAATATGCCTACAAAGCAATAAAGCTATTTGTCATACAAACTAAGCAAGAATTAGGCTATATAACTTAAAACAAATATTAAAAGTATGTAAAACAATCAAAGTTCAAAAATATTGTGTACATAAAGTATGTATAAAGCTCAAAAATACTATAATTAAATATAGATGAGTTTCAGTAGTCTAATCAGTGTCTTATAGTGCATATACCTAATTTTCACCTTAAATTTGTAAATTCATTTTCCTAAAAAAATTTGGTAAAAATATCAGCTAAATTTGCCTTAGATCCAACATGTTCTAATACTATATCATATCTAGCTACATGATCTCTAATTAAGTAATACTTCACTTCAATGTGCTTAGTTCTAGAGTAATATATGAGATTTTTAGTCAAATTTATAGTACTAATGTTATCACATAGAACTAATACATTCTTATAATTCAGACCATCTAAGGTGTGCATCATCCATGTTTACTTAACTCCATTGAAACTTTTAATTCATTAACACACTTTAAACCTTAATTTTATTATTCTCAAATTAGTTTCGTTATGCTGGCTTTTAGCTTGTTCAAATACCATCAAGCTTATGGCACTCTAGACCTAATTACATCATTTGCATGATAATCGCAAAGTAATTCGTACATTTACTACTCAATAAGTCTGGACTTGTTACAGAACCGGATTGTACGACCATATTCCGGATAGTCAGCCAAACAATCGAACCTAATATTTGGTCAGTACATGTAGCTGGACCTTGAGTCAATTGGTCTGGCTAAACCATCCGCCTAAGTGAACCAAACTGTCCAACCTATTCACCAGCTAGCAATCAGCACTTCCACCGTATTTCACCTATGCAACTATTTTTGATCATGAGAGATCCTCACGTCCAAGTAATCACAATCATAATGTACATCTATTTATCATAACATAAAAATCATTCAATATTTAATTCTGGTGAATCTAAAGAAATCTAAGACGAACATATTATAACACATGTAATGAGAATTCCAATAGCATGTCTATGGATAGCATAGCAAAGTATGCATGATAATCCCAATTTTTATCCCAAAGATATCATTTCATGAAACATTTGTATCAACAGATCGTTTGGAGCAAGACTATAGCTGTGATTCCATAAAAACTCATAAATCAAGTATAGTGAGATAATAATCACCGACATGCATAGCTATTAACATGAAATTGAGGATAGAATAGGTTACATGCAACCTAGTTTCAACAAAACCAGATCTATTGTATGTTCAACCAAATTTTACTGAATGACGGATTCTTTTCCTGTCAACTCTTCCTCCTCCAAGCCTCCATGCGATCCCCCAAGGAAGGAGGAGGAAGAAGTTGGCCTAAACTTCCTAGTGCTTCTCCTTTCTCTCCAACCTCCACTCTCTTTCTCAGGACAGAGAGAGTTGACTACCTTAAAGGCCTCCATTTCTCCAGAATTTTCCACCAGGGCAGCGTTAATAAGCCTTGACATCTGTCCATTGTGCAGAATTCCAAAGTATGCATGTGCACAAGTGTGGGCCATGCAAAGAGGCCATGTGTGATGTTTCCAAGCCTTGGGACAGTGGCTAGCTGTCTAACCCAGGCCACCTTTTCAAATTCCGATTTAAGCTTAATGGGCTGAACCTTGGGACTTTAAATTGAACTCCAGCCATTAAGCCAACTCGGGCGTTATACCAAACGATATCATATCCAAAAAATATATATATATACTTTCTTGCACTCAAGCCAAAATTTTAATTACGAGCACAAACTATTTCATTCCAAACCCCAAGTCTCCTTTAAATTTCAAATTAACCCCGATTAAGGCAAGAACTCAAATTCAAATAAACTTCCACACAAGAATTTAAATCCACCCTTCATCCAGATTGTCAGAATAAGCAAATCTTCATCAAATATTTCTCATTTCTCCTAAACTTCTCAAATTAAATACAAGGGTGAGGTAACAAAATTTAGAATGTTATATGGTCTAAATTAATGGTACTCGGGTCGAACCAAACGTCAACAAAGTAAATCAGAGAGAAGTTTCGGAAGACATCTTGTATAGGGCTCAGCTTGCCGTATGAGAGGTAAAATGTCCTTGATATGAGAGTATTGATGGGATGCCACACTGCAAACCAATATATGTAGTCTCATGTTCAAGAGGATTGGAAGGTGGTCGTTGAAAAGGTTAGATGTCTTTTAATGGTCCTGCCTTTGTTATTAACTTGTCAAGAGATATCAATACTTATTCAATTGGGTTTTTTGAGTTGAAGTAATTCCCTATTGTCTACAATATAATTATCCGCTTCTAGTCATCATGGTATACAAAATAACGAAAATAAGAGTGCACAATTAAAAATACAAAAAAAAGAATCTTACGCAAGTGAGAAAAATGCACAATAGTGATGAAATGACACAGAAATCAACAAAGATCGTCTATAGTTATAAAATTAGAAACATGCTCTGATACCAAGAATGATTCAAACACGATTGGTTCTACATTGTGTCTACTCAATGCAATATTAATCCAAATTTCAAAGTGAAGCGATTTTATGATCTCCTTACGAAAACAATTGAAAGCATTCCTAAAATTGATAAAAGTACTAACAATTCATCTCTAAGGCCTTGTTTAACAATGGGCTAAAAATCATGGCTAAAATTAGCCATGGTCAAAATTTTAAATTTATTTTAAAAAAACTTAAAAAATTATTTTATATCTCATCTCACACAAATTTCAACATTAAACAATCACTTTATTTCACATCCAACACAATTCTCAATAAATCAATCAACTTTATTTCACATCCTACACAATTTTTAATATAACCAACTTACTTTATTTCACATCATCCACATTTTTTAAAAATAACTAAAAATTCTAACTAAATCTTCTTTTTTTTTCTTATAACCAAACAGAGCCTAAGTTAAGTATTCAGCAAGCTTAAAAGAAAGAGCATGAGGAGAGCACAACCACATGAAAAATCTTCTTAAGAACTTTAAGGAAATAAAACTACTCAGCCCAAGGAACAGATCTTATGTAGGTAAAAGCTAACCAAACAAAACAGCATTCCTCTTTTGAGGTATCATTTTTACCCATTAGAGGCATGTAGATCTTTGCCTTCATCCAGGATAGCAAACAACATTTCATTTCCCTTGCCACAATGACTGAACCTTTTGGCTAGCTTCCATTGCCCTCAGTTAAAGGTGCTATTGCAGCCCTTCTCATCTAGTTTTCCTATGAATATCAAGTTAAGGCAAATATCAAGGACCTATCTCACATCTCTAAGCTTCATCTTGCAACCAATCTGGTCACAAGCTATGTCCGATGATCTTCAGTACACGTTTCTCATATTTATGACACCACGATCCCCGAGACAATATGCCGAAAACATCTCCCTGATTGATGCTACATGGTATGATGTGTAGTTAGTTTTTTGGGTTGTTAGTTTATAAATCTGAGCTTTGTATACTGAACTATAAATCATAATTCAATCTTTTATTTTAGAAATTAAAGTTTTGATTAGTTATTTAAAATGATTATATCATCTGAATATTTCTTCAAACATTATGTAAACAGAAAACGTCAGCCCATCTGACTGTTATGCCATTCAAATCCTGAATAACAGTTAGGGAGGGCGTGACAGCTGAGAACAGAGAGAAGAGAAGGGAATGGGGAAGGAGCTGAGTAGAAGAAGAGAGAGACCTTTAGATGGCAGTGAGAATTTGGCAGACGCAATTGGGCGAGCTCTGGACCACGAGTCCGGTACAGCGGTTGGAGATCTCCGGACGGCGAGTACGGATATCGGCGGGGAGAGCGCTAGACGGCGGCGACCGAACCCTTGACGATGGCAGGCGAGCGCTGGATAGAAGTTGCAGGTTGACTAGCCCTAGACGGAAAAGCAGATTCTATGTTGCGTTGCGGCAGGCGGACAGACGGAGAGAAGCAATCTTCTACGGCCGTCCTCGACGGCCGGCGTATGACGAAATTCTGCTCAGATGGCAACAGCAGCGAACACTGAACGGAGATTGGGAAGAAAACTACACGTCTACACGGGAGAGAGAGATTAGCAGTGACAATAGAGAATTTAGAGTTTGAGGCTATTTTTACCCATAATTTTTATTTTTATTTTTTTATTTTATTTTATTTTTACCCATAATTATTTATTGTATAATCAGCTGTCACAGAAAAAAAAAAAATTTTAGAAATTTCTATGTCATAAGGAGCAATGCTACATTAGGAATGACAATTTATACCTGTAGTCAATTAAACCGCCCTGACTCACCCTAATAGAACAGGTATGGATACTAAAATTTTACCTATGACCCACAACTTGCTCCGCTCCATTATGAAATGGAACATATTCGAATATGAATCAATTATACCTACCCTACTATGCATATGTTTTTATCTATTCTTATATAAGCTTATATAAAGTTAAATAAAAAAAGTGCATTGAAAATGACGATTAATAATGTTACATCAATTATATCAAAAAAATAAAACTGTTAGATCAATAATGCGTTGCGTTAATCAAGTTAATTTCAAATTAAGTAAGAATTAAGGTAAATTTATATAGAGAGTTTAGCTCGAAGCTTGATAGTCGCCCAATATTTAAATCTATAGTTAGCTCAAATCGAGCTCCTTTCAAATTTTTAAGCCAAGTCACAAGTTATGTTCGGATCAAATCAACTTAGCTCGAGCTCTATTTTTTTAAATATAAATAATGACTTTACTTATTTATTATAATTATTTATTACTTGTATATGAATAATGTACATGTTAATTCTAATTTAAATATCTATTAGATGATCTTGTAGATATGGTTAACTCAATTTTAAATTACATTAAAGACATTTTTTATTAAAAAATTTAATTTTGAAAGACTTGAGTTAGCTCGATTAAAACTCGAGCTAATTCGGAATTGAAATGTGCCAGCTCAAACTTGCATGAAATTAAAGTGAATCAAGCTTAAGATATATTTAACTCGATCGACTTGAACTCAGATCGCTCCCAACTCTATGTACTAACCCACATGCAACTTTCAATGGTTAGGATTAAAGTTAGCTTACATTTAAGAACTGACATTGAATGGAGTTTCTTTTTTAATAGACACTCGGCTTCGTTTGGTTCGAGCTTTTTCTTTAGATACGAAAAAAAAACTATTTTATTTTTAAAATTTAATGAGAGAAAAATTTATTTTACTATTAGAAAGTGTGTAGAATGTGAAATACTTTCAATTCTAATATTCTTATTTGTATTGGATGTGAAATAAAATTAATTTTTATAGTTGAAATTTGTATTGAGTGAAAATCTCTCCTTGAACAAAATGAAGCGTCAGTTCGACATAAGAGAAAAGGAGATGTAGGAAAATAATTTATTACTTATAATAAGAAAAAAAAAATAGGATACAGATGCCCTCTTCATAACCCAGAGGTCATCTTTTTATGAGCACTACACTACATAATGCATAATATGATAATACCATAATATTGTTTACATAAATTACATAATTGTAAGATCTAATAATATTTGATATGACCACACTATACTATTGATATAAAATTTCTTAATATTTTTTGACAAGACTATACTATGGCATAAAGCATCTATTGTTATAAGATGTCTCTTCCATTATTGATCTCACCATCACACTATGTCGACCCACCACGGTTTTGCTCGATCATATCGTAATGTACATTACTATTTTCATTCTTTAATTCACATTTATCTTGTATCCCCATTAGATTCTCATCATCAAAAATCATAATTCTTCTATAAGTGAAATGAGGATGCCAATTGCGTTGATTGTGATGCAATAATAATTCTCTAAAGTTTTTTTATTGTTCAAGACTCCAGTAATATTCCTTTTCTTTGAATTCTTGGGTCTTTAGATGTTTTCTAGAAGTTTGTCTTGACATCATCTATATCTGATACGCAAGTATATAATTTCTTAATATGGTTCTGAAAAGATAGAGATTATTTCAAACTCTACAGTTCTTTTAAGTTCTTTCATGCTTCCTATAGTAGTCCATATAATTCTTAAAAAAAATTTATCATTCTTCAAAATTATTGACATCTACAATAATTCTTTGAACAACTTTATGCTTTATTTCTCTTGACGTTCCTTCTTTTTCTTCATATGTATGAAATATCTTTTGCCTTCATCGCCGGCTGTCAAAGTTTAATTGGATTATGAATATGTGATGTGGCAAGGTGTCCGAACCCAACATTTCTTCCCTACCTACAGTATGCTTCCTTCTTAAGGCAATTTCAAATTTATAGAAGCATCCCTTACTTTTCTTCCTAGTGAGAGGCAACCTTTTATCCTAATTTCACGACATCAAATCCGTGATGATAATCCTCCCCTCTGGTAACCGTCGGTCAAATTCAATTCGATATGGATTTCTCTTCTGTATCCAGCTCTATTATTCAATCATTGATCTTTAACTAACAAAATCAAAGGATGATACCTCGATAAACTGACAATTAAGACCATGTGATAGCCAAATTGTGAAGGAATAACTGTACACATCAAATATTAAGCCAAGTTAACAAGCTGAATAAGGAATTCTGCAGCTGACATGCATTGCACTTTGCCAACTTCAAACGTTCCTACGAGTGTAATTTAAGTGGATCAAACGGGAATGACCAAAAATAAATTTAAAGCAATGAAAAATAAACTTTATATGTATGTGCAGCTAAAGTATAAATGTAACATCCTGTGATTCAAATGTACAAATATTGCGTGACTTAAGGACTTCCTAGAAGGTCACCTATCCCAGTGCTACTTCAGTTCAAGTATGCTTAACTACGGAATTTTTCATCATTAACCTCACGGTTTTTCCCAAAATGTATCTTTATTATTTTAAATTACATTATTTACTTATACAGCTCAGAATCTTCCTCCCTTTTTGATGTAAATTGATTCATTCTTGTGCCCCTCTCACCACTCATTATTCGGCCTAGAAACCTGTCATGAGTCGCACTCTACACCAGTGATCCCCCTCTCTTGGGATATCATCCGGTGAATATTCCCCGCCCTCATTAGCCACAGGCATGACAATAAGACAGATGTTAAACCATGCCAAGTAATGGTATAGAAAGGGAGATTTATAGACTGAAGATAATGTGTGAATTTGCATAAGCAGAAAGCATGCAGAGATCAGATATAATAGATCGAATGCCCTACCACAAAACAAGTACCAGACTCAGCTAAACAATGCATTAACAGGGAGATTTATAGATCGAAGATAATGTGTGAATTTGTAGAAGCAGAAAGCATGCAGAAAGACCAGATATAAACCGAATGCCTGACATGTGTAAAGAAGGGATAAAGGTTTGATTTTCTTTTAAGTTGTTTGAACCAGAGAAATACTCAAACCAGTTCTGGGGTTTTACCACAGTTTGGAAGAATGAGAATTGTTTTCTGGAATTCCTTCCTTCTTCTTCTTTTCTCCTTCTTCACCTCTGCTAGTGAATCAGCAATTTTTGGGGGTTCTTCCACCCAAACTTTGTCTAATCAATCTTTCCCAAACTTCATCAAATCCAGTAAGGGAACTGCTCTACAGTAACGCATTTGTCAGGTGACAGGGTCAGCCCTCTTGTTGGCATAAAATTTCAATTCTGCTGCAACAACTTGGTATAAGAGCGAGTGGTGTTGGCTTTAGCATGAGAGAAGGTGGTCCTGGTATTGTGGGGAGGGCTTCCGAGAACATCAGGATGGAGAATCGTGCGGAAGCAAAGGCAGGTGAGGAAGGTGCAGATGAAGATGGAAGGTCTCGCTGAGTCCTTGCGGGGCACCTAGAAGACAACAATACATTATTCAGAAATAAGGCACGAAGAGATATGGAATAACCAGCAATCCTCTTTCAGATCTGCCAAAGGAGAGTCTCTTGGACGGCTACAGCAGAGGAAGACTTCAGGAGATATGGAATATTCAGCAAACCACTATCAGATCTGATAAAGGAGAGGTTCTCTTGGAAGGCTCCAGCAGAGGAAACCTTCAAGACGCTTAAAGGAAAAAGTAAGTTAAGCACTAATTCTTGCTCTTGCAGATTTATCTAAAGAATTCCACAACGAAGCCAACACTTCAAGTAATGGGACTGGAGCAGTCCTCACACAGGAAGACAGGCCTACAACTTACATCAGTTGAGGTTTATCAGAAAACACGAGCAATTGGTCATCACTGTGCATAACGGTCTACAGGCTGCAACTTACCTCAATTGAGGTTTATCAGGATCAAAGGGAGCTGTTGTCCCTGACCCTTGAGGACAAAGATCATTCTGAGCTGTGGGAGAGAGAGACACATACAAATAAGAGATAACACTATTTTTCTTATACTGTTTGAAACGGAAAAATAGTCAACCAGCATAGGTTTATCCATTTGAAAAAGTTGCATGATTATTGTTTTTCTCGAATTCCCATTTTCTTCTTCTTCTCTTCTCTTTCTTCACCTCTTGTGAATCAATGATCTCCAGCGTTCTTTCACCCAAACTTCGTCAATTTCGTCAAGGAAACTGCACTCTAGTGATGCATTTATCAGGCAAATCTAAATCTTGTCTTATTGCTGGTATAATTTCCAATTCCGCCAGTAACAATGCCTTACCACTAGTACTAGACTCGGGTAAACAATGCATTAACAGGAAAAGAGAGGAGAAAGCTCAAACGACGATGGATTTCAGAAACACAATAAAAGAACAGTCAAGGAAGAAAAACGAGAACAGCTTCCTGTTAGTAGGAAGATACGAATCAAACAATAGATAGACCAGAATCAAATAACATAACGAAGAAACTAAAGCACATAACAAGAATAAGCATCCAAAACATAACCTGCATGCAAGATTCGTAAAGATCTAGCCACCGGCATCATAGATTTTGCTCCATTCTCTCCAGCACAATCTAAAGACATCTACCAGACCAGAAGGAGACTAACTAATTTAAGTCACATGGGAATCAGATTAAGAGACAGAAAGTAGGACAAAAGGAACAAAAATTGTATAAAAGAGAAATCCAAGAACAGTCATGTCTGAACTAAATATTCATACATATATATATGATCATTAGAAAACCATTTAACTCTAAATTTCCAGTTTTTATTTGTCTTCTTTTCTACTACTAGACTACGATGTAAAATGATAAATTAAAGACATCAGATTGGAGTAGTCAACAGCTGAATCAGCCGATTTAGGCACAAGGTACTATGCCTGAGAATCATTTTTCCTACCCATTTCCTCGCTGTTCCCCAATTCGATGAGGCTGCGGGCTTCCTCGTCGTTCGGTGCGGTCTTCTTCTGAGCCTCTTTAGCCTTCAGCGCATGCAGCTTAATGTGGTTGTAGTAAGCCACCCCTAGGAAGGCAATGCCGTAGCCAAAGAGGTTAATGGTGGTGACTCTGTCTCGGATAACTGACCAGGAGAATGCGATAAGCAGCCAGTCCTTGACGATGCCGGCAACGTTCATAGTAAGAGCAGAAGTCTTGCCAACGAGGAGGAAGACAGCAAGGTTCAGAGCGAAGGCACACGAAGAATTGGTGCCGAAAATGAGGAAGTCGAGGTGAAAAGAAGAGGTGCTGCGAAGGGTCGGAAGCTCAACCAGGGCCCAGGGCAGAGCAAGGAAGACGAGGCAACATGGGGCAACGTAGTAGAGAGTCGTGATAGGGTTAAGGGTGATGCCCTTGGAGCTAAGGAGGACCTGAATGAGGACTAGGCGGGTGGCTTCGAAGGCGACAGCGCCGAGCTGAAGAAAGACGCCCCACGCATTGAAGTGGGCCTCTCCATAGGCAGCGATGGCGACGCCAAGGGAAATGGAGATCATGTTGGCCATGGTGGAGGTTCGGAAGGTCTCCTTACTGAAGAGGATCGAAATGGAGTAGACTGCGACAGGCATAAGGGCCTTGAGCATCTGGATGAAGGAGACCGAGAGGTAGATGTAGGCGGAGTTAGAGAACCAGAGGGAAAAAGCATATAGGGCTCCAATGGGAACGACGCTGGAGAGATAAAACTCGCGGGTCATGGTAGGGGAGGTGGGAAGCTCCACAAGGCGGAGGCCACGGACGAGCAGGACGGCCAGGGACGAGCAGAAGCCCATGTGGATCATGGTTAGAGAAATGGGGAAGGGCCAATTATACATCTTGGGGTCCAGAATGTACTTGTTGTAGACGATCACGGTGAAGCTGAGGAAGATCCAGACGCTGACATAGAAATAGGAAAGTATCACCTTCTTCACAACGCTATCGCTCACGCCGGCGGCGGAAGAGCCCTCGCGCCCCATCTCTCCGGCGATCAATTCCTCCTCTCTTGCAACAGATAGATCGATCCACGGGTAGATCTGCTCTACGCCGCCGCCGCCCCCTCTCGTCCTTCTGTCCCACCCTCACTTCGCGATCTCCACGATGGTAGATCGTGAGGGATCAGCGGCGATAGAGCGCAGCAGAGCCCCAAAGCTTAGGGCAGATGTAATTCGGAGGCGGTGGGGTAGAGAAGGGAAGCGTGACAAGCGTCAGGGGATCAGAGGAGGGCCAGGTGCAGCATGCCGGCATCACGCCCAATATGAAGAAGATGCCTCGTTCCAAAAGATGTCGACTTCCATCGCACATGATGTACAAATCATAGTTGTCGCACTATGGATGGTAAACAACAAATTAAAAATTATTTTTTTAAAAAAAATAATTACATATAAATCACTACATGACAAAATTAAATATTTTATATAATAATTTTTTAAAATATAATAAAATAAATTAATGATACATCGGCTTGAAACCTTTAAATTTTTTTTTAAAGATAATTATATATAAATTACTAATGCACTGCCTTGCGGTACGTAAAGATTTAGAGAAAAAAGATAGGAGAGGGTGGGCAACTCCCTGGCAGGCAGCTACTTCGCTCGTACTGGGGGAGAGAGAGAGAACAAGGAAGGAGAGAGAGAGAGAGAGGGAGAGAGAGAGGGAGGGAGGGAGGGAGTAGGCAACTGTCTTGGATGGGAAAACTTATTGTAGTCGGACAACCTAACACGTGGATTTTGTGGAAGCCATTCGGCTGCGATGCCTGCGTGTGGGTCCCACCATCACAGCCCGGCATACGTAATAATTTTGTTCACATATGTATCATAATATATCTCATATATAATAATTTTTATCACATATGTATCATAAATTATGTCATACGTAGCAAATTTTATCATATATGTATCATAATAGTCCAGCAAAATTGCTACATATGAGATATTTTATGATACATATGTGATAAAAATTGTTACGTATAAAATATATTATGATACATATATGAGCAAAATTGCTATGTTTGAGATACATATGTTAAAAAAACACGCTATTAGTGCTGATTGTCGAGCCGTGATGATGGGACTCGCACGCAGGCGTCGCAAGCCGAATGGCTTCTGCAAAATCCATGTGTTAGGGTATCCAACTGTAATAATTTTTCCTTGGATGGAGGCTAAAAAGAACGGTGGCTCGCCGGCCATCTTGGAGGAGTGGAGAAGGGGCACTTTATCATCATCATCATCATGAATTATTTCACCCCGTTTGGTTCGAACTTTTTTTCAGCCTAATACAGATTTGAATTGTAAAAATTAATTTTATTTTAAATATTAAGAAAATTTTCTTTTGCATTAAATCTATAATATAAAAAATATATATTTTTTTATTATCTAAAATTCAATGCTCGGATTGAGCGAGGCCTAGCTAATTGTTCAACTTTATAATTCAGCTTTTGTAAGCTGTTACTATCTACTACAACATATATAATGAGAATTTTAACATTTTCAAACTCATCATTAACACTAAATATTGCAAGAGTGTAGTGAATCAACCTGACCTTGAGAAGAGAGACAGAGAAATTAAGAAGAATATCATTTCTGAGATAGAATTTTGTAAGTTTCTGGTTCACAAATGCAGCTTCTGCCAGGTTTAATGTCGATCATGAAAACAATATTAAGGCCATGTTTGGTCGAAGAAAAGAAAGCAATCGTTCAAAATTTTAATTTATTTAAAAAAAAATTTAAAAATATTTTATATTTCATCGTACAAAAATTTTAATATTAAATAATTACTTTATATTACTACTAACGGAATTCTCACTAAATCAATTAATTTTATTACACTCATCACAATTTTTTAATATAACTAACTTTAACTTATGTCATACATATTTTTTTAAAAAAGATCATAAATTTTTTGCAAACTAAATGTTTTTCATCTAACCAAATTGGGCCTAAAAACTGATCAACAAAGTTTTCTAATGACTCTTCTTGCGTTTTCTTGATGTCAGCTAGCGTTGCATCAAAAAGAGCAATCTTTATCATTCGAATAAGAAGGATCAACTAGTTCTAACTTTCAACTACTGATATGAATGGATACGTCCTTAAAGAAGCTATATGTACCAAGTAAAGGCTAAGCCCTTGAGCATGGAGGCAAAAAGGACGTATTTGGTGGCATTGTCGAGATGAATGCACCTAATTCTCATCTCAAAAGCCTGAATATACTCTTGGGCATCATTCTACCGTTGCTAGAAATTCAACATTTTTTTAAATAACATGACATAATACCAAACTAATAGTAAACTAAATGCCCTAAAATGTCATAACATCTAAATCACATGACATAATATTAAATTAACATTGAATCAAACACACTCTTAATTCAATTGAGATTCCAAATGATTCATTAAAGTTTCAAATTTGAATGTTGCCTGGTTACAGATGGTCTTTCCCAGCATTCAGGAAGATTATGTGGGATAAAAAAATTGGTGACAATACAAATCGTCCCATCCATGTAAAAAATGAAGCCAAATTTTTTAAACTCGATAAAACTAAAACTTGGATTTTGTACAGTAGAAATGCAACAGATGTGGCAAATTTTCTCATCAAATTAAGGAAATATAAGCACAGCATTGAAGAGAGAATATTAGAGATCACAAAAAAAATAAAAGAAAAAAAACATGAAAAATGAATAATAGACATTTTCTATTTCTTTGCCAGAGATTCATTTTTATATTCACTCCCAGTTGTAATAACATAACCGGCTCCAACCTGATGCAACCAAACAAAAAAATAATATTAAATTTTTGTACGCTAATCCTCAAACGTTGTCAGTTATAATTGCCATGTTTCATACAATCATTATTACGATGATGAAATTTGAGAGATGACTAACACCGAATTAAAATATTTTGAATAAGGCCAATCTTAATAGTGGTGACTGAGCACCACATGACAAGAAACAATAAAGAATGATTTTATATATTCAGAGCATAATGAATTGTTATTTTATAGAGTACAATGAAAATAAATGATTCATGTAGTCGACCATAACATAAGGGCACATCATTGAACTATGATCCCAGGTTTATGCACAAGCAAATAAAAATCTCTTGACGGTATACGAAATATGCAAGTAGATAATATGCAAAATTAGTTCTAGATGAAATTTAGATTGGAGAGATTGCCATGCCAGCTTGATGAATCTAAAACCTATTCAAGAATATATATGTGCGTAATGCTTACAGCAAAGCATGGATGAACTTACTGAAGTAGAAGAAGAAAAGATGTTTACACGAAGAAAGAGGTTGCAGGAGTTGTTAATAAGCAATTCTTTGGATGTGATTTGAAGCCAGTCAAGGAAGAGGTTGCCTGAGTTGCGTGTAACCGAGCCTTTGGAAGTGATCTGAAACCAAACTAGTTCGATAGCTCGAACGTGGCAGACTGAACACCCACATAATCTTTGATTTGACCACCGACATAATAAATATAGCATCCATTACCCTTTACTATTACATGGTAGGTGCTTTTACTTAAATAGTTAATCATCACTTTTCCTAACTTGCCCATAGATATCAATAATATAGGCCAAGAATTACAAGTTTACAACCCAAAGGTCTCCCACTTCCTTGGCCAGCAACCAGAGAAAGAACCGACATCTTGTGGGGGCCTCGGTATCCGACATCAAAAAAGGCTCAAGACCACAATTTAGCGTGTGCCACTCGCTTCTTGTGGATGCTGCTATTTTCTTACAAAATCTCCATCAATATTCCGGCCAAAGTGAATGACCGAATCAATCCATCACTTTGTTTGGTCAATTCAGAATACCTTACCATAGGCTATGCTGTCTTATAGATTCTATTTGCGACTCAAACTACGTCAAGACGATGGCCATAATCTCACTTCTTATGTTCCCCCATCAGGTAGTCATCTATGTTCAAATGATTTCTTAATCCGGAAGTGCAGTTCCTCATCTTGCTAAGCCAAAGGGTTCTAAAACATAATAAATGTGAAGCTTTTAGTTTAAGGTTATAAGGACTCCCTTTATATCTTTAATGCCACGAATATCATTGATAAGCCCCCTATTAACTAGTGCGGTTGAGAGACTCCCCTAAAATTCCCAGAGGTGGTCCCCCCCCTTTCGATTCACTCTCTTCACGCTACTAAATTTTAAAACTTGGTTTTTTTTTAGAAACTTGGTGCGCTAGTAAATTTTATCATGATTTTATAAGGGTGAAGAGGGGGGCTGGGAATCATCACAAAATGCAGGCATTGTCATCAGACATAGAGGCCGTAGGTCCATCTCCTAAGGCATTCGTGATGCTATAAATAGGGATACTTCATCAAATTCAGGGTTGCATGATCAGCTTGCTGATAGTTCTATTGCTGCGGTGGAGGCTATGACATCAACTAAAATTATTCAAGAAACTATTGAATCCACTCTCCATTACTGATTTTTAGATAACACCTTTAAAGGGTCGATGATTCTGGGACTTCCAACTATCTCACTCTTTTGAATTGCTTTCCTCTATTGCACCTTATTCTGGATATTGCAACTGTTCATAGTGATGGGAATGGCCTAGATATTAAATGACATTGGTGAAGTTAAGTCCAAACTTACCATAATTTGTTTGAATGGCCTAGATAATGTCTTGTTCCTCGTCTTTCAACCAATTTAATTTCGCCAAACTGATGCGGGATGAAATGAAAAATATAATTTAGATTTATAATCAGCAAAATTGATTAGCAAATTATTTTAATTATGCGTAAAATATTTTTTAAATAGATTACATGACAAATAAGATTCTTAACAAATTAAAAATATTTAAAATTAAACTTAAATAAATAAGAATTTATCAAATTAAATTAGGGCGTCAAGTTTAAATTCAACAGATCAGATCCGAGGTTCAAAAATTTAGAACAGATGTCTCGCAATTAAATGCAACAGTAAATCTTCACAAGAGTAAATTGTATGGTTACACAATTAGAGCTAAACTGAATATTCGAGCAGAGCAAATAATTTTATTAATATCGAATAACTAATCAGAATTTAATTCGATAAAAATATACCTTTTAATTTATTTATCTGCTAGGGTAGCAACTCACGAGAGGCGCACGCATGGGATGAGCTTGCGGGCGAGGTGAGTTGAGTGGTCGAGCGAGTAGCATAGCAAGTTGGTGAGCAGACGAACCAAGTGAGGCCAATGGATGAAGCAGGCGCGACCAAATTGCCCGTGCAAGCATGCGTAGGCAAACCAAGGTGCCATAGGTGGGGAGCGCATGTTGAACGACGCGGCCAAGCTCGCACGCGAAGGCGCGCTCGTGCATGGGAGGTCGCGCTCGCGCTTGTAGTCACTCGAGATGCGAGCATTTGCGGGGCCGTCTTTGCGCGTCGGGTGGCGCAGCGGTGGAGGAGGGCTTGAGCACGGGAGAAAGCACTCGTGTCTGCGAGCGCAATTGCGTGCGGTGCGAGCGCCTGCGAGGGTAGTCCTTGCGCGTTCTTGCAGGCGTCAACACTTGTCAGAGGTGATTGTTCGGATATGATTCAGGGAGAGGAATAGATGGAGAATAATTCTTTTTTAATAGGATAACTAGGCTATTTGAAGATTCCCACCAAAGGCTAACTTATCATTTTCTTCACGAGAATATCGACCCCTTAACCCAGATCTAGATTTTAAGAAAACTCAAACATAATTTTATTCATCAAATGCTGCTTATTATTACAATGCAAAATGACCTCTTTATATAGAGAGATTCATGAAGAAATTTTAAAATATAATATTAAATGCAGAAAATAAAATACAAAATATATGGAACTAATTCTATTACAATAAAATAAAATAAGCTCCAAATATGACAAGTCTTCAAATCGCCCAAATCCGCTCTGAATCAAATCAAATGAAATATAAATAAAGCTAATATGAAAATCTCCAATAGCCCAAATTAATTTGAATTTGAATTTTGATTCAGCACATGACATCATCCTAGGCGTTCAATTCAATGCTGATCTGAGTCGCCACCACAAACGTTTGTAGATCATTTGTCTCGTAAACTCTCTTTGTTTTTCTCCAATAGCATTCAAAATAAAAGAATGTTGTCCTCACCATCTTAGGCATCTCTATTGTGAAAAGTTCTTTCAAAGTCTAGCCTTTTTACTAATAAGGTGCTCAACACAAAATATTCTCCTTGTTTAAATTTATTATAAGCAAAAGAGCAAAGTGCTTTTGCTTCACAGTAGCACACTAATTCTACATCTCCATCCCAAAATTTGCATCGCTAGGCTTGTAATGCAACACATTATCAAAATTCAATTGCACGATATTACTACTTCATTATGGTCATTAATAACCATAGTATTTCAACTTAGTGTATATTTGTTTCATGCTAAATATAAGGGGATTATTCAAAATATTTAGTAAGATTTTGCAACTCAACTCCAGTAACATATAAATTCTCCATTCTGTAACAGGGGGAGTACATGTCCAAGAATCTCCAAACTTTTTTTTGATGGAAAGAATCATCAGACTTACATTCACAAAAAGTGGCATTTCTTTTTAGAGCTCTTTCCCACATGCACTGCTCCAAGCTGGTTTTTTAGCAAATCCCTTGTGGCTCCTTCTTTAATTCGAGATAGATGAAAATCACATCCTCCATGAAAGCTCAAAAAGAATGAGAACGTTTGTCAACATTCAAGATGCTTTTCAAGTTCACATTCTTCATCGGAGCAAATAATCTCATCAAGGCCAACCACCGAACCTCGTGCATTCTTGTTCCAACAAAATGATGCTCTTTGTGTACGACAAACATCAGTTTGAGGGCGAGAGAGAGATTATTTTGTGATATACTAGCAAAACATATTTTAGTCATTCTTTCAGTTATCATATGGTGCTCTCTGAGTGAAACTTTGAACTTTGCTATCTTAGTGGGTCCAAGACACCAGTTTTGTAAGTCCAGAATTGGATGCCTAATGCTGTATAATTTATCCTTCTTGTGTATATCGAGTGATAATACAAAGGAGGCCATGGATCCCATAAAAGGCTGTTGTCCCTCCTTCCTTGTTGCCTATATTGTCAATATGTTCACGTATAATACGTTCAAACTAACACAACCATTCGTGTGGACAACATACGCACAAAGGTTTAGGGATATACACATAAGCACAGACATATAAACACAAAGAACAAAATGTGCAGTTACAACACAAATAACATACAAGCATACTTGCATAAGTACATTAAATCACATGAACTAACTCATCATGTGAGCAAACATATATACACACACAAATACAAATGCTAAGAGCCTAAATGTGATCATAAAAGAATCACAAGGACTTATATGTAAATGTACACACTTTATATAAATATCATTATTAAGGTGTAGGGTTTTTACTGGTTCATTAACATGGTATCAGAGCTTTAGGATTTCACCAATCCCCTAGCTACGCCTCTCCTGTTTAATGTGCCCACCAGCACTCTCTTATGCAAGCATTCGTGAGCTCATCGGGATCTCCTCAGCTTTGCGACAACTTCGCTCAGAGACAGAGAAGGCGGGCGAGCGGATCACGTGAGTGACCGCGCTTCCGCTCGATTCATTGAGTCCGTCGAGTGTGCCAGCAACCCGTCGAGCTCACATACACCCACGCCCACTGACTTCGCCCGAGCTGCTGTCTTGCCAGCACATACAAACGAACAGAGCCCGCCGAGCAAGTCTAGTGCTTGCAACTCGCTGAGCTCGCTTGTGCCAGTGCCCGCACAAACAAAATGCCTGAGCTAACTGTATCAACCCAACTTTTGCCCGCGCCGAGCCAACGGATCCCGTACAGCCTCTCTGTCTTGCACGCGTCTAATGCTCAAGAGCGCCAAGCCCACCGATCCAACTTCAACGCCCTCAGCTCCGTTATTTGATAACTACACTCGTTTAACATACTTCGTGAGGTGCCTTCTCTCTATGCGTCTCCTCCTTTTGCTTCATTCTTTCTCTAGACACGTGCAACACCATCTTCTTGCATTATCTCTTTAACCAGCAAGCCTATATATTGATGATGAACAGTGAATTGAATAACTACCTTTCAGTTCATGCGAGTGTCGCCCATTCCATTGTCCTCTTACCAACAAAAATGTCTATCTCATGCCTATAAGGGACTTCTCAGTAGTCAGCCTTCCAATACCATTCTTGTCAAGGACTATTCCAAATAACTCAAGTTGTGGACTTCACAAGAAGGTACCTCTCAGCCTATAACTACCCTAGCCTAGCACATCTACAATCTGGCTCTCTTATACTATTTGTGCTACCCCTTGGATTCTAGACTCTAGTGCTTTGAGCATGTCTAACATCTCTTCTTTCACTCTTCTCATAAAACCTTAAGTCAAACTAATGTCATCCTTGTTGATGGATCTACATCAACAGTAAAAAAATTGGTGACATTTCTCCTACTTTATTAACATTATCTTGTGTCTTTTATCTAACTACGTTCCCTTTGAGTTTGTTATCTGTTAGTGAGCTAACAAAATCCTTAAATTGTTTTGTAACATTCACTTTCAGTTCGGTTTGTATACAAGATTTGAGGCCTGGAAAGGTATTTGGCATATGGTATGAGCCCCAAGAACTATATCATCTAATAATGACTCCATCTTTAGCTTTGGTTGCCGACAAGTTCATAGCTGACTTAAGCATCCTAGTTTGCAAAATTTACAAAAATGGTACCTAATTTTTCCAATCCTCAAAATCTAGAGTATCAATCTTATCATCTAGGAAAGCATTGTAGATTTATTTTTCCTAATCGAGCCAATAATCAGGCTTCAATTTCATTTGCCTTAGTACATTGAGATATTTGGGGTCCTGCTCATGTTACTTTTAAACTAGGTTTCAAGAACTTTGTCACTTTCATTGATGATTATTCAAAAATAACTTGGTTATTCATAATGGAGTGTTTTGAATTACTTTCTATATTCACTTCTGTGTTGAAATTAAAACACAATTTGGTGTTCCCATTCGTGTCTTTCATAGTGATAATGCAAATGAATACTTCTCAAATACCTTCAGTCTTATCTATCAAGTCAAGAGATACTTTAGTAGTCTTTGTGTACATATATACCTCAACAAAATGGTGTTGTTGAATGGAAAAACAAACATGTAATTGAGACTACATGTACTCCACTGCTTCACATGAATGTTCCTTTATAATTTTGGGATGACGCAATCCTCACAGCATGTTATCTTGTCAATTGCATGTCATCTGCTATCCTTCACGATCAGATTGCATTTTCTATCCTTTTCCCTAGAGATGTAGTTTATAGCCTCCCTCCATATGTTTTTAATTGCACCTTATTTGTCCATAGTTTATCTTTTGGTGGAGATAAACTATTATCTTGATCAATAAAATGTATATTCTTAGAGTACTCTAGTCTTAAAAAAAAATACTGTTGCTATTCCCTAAAGTTACATCGAGCTTTTGCTTCTACCGATGTAATATTCTTTGAGTTTACCAGTCCAGTGCCTTTGTTTATTCCTTCTCCTATAGAGCCATCAATACTACTGGCTAAACCACTTTAGGTGCATATTTGACGACACTGACTTGAGATAATTGTAGTAGCACCTAAGGACGACTCCTCTACCTCTCCGGATATCTCTCTAGTCCAAGGATTTCACATTTGACCTTGATCCTCTTGATCTTCCTATTGCTTTTAAGAAGGGTACATGATGATACACTACTTCCTATGTTTATTCTCATTATATTTCTTATGCTAACTTGTCTTTAGGTTATTTTGCATTTATTTCCTCTGTCATCAATATGTACCCCCAGATGTTTATTAGAGGCATTATCTCATCGGGGTGACACGCGAAGAAAGACGAGATGACAACATTGTATTTTAATGGGACATGAGACTTGGTTTCTCTTTCTCCAAGGAAATCAACCGTTGGATGCACACCGTGAAGAATTCCCCCGATGGCTCCATAGATTGTCTAAAGGCTAGACTTGTAGGAAAGGGCTATACTCAAATGTATGGTGTCGATTATATGTGCAACTTTCTCCCCAATGGCTAAGATAACTTTTGTGCAACTATTTCTTAGTCTAGCTGCAATGTCTCAGTGGCCTTTATATTAGCTAGATATTAAGAACGCATTTTTCCATAGAGACTTGGATGAAGGAGTTTACATAGAATAACCACCTAAGTTTATTGTTCAAGGGGAGTCTGGACTAGTTTGCAAATTAAAGAAGTCACTGTATGGTTTGAAACAATCCATTCGGGCTTGGTTTGGCAAATTTAGTTTGGTTCTCATTCAGTTTGGCATGTCTTGAAGTATGTCAGATCACTCAATATTTTATAGAACATCTATTCTGAAAGGTAAATCCTTTTATTGTCTATGTTGATATTATTATCACAGGGGATGACACTGATAGAATCCATAAATTAAAAAATCATTTACATTAATATTTTCAAATTACAGGTTTAGACGATTTGAGATATGTTTTAGGTATTAAAGGATTTGGATGATTTGAAGTATGTTTTGGGTATTGAATTTGCACACTCAGGGGGATATATATATCACAAAGAAGGTATATTCTAGACATGGGCGATGAGGTTAGCATGTTGGGTGTCAAACGATATAATACTCCTATGAATCCTAATATCGAACTAGTGCCAAACAAGGGAAGCTAATGTCTAATTCGAGAAGTTATCATAGATTAATTGGTAAACTCAACTGCCTTATAGTAACTAGACTTGATATTTCATTTGCTGCAGGTGTGATTATTCATTTCTTGAGTCTCTTTATGAAAATTATTGGGGGACAACACTAAGGCTTCTTTGGTACCTTAAGGTAGCTCCTAGAAAGGGGCTTCTGTATCGTAATCGTGGCCACTTCTAAGTGGTGGGATATGCAGATGCTAATTGACTAAGCTCCTTGACAGATTGAAAATCCACATCAAGCTATTATATCTTACTAGGAGGTAATCTATAATCTTGGAGGAGTAAAAAAGAAAATATGGTGCAAGATCCAATGCTGAAGCAGAGTACAGAGCAATGACACTTGCGACATGTAAATTTATGTAGGTTAAACAGTTAATATAGGAGTTAGGGCTTAATCAATCTGAGTCTATGAAATTATACTCTGATAATTAGGCCACCATGCATATTGCCTCCAATTTTGTCTTCCATGAGAGTATAAAACACATAAAAATTGACTTATAAAATATCAAACATTAACCATGTGCTTAGACACAGAGGAAATGCTATACGTAAAAATATTGGATAGTGGTTACCTGACAATCCTTGAGAACTACGCGCTCCTGAAGTTGCACATTGTTGCAAATTACAGAACCTTGAATCAAACACCCGTCTTCAATGGTAACATGATTCATCACAACAGAGTTGACAATCTGTAAATCATATAACATGCTTGAAGACAGATATGTTTATAAAAAAGGGTACACCACAAACAATGATGAAGCTGTGATTATCATAATCTTCAATAGTCTTATCGAAAGAATTAATTTGGCCTGCCTCTACCGTTAAGTACCCCATCACATGTCAATAAATACACATGACAAAACCTGCTGTAGATATTGAAAGGTTGTTATGGGAGAAACTCCCACTAATCAACAAGGATCAGATGTCAACATTAAAAGATGGAGAAGGATTCGCAGAGCAGTTGAACATCCAAGAACATGCAGTAGAACTTAAGCATAGCAATAACCTGTCATGGTTCAATTTATTGTTCTTTATGGTTATAGTTGCTCAACAAATGTTTATCTATATTTAAATTGAGCATAAGATTGTCTGATATCTTTAATAAAAGATAATGTTTATTCTCAGGTTCTTAAAAGTTACGTCATGGTATATTTTCCTATATGAAGATTATGGATTTTTATATGAAATATTCTCTTATTTAGCTCATACACTTATTGTCCCTTCTATATTAAAAGACGATGTCAAGTTGTCATCATCAAAAGCCTTGTCATCAAATTTAAAAAAAAAAAAAACCTTATCCTCATCTATATGAATCCTTTTTAACCATTTTGATCCTATTCAAATTCCAGGTGTGCTAATTCTAGATTATTCAGATTCTTATGTATTACTTCTAACCAAATCAATTTTTACACTTTTTTTTTCATAAAATCGTATTCACAGTATTACCACCTGTCCACCTAAATGATGCATCTACTATTTTGTTTTGCATGACCATACAATCTATGTTCATTATTTGTATTTTCAATAGAATTATTAATCCTCATTATGAAATAAGTCTTATCATGTTTTTTCAATACATTTTTACTAATCTTATTAATTATCATGCATCCATCTAACTAATTTCATTTTTGCTGAATTAAATCCTATTTACTTGTATCCCAACAATCCAACGTTAATGTTCTCATTAAAAACCTTCTTTTATCGCTATTCTATAAAATATTTGTTAAAGTTTTCATGTTTTTTTTTCATCGACACTTGAGAACACCTCAACATTTTTTAGCCACTTAGTTTTAACTCTGAGATAATCTCAAACAAAACAACCACAATGGAGTATTAATCCCAAACTATGTTTGGCAAAATACAAAAGCATGTCAATAATTAAAAAATATTTCGACACCAAAACTATTGATAAAGGGCATGCATTAAGTGGCACCATTTTGTGGAGAAAACTTCGACACAGTTTGCCCATGTTGAATATAGTTTCTTTGATAGTATTTAGTTATGCGATGTTTCGAGAGAGGATTGCATATCTAATTGTGAGGACATTCACAATGACATTTCTTTAGATTAAAGATGATTTTCAATGATTTATAGACTATTTAGGGTATATATGAGGCATAATTTATCATTAAAACTAATACTAAAGTGCTTAATAATCTCCTGGTTACATTAGGATTTTACCAAGTCAGATTAAGATTATGCAAAAGATCACTTTAAATATATATTAGCAAATTTAATTAGCTCAAAATCTTAAAATGAAAAATGGTGTATGCTATTTGCAAATACCATAGTTTTAAGTTGTGAAACATATGTTGATGAAAGTGAACTAGAGAAATGAAGGCATTCACAAGAGAGAATTAATGATTGTATCTACAAGAAGATTCTATCAATCCATAATTTAGGAAACCTAAGACCTCATTTGGCTTGAGTTTATTTCTAGCTAGCCCTGTTTTAGACAATGACAACAACAACGCATTAATCTCAAACTAGTTAAGTCAGTTATATGAATTTCTTTTCTCATGCAACTCTTTCTGAATGAATGAGTTCATGTCAAATAATCATACCTCAACTCATTTTTAGTCTTCCCTTCCTTCTCTTCATTGTTGGACCTCTTCATGTTTATATATAGGAGCTTTTAGAGATCAATGGAGATGACCAAGCATCTTAAACCTCGCTTCCTTTATTTTATCTTCTATTGATGCCATGCTCAAGCACTTCTCATTACAGTTATCTTTATTGTGATCTACTCTAGTGTGCCCCCTCATCTAAGCCTCCATGTCACTGCTACCTTGTATTATTGATTCTTTGCCACTTAACTATATGATATAGCTAGTTAGATATCATAATATCGTTAATTTTATAGATATCTTCATACTGCATAGAACCCATATTATACTCCATTTCAATCATTCTATCTTAATTGTGTGATTTACGTTCTCTGCATCGCTATTGTGGATGATGTTCTCGAGATATTCAAGTTCTTGCATTGTGGACTATTGTCTATCTAATCTCAGAGCATGTCACTTTGTTCTTTAGGATTGCCAAACTAATAATGCATGCATTTATCTTACTACTACTTATCATGAATCTCTTTGCTTTTAAGTGCTCCTCCAAGATTTCAATTCATAATTAATCCTTCACTAGTCCAGTTTATTGGAACTATAACATCTCAAAGATCATGCACTATTGCTAAAGCTCTTTGCTCTTAGTGTCCATCACCAAAATTAAAATATAAATGCTGAGATTGGAATATTCCAATCATTTTGCGAAACCCTTGCGAATTGTGGCAATAATCCTGACATTTGTAACTTCTTTATTATACTTGTATTTAATAACATTAACTTAGCGATGGACCCAGTATCCAACAACAACAACCATTACCACTGCCACCAAGCCTTTATTCCACTAAGTGGGATCGACCACATGAATTATTTATTTTCATTGCACTCTATTAGTTAATAAATTATTATTTAGCTCTAAGTACGTAAGATCATTCTGCATAATTATTAATTTCTTACTATGTCTTTTTGGTCTCTCTTCTCTTCTTTTACATGAACAAAGTCCAATAACTTAACTTTTCTTACTAAAACTTCAACAGGCCTATGTTTATATGTCCAAATCATCCAAGACGACTCTCTATGTTTATCCTCAATTGATATTATTCTAACTTTTTTATGGATATATTCATTTCTTTTTATATCCTTTCATGTATATCAACTCATTCATCCTAGCATGCTCATTTTTACAATACTTATTTTATTTCTATATTTTCTCTTTATAAAGAAACATTTAGCACCATATATCATTGCTAGTGTTATTACTATTCTATAAAATTTACTATTAAGTTTAAGTATAATTTTTTTATCATACAACACATCAGATGTATTTCTCCACTTTATTCATCCTATTTGGATCATGCTAATGGCATCACTATCTATTTCATAATCATTTTGCATAATTGATCTAAGATCTCTAACACTGATTCTTCTAATAATTTGATCACTAATTATCACATTACTAATATACACTCTATATGTTCAAATTTTGATCAACTACGATGAAAACTTTTAGACTAAAATATAATCCTTCATAGCTTAAGTTTCGGTAAACCTAATTTCTAGTCTTATTAACAAGGAGGACATCATATGCGAAACACATATACCAAGATACTTCATCTTTGAATGTGTCCAATTATGACCTCTATAACTAATATAAAGAAATATACACTTAAAGCTAAGCTTTAATGTAATTTAACAGTAACAGAAAATTTTTTAATTAAACCCCCTAATATCTGACACAAATAATAGTTTTTATATATATTTTTTTAATAACTTAAATATAAGTAATGCAAACTGATATTTTTTTCTAAAACTCTCTAAAACACTTCCCTTAAAATTTTATCATAAGCTTTTTCTAGATAAATAAAAACCAAATACAGATCTTTCTGTCTCCCTAAACTTCTCCATTAAACCTCTTAATAAATGAATAGCTTTCATAATAGACCTACCTGGCATAAAACCAAACTGGTTCTATGATGCCCTAATATCACGATGTAATCTATGATCGATCACCCTCTCCCAAAGCTTTAATATATGATTAATTTAATTCTTTTATAATTCACACAATTTTATACATCACCTTTGTTCTTTTAAATAGATACCAATGTACCATTTCTCCATTTATTTAAATCTTTTTAGTTTTTAAAATCACATTAAATAATCTAATGAACCAAAAAAAAAAATTCATTTACTGATATAAACATCTTTCATGATTTACTGTTATATGAAAAACTCTATTGGAAAACTCTTTCAGTTATGTACTCTTTCATTTTTAAAAATCTATTAAGATGTCATCCAGTCTTATAACTTTTTTACACTTCATCTTCTTTAAAGCTTCACAAAATCACGTTTACTGATATGTCGGATATAAGCAATTTTTACTTTTTTTGTTGGATGTTGAGTTTAATACTATTGATCTTACTCCCCTTCATTAGTTCCCATCTTCTTGTATAAATGTTCTAAAGATTTAGCCCTTGCTTTTCTATTAGCCTTCTTATCCTCCTTAGATCTCTTGTAGTTCTCATAAGCCCTACCGTCAACTATCATGTAACTTCCTATTATATTCTTATTTTTCTCTGGGTTTTGAAAGTCTTCATTCAACCAAGCATTCTTCTCCTAATATTAGTTACCTTTAGACTCTCCAAGAGTATCCATTGCAACTTGTTTGACAATATTAGATATCTCTAACTGCATGACACTTTCAGTTTCTAGTCCTCAAACAACTTTATTTGGCAACTCCATAAAATCAATTTTCTCTTATATAAAACTGCAATTGGCTCATAAACTATTTTGCTATTTACTAAAAGTTTGTTTGTGTTATATATGTAAATGAAAAGATTGGAAAAATGCAATATTATCATTTCTTCTTTCATGATATAATCCATTTTTAAATTCTATAGACAATATATTGATCATGCATTTTACACCAAGATCACATAAATCTTCATCATAATAGAAACCTCATTTAGTCATGTAGTCTTAATTTAAAAATTTATGCTGATTGCAAACATTTCTTATTGATCTATACTTTTCTTCTAAGAATATAATCATTTTAATCTAACTACACATTTTTCACATGGGTATCTCCATCCTATAGTTAAAATGCCATTCCCTATGAAATTTCATATTCACATCATGAATGGCCAGATTTAATTTCCTTGAGACCCCACAAGTACCCAATCTATTACACAATTCATCAAAACTATAGCCTTAGTTTCACTAACTGCCTGTAGCATTTTAACTTCTTTATGCTTATTAGATGTTTCATCTGAAAATCTTATTGCCCATTCTTCACACAATCTCACAAATTTTCAGAAACTTTTTGAAACCAGTCACTCCATCATCAGGTGAATTTAGTAGTATACACGAGGACATGAGATTTCTTGAGCGCTGCTTCATAGATTTAAGCACACCATCTTTAGTTACAAGATAGAAATTAGACCAGAAAATTATCTGTCCATTCTTAAATCTCATACTTGTTTAGTAACTTTTTGAACAACTCCATCATCAGGTCATTTTAGTTGTATACACGAGGACATGAGATTTCTTAAGCACTACTTGATAAGTTATAAGCACACCATCTTTAGTTGCAAGATAGAAATTAGACCAGAAAATCATTTGTCCATTCTTCAATCTCATACTTCTTTAGTAACTTTTTGAAACAAGTAACTCCATCATCAGGTCATTTTAGTTGTACAAACACACGAGGACACAAGATTTCTTAAGCACTACTTGATAGGCTATGAGGACACCAGCTTTAGTCAAAAAATAGAAATAAAACTACAGCTTGATAGCTTCGTTTTAGCTCAGACTAAACAAATTTTGGTTAGGTTTTTTTGGTTAGGTTTTCTTACAGTCATTAAAAACAAAACTATGATTCGCTTTGTATGCTTTAATTCCTGCTTTACACTAAAAAAATTCAATGAGGTGTCGTCATTTCAAAAATTGAATAAACTGTTTTAAAACCAACAAGCACGAAAGAAGACTAAGTAACTAATTTGATGTAAATAGTAATTGTAAAACAACAAAGAAGATGACAAGGCTCTGTTGGAGAGGTGTTTAACTCCCGTTCCAACTACCTTGACATTTGAACCAATTCTGCAGTGGCGACCAATGACAGATCTTTTCACACTGCATTTGTCACCCAGCTTTGAACCTTCATCAAGGACGCAATGTGGGCCAACCTATCATCATAAAAGCTCAAACAACTGTGACAAAAAAACCCAAGTCTGATGTCTGACATCATGATTTTAACCCGACAAAAGTAGCAAATAGAACACTTACGACAACAAAACAAGATAGGAAGGAATTACAAATTCATGGCAATATTCATAATATATGAAACTAATCAATTTTCATTATAGCACAAAAGTGGTAATCAAGAATGTCTGAAATAATACCACGTTTAGGAGAAAGAGAAATACAATGACATTTGATAGTAAAAACATAAACATAAAATAGCAAACTGTGGATATGCAATAAGAATGTTTTTAACAAGTTAATGAGGCCATAGACAACAACAATTGATGACAAACCAAAGAAGGAGAAAGGTGATAAGACTACTAGAATGGGAAAAGAACATAATATTCTTAATCATCCAACGAATACTATTCACAAAGGCCTAGGACTTTACCTACAAATTCAAGCCAAACTAACTAGAGAACATAAAAGCCAATAAAATAAATTAAATAATTACTAAAAATAACAAACATACAACAACAACAACAACAAACAACCAAGCCTTTATCCTACTAGGTAGGGTCGGCTACATAAATCTTTTATTTCCATTGTACTTTATCAAATAACAACTCCTCATTTAGCTCCAAGCATATAAATTTGTTCGTTATAGTTTCTTGTTGTCTTTTTTGGTCTTCCTCTTTCTCTTATTACATGGCCAAGATCCAATAACCTAAGTTTCCTTACTGGAGCTTCTATCGGTCTACAATTTATATGTTCAAATTATATAAGCCTACTCTCTCTAATCTTATCTTCAATCAAGACTACTCTAACCTTCACATGAATAAACTCATTTCAAACCATATCATTTCGTGTATACCTACTCATTAAACTTAATATTCTCATCTTTACAACACTTGTTTTTTTATATATTTTTATTTTATAGACAAACATGCAACACTGTACAACATTGATAGTCTTACTATCGTTCAATAAACTTCACCTTTTAAGTCTGATTAGAATTTTTTATTATACAACACACTAGATATATTCCTTTACTTTATCCATTCTATTTGAATTTTGATAATAACAATATCATCAATTTTACCATTATTTTCTATGATTAATCTGAAGTATCTAAATTACTTACTTTTCCTGATAACTTAATCACTAAACATCATATCCTCAATACAAGTTTGCTATCTTGACTAAATTTACTCATATATATTCGGATTTAGATCGAGTATGATGAAAACTTTAGATTATAAGGTATTCTACCACAACTCGAGTTTCGCTTTAACCCCTTCTATAATCTTATCAACAAGAAAAAATTATCTATGAAAAATATATACTAAGGTATCTATTGTGTGTCAAATCAAGACAATGGATATAGACTTAACGCTGGACTTAATGCTAAGCCATGGTATAATTCAAGTGTAACAACCCTTTGTGTCCGAACATAAGTAATAATCCCTTTATGCATCTTAGAAAACTTGAATGCAAGCAAAGTAAATCCCTATTTTTTTAAAATCTCTCCAAGGTATTTCCCATTAGGCTTTATCAAAAGTTTTTCTAAATCAATCTTCTTCTCTTATCCTGAACTTTTCTGTTAGACTTCTCAACAAATAAATACTTTTCATAATAAATTTAACTAGCATAAAACCAAAATTGTTCTGTGATACCCTAGTATTATGATATATTTAATACTAGATCACTGGCTTCCCTAAATTTTTAAAGTATGACATTAATTTAATTCGTCTATAGCTAGTATAATTCTGTACATCCCATTTGCTTTTATAAATAGGTCCCAATATAATCTTTCTCTATTCATTAGGCATCCTATTAGTCTTCAAAATCGTATTAAACAGCCTAATGAGCCAATAAACTCCTTTATCTCACAGGTATTTCCAAACATCTATCGGAATGCCATTCGATTTAACTATTTTACTACATAGCAACTTTTTTATGACCTTTCAAATTTCAGCTTTCTAATATGCCAAATATAAGAGCAAGATTTATTTTCTTTTTGGATGTAATGTTTACTTAAATCAATCATACTTCCACAATTATCATTGAAATTTTTTAAAAATAACACAGTTACCTATATTAAATAAATTTTTTCTTAAAAAAATACTTTTTCATCTACATCTTTAATATATGTTATTTAAGTTTAGTCTTCAATTTTCTCATCTCTTACCTTGGCAAGTTTGGAATACAGACAGAATTTACAATCAGTCTATGGGCAATGTTTAAGCTTACTATTTGTTGCCCATCTCTTTAACTTTAAATCTAAAATTATTAAATGATATTGGGTAGTCAAACTTAATTTAAAATGACCCTAAAATCTTTACAATATAAGCAATCTTATTTTCTTATAAAAAAATAATCAATTTGCATTCTTGAAAGCTCACTCGTATAAGTAATAATATGCACATCCCTATTCTTAAACAATGTACTAGTAATCATAAAATCATAAGCTAAGAAAAACTCCAAATAGATTTTATCCTCGTTAGTCTCTTAAAAATTATACCCACCTAAAATGCTATTAAAATTTTTCAGTAACACTTTTAACATGCTCATTTAGATCTTCTCTAATTATTCTTTCCGTCTGAGATATCTCTAGTATGAATTTTTCTAAATTATTCCATAAATTTTTCATTTATATTTGAATCCAAACTTACTTTGAGATATACATTCTTAACCTCCATTACAAGGTCCTTCAAATTCTTATTTAGAATTAAACACATCTTATTCATAATTCTATTTTTATGCGAGTACCAAAGCTTGAAGTTTAAGCTAACAATCTCTTTGGCTTTTTTCCTTACCCATTTCATTTTCGTATTGCACAAAATATTAATATATATCTACTAACTCTACTAACTTATCTATCAATGTCCCTATATTTAAAGTTCTTAATCTTACTCTAATATTTTGGACTAGTTAATTTACCCACATTTACCCATGATATGGAACCCATGCTTATTGAAGCTTAAGCTATCAATCTCTTTGATTTTTTTCCTTACCCATTTCATTTTTGTATTGCACAAAATATTAATATATATCTACTAACTCTATTAACTTGCCTATCAATATCCCTATATTCCAAGTTCTTAATCTTACTCTAATATTTTGGACTAACTAATTTACCCACATTTACCCATGAAATGGAACCCATGCTTATTTACAACTACACCTAGATACCGATGTAGCGACCCTTTCACAGTAGAATACCTTTTGCGTAATTTTTTATTTCTTAAAAGATTCAAATCATGTTTGTTCAACAAATTTTGTGCTCATTGTCAACTACCTAACAAACCATTTATAGAACTTGTCAAATGCCTCTCATTTATTCGAAAAATAAAATATTAATAAAAATAAATACTAAATATCTAAAATATAACAAATATCCCCCTTTCATAACCAAATAATTAAATTTTTTCTAAAACATTATCCAGATATGGCCACTCATCATTTACCTATGCTTGAAAAAAAGTCGACGAAGTCGAGTTTGCATGCAAATTTGACTCGAGAAGATCAGGATACAATATAAGAAACACCATGACCCTCTTGCCTAGAGGGGAAGGAGCATGCGTAGGTACTAGATGGTCATTGGTTCGGATGCATACCACTACAAATCCAAGTGTGATGAGTGGAATTGCTACATTAGAAAGAAAGGATCTACGAATTTAGTGGCATTAATGTTTTTTGGATGTAATTGTTCTTGGAAAAGAAAAATAAGGCAAAACAAAGTGTTCAAATTCACTAATCATATAACAAATCCTTCATAAGTAAAATAGAACTAATATTTAAATGGTCATAAAATTAAGTTAAATAGATTTAAGTCCATATTTTTGAAGAATAGGAATCAATTCAATGGCTCGTCAGAAAATAAGCAGTGCCGGTGTATTTGGATGTTCACATACAAAAGAGATCTCAGCTAGAATTTTACAATCTTCAATGAGTAAAGCAACTCCGTAAAACTTATAAATCCATCTAGGTAACATTTTATGCAAAAATTTTCTTTATTAGACTTGCATTCTTTGATAATCTTCTATTCACCATCAACCTACCCATAATGGGAAAACTATAGCTATAAATGCCAAAATTGAACACCAACGGCTAGTTCTTTTTCGGTCTTCTCACCAACATTTGCTGAATTCTCTTGTTTGTTCATGAGACTACTAGTTTACTTCCGTCAATATCAAAGCAAACATTTCAGAGACGTAATTACATTCAAATTTTTATCTTAACTTTTAGGCTGCGTTTGTTTGCTTCACCCGGTATATTCAAACCGGTTGAGACGGCGTAACTCAAGCGATGATGCCGTTATATTCGGCGTGAAGGTTAAATAAAGGGGAGGGGGTGGGGCGCGGTTTGGCTAGGGTTTTCGGGCGAGGTGTGCGCTGGTTGCAAATGGGGCGACGGGCGCTGGCCGCGACCGGCAGAGAGATCCTCTGGCTGCGATCGTCTTGCGAATCTCAGCGATAGATGGCGAATTTACTGAGACGCATTACGTCGCCGACGCCATTTACTTTCGGTTGGTTTTAGTCATTCTTGCTACAGTACAGGTATCTCAATTAAATTTTTTTTCAGCGATGCAAAATCGTCGCTATAGCTCAGATCTGCGACGCTTTTGGAGACTCTTTGCTCTGACAGCCTTGCATCATCCATGCGAACCATTGCATAAAATCTTCATCTCTGCTGCAGTAAAACCTTCATCTCTGCTGCGGTAAATCTTTCTGGTATACTTTCAACAGCAATTTTTTACTGACTTCCGATTTGTTTTGCCTCAGCAAATTGTCTGTATAATGGTTTGGTTCCTCTGCAGTTATTTGAAATGCTTAACAAGTGGTCAAAACCCAACTCTGACTACTCCAGCTTTCTAAGAAACTTGCAAGTGTTGAAATGCTTTCTAATGCTTTGTTTAGAGAGTTAAAATGATCACTTGCTTTTCAAATAAACTAATTAAAATGATGTTTGAGTTCTTTCATTTAGAACCTGCAAGTCTATTCATATCTTAGTTCAACTTCTTTTGGCAGTTCATATGATTTTCTTGGCATACTGAAAAGACTGTTTGCTTAAATGTTACTTTGCATTGGCAGTAGGGCGACAACATAATTCATTTTCTAAACTTGTTTCTGTTAGGTACAACGTTTATTAGATTAACTCTTATATCATTCCTTTGTATTGGTCAACATTACTTAATTCATTTATCTTTCTGCAAATCTATTATTTTGTTCCTCTTTATTTCTATCATTTCATTTACCATCTAACATATATATAGTTCATGAGATGGATGTATTGTATTGCATTGCATGCATTGAGTTTTGTTTAATGCACATGCAATTGAAGACATGAAAAATTTCTGATGGATTTGATGAGAAACCTGAAAGCAGTATTGTTAAAAATAATGAAAATTTTTAATATTATCAGCTTATTAAATGTTCTTAATCTTTATTTGCAATGATGTTGAAATTTGAAATTCATCTCACTGCTTCTATTTACTGACAGATTCCTGTAATTGTGCTCCATGCTATATGGTGTTATGTTGCTTGAACAAAATACATAATTTTCTAGGATATTGATATTTGTATGGATTGAGTACTAATCTTCTTTTTGGGCATTGCTAATCGCCATGAGATTCTTATGAAATTATACATGGGAATGTGTAACTTTTCGCAGTTAGGCTTATTCAGTTTAGACTCCTCACATTGCATGACATACTCTATTTCATTGGTTATGATACTGCATGTTTAGCTTACTTAGCTTACAAAAAACATTTTTGTTAAGTTTTGTAAGTTCGACATAATAGATTCTTTGCATAAGTCTGCAATAACTTTAGGACTGCATAATGCTTCCCTTTACCTGATTGACGACCAACTGTGAGTCGCTGAACACTTGTTTGCATTTCATCATCATGCTGAGTGCGAAGCTTAGTCCTGCAATGAGGGTCTCGTACTCTGCTTGGTTGTTGGTGGTTTTGAACTGAAGGGTTATTGCTTGATGTAAGGCGACTCCCTTTGGGCTAGTCAGGAGAATTCCAACTCTTTGGGATTGCGATCCGGATGCACCATCGACGTGGAGGAACCAAAGGGTGGCCTTGCTCTTAGCAGGTGATGGCTCTGAAGTAGAAAGCTCGGAAACGAAATCCGCTAGGGTTTGGGCCTTGATTGTCGTTCCTGGAGCATATTTAATATCGAACTCACTCAATTCAATGGACCACTTGAGAAGCCTCCCTGAAACTTCGGGAGTATGCAGTATCTTTAGGAGTGCTTGATCGGTGACTACCTGGATCGTGTGCGATTGGAAATATGGACGCAACTTCGTCGCTACCGTCAGAAGGATGACGGCAAGCTTTTCCAGTGTGGGGTAACGGCTTTTAGCATCCAGGAGTATATGGCTGACATAGAAGAAAGGATGTTGAACCCCTTTTTCGTCGTCAACGAGGACGGCGGAGACAGCCGCATCAGATACGCCAAAGTATAGGGACAGAATTGCTCCTTCTTTTGGTGCCACCAGCATCGGCGCTGAGGTAAGGTATTTCTACAATTCTATGAAGGCGGCTTCGCATTCATCGGTCCACTGGCCCTTCTTGCTGTTGCGCAGACATCAGAAAAATGGCAAACATCGATCGCCGGCCTTTAAGATGAATCTTTAAAAATGATGCGACATCAATCATTATTCAATCAAACGCTTGTGATTTACATATTTTGAACATATGAGATGAAGTAAATCTGATCAATATTCGGTAAAGTGACATGCAATTGAAATGATGTTGATCTGCTGACTCATGCATATATTACAGTCTTATTATGTTGTGTATGTAACTTAACATCTCATTGCTTCTTTGGAAGTTTTTCTTCTTGATTTGAATGGTTTTGCTATAATACACTCCCAGTCTACGAGTTTAGCTTGTGTGGCCAAAATTGCACTTGTGAACAATGGATTCACCCACATGTTATCTCGATAATAAGAATGAATTATTTGAGCTAATGACCTGTGATGAAGAAGATCAATGATTTGAGGAATATTTGCGTGCTGAACCAATTCAACGTGCACCCCAACAGATGCACAGACGATCATTTACAGGCCTACAAAACCTTGAGTACATGTTGCATCACGATCATCCTGAGGTTTGCTTCAATGTTATGAGAATGCATTCAGATGCATTGATTGCATTGCGTAATTGGTTGGTAAGTTCTGGCCTAATGCAAGATTCACGACATGTACTGACCATCGAGCAACTTGGTATCTTCATGCATATTATTGCATTTGGTTGTGGTGATAGCGAATGCGCTGAAACATTTTAGCATTCGTTAGAGACAATAAGCAGATATTTTAAATCCACCCACAGCTGTGACATCTTTAGCCTCTGAATTTCTCCAACTACCAACTTCGTCTACACCGTTTTGTCCGAAGTTAAGAAAGGATAAAAGATTCTGGCCCTACTTTAAGGTATCTTGTCGCTATCTTTTTAGTCGAAATTAAATGCATTTGTATTTGATCAGGATTGATTTTATTTGAAATAGGATTGCTTGGGAGACATCGACGGCACACATATACCGACAATTGTACCTCTTAAGAAACAACCTGCTTATCGCAATCGGAAGGGAACAGTTTCACATAATGTGATGGCGGTTATTGGTTTTGACAGAATATTTCAATTTGTGACTCTTGGTTGGGAAGGAAATGCTTTTGACATGCATGTGCTACGTTGGTCAATGGACACTGAAGATTTTGTTGTGCCGGCAGGTAAAAAAATATTTAATCTGAATTATTTCTTTACAAATTAGTTAACTAATATATACATGATTTTCTTAATGACATGTGTAGGCAAATATTATGTAGTGGACTCAGGCTATACTAACACATCCAAATTCTTGGCACCTTATCGAAATATACGCTACCACATAGCTCGATTTTACCAATGCCAACTCAAGAGAGTATGCGTCAATGGAGGAAAAATTTTAACCATAGACACGCATGTCTTCGCAATGTAGTGGAAAGAACGTTTGGAATATTGAAACAACGCTTTCGTATCTTAAGTACAATGAGACCATTTCCGTTGGAGACCCAGCGTGATGTTATCCTAGCTTGTTTTGTATTACACAATTTCATTGCACGATATTCTAAAGCTGATCCAATCTTTACGGCACCAGAGACGGAAGAAGTTGAATCTAACGACAACGATGTAGCATTGACCCAACTTCATAAAGATGCTCAAGACCACAGTAGGGTAGGTGATCGACATAAAGGTGACAGAATGCGTCAAAAAATTGCTCGAGCTATTTGGGAACAGAGGAGGCACTAGTGGTGTTTGGGAATACTTTTTATTACTTTTATAAAAATTAGTATACATTTGGAACAATGATTTAAACCTTAATGAAATGCACAATCTATGGTGTTATGTGGAACTCTGATAATGTTCTTACTTTTCTTTGAAGTTCTGATCACAAAATATAGTTTGTACTCGTATAATATATTTGTAAGTCAGCTACAGACTATTATTAATATCATATCTACTACATGTTTGGTCATGTTTTTACTTGTATGATTGAGAACTTTACAGGAATCCATTACTTTATTACGAGAAAGTACAATTGATAATGCAGATGCTTAAAACTCTATTGCATATCTGATTTTGCAATTTTATTTTTTTGTTGCCAAGAAATTGACTGGCGCACTGGATTAGTTCTTGGCATAATCAAAGGTATCTATAGTAAAATATTATCGTTTTGCACATCGCATTTTATTCTATATGCTTTCAAAATAGGTATATTATGTTGTTTACCTAATTTCATCTTAGTTGACAATGTGTTACAGGTGCATATCATAATATTTTGGCGTGGCACGAAAAAAGTATTTTTTAGCAGGTTTATGTTGTCCCACCGACTTAAGCTTATATGTAACTCTACTCGAATCCTTGTTTTGAAGGTTTCTTCATTACTTTATTTATTCTATCTCAAGTATAATCCAAAAAAGTTTTTATCAAAAAAAAAAAAATCCAAAAAAATGACAGACGCAGTGGCACTTTGCCAAATTGATTGAGCGCTTTAATGCGTTAGTTTATCCACTAGTGCTGGTGATGAAGACGATGATGATGAAAAGCATACAAATGTCAGTGATGTAGCTCCTCTCATTGGTTGTTTATGGGTTTTGCAACACGTGCCTTAATCCGCGATTAGATTAGTGTTGTTATCATGTCTATGTACTTGCAGTTTGAACTCTGCTTTGTATGTCGAATTAAACCAGTTAACTATTTCTCTTATTATGCATTTTTTGGTTACTCTTGTATCTATCCTAGAGTTGTACTTGTCATTGTCATTTAACTATAGTTATCTTAATGATTTTCTGGAGAATCATAATTAATGAATATTGAATATGTATGAAATTTTCTTCATTTCATGTATGATCTTCTTTCATATGAAATATATATATTGCCAATTAAATTTTAATACTATAAAAAAGTCATTAAATTTACATTAATAATACTAATAATAATAATAATAATTAGTTTGCATTGATGTGTAAAAGAACTTTGCAATAAAATTATGTAGCAAATATGATTGATCTCAGGGCTCGTTTGGTTCGAGTTCTTTTTTTAACAAGGAAAAATATATATAATTTTTTAATTTAGTTGAAAAGAAATTTATTTTAACATTAAAAGTATGTAAAATGTGTAACACTTTCAATTTTAATATTTCTATTTGTGTTGGATGTTAATCTTTAAAGTTGAAATTTATGTTGTGTAAAATTGTGTGAAATTTTAAATACCCATCATAACAACTAAGTTTATTTTTAACCTAACAAACCATAAACAAACACTCAAAAACACCTAGGCCTGTCAACGGATCGGATCCGGATCGGGTTGACCCCGACTCGGATCCGATTCCAATATATCCGGATCAGATTAAAAATCGGATCGGATCGAGGTCAACCCAGATCCGTTTCATGACCCGCCACGGTTCGGATTTTCGGATCGGATTTCAGGTCGACCCGGAACTTTTTTTACATAATTTAACACTATTTTTTCAATGACTACAACTATTAGTTGTATATATATTCTTATATTTTTAAATAAAATTTTGATCACAAAAATTTACAATATAAATCTATTATAGTAGAAAATATAAGGATAATATATAAACATTTAAAGATCATATCACTGACATCAGCATTATATTACAATATTACAAAACATAGAACCAACAGTTGAATGAAAATATTACACAAAAAATAAAGCGCAGTTCTGTTAAAGCTAGCACTAAACATTTTATCTAAACGGTAAAAAATATTTGTAGTTATTTATCTCATTTCACAATACAAGCACTTCCTGGAAACCTTCATAAAATAAAACAACAATTAACATATGCAATTAAATAATAAATATATAAATACGTAAAATAATTTCATATTTATAAATTTCGGATCGGATTTTTTTCGGGTCGGATCAGCATCGACCCGGATCCGACCCGACAATACTTAAACGGAGCGGGTCGGTTTTTTCGGAATAATCGTTCGGGTCAAAAATTTATTCCATTTCATAAGATAATTGGTTCGGATCACGGATCGGATCGGATCAAGATCCGACCCATTTACAGGCCTAAAACACCTATGTTATAAAATAACCTCTCAGGTTAATTTTTACCATGTTTAAAAATAACCTTCCAAACAAACGGAGCCTAAGGTGAAATATAAAAATATGAGGTGTCTTATAAAAATCACATCTTATTTAAGGAACTAGAATAAGTGAGAATTACCTCAAGGAAATTCCATACTTTTCACAAAAAAGTCCGCCAAGCTACTATTACATCATTTTCTTCAAGTTCATTATTAGACTAAAGTCAGTACCTTCACTTTGGATTCCAAGATAGTCCTTAACTAAAAGATATATAGTAAGAATAAAAAAAAAACGAAGATATATTATGGGGTACACATGAAAATTCACCTCTGAAAGAGACAATACATGGAGTAGATTTAGGAAATACTGTAATGTGTGGTTATAATAACTCAAGAGACTAGGCATAGGTTTAACATTGTAAGATTTATCTTGATTTTGATGCAATAAACGAAGATATTAGCAAGCTAAAATTATAATTGCGATATTGATGTAAATAATTAGCAAGAATCATGGTTACAATGGAGATCATGACAAGGATATCAGGTTGCCAAATAACAAGATTTATAATATCTTGGAATATCATGTTGAGGAAATGAATGCATTGAACACATAATGAACTGAACTTCTCGTTGACCCAATAGTTATTGTCTTCGAACAGAACTTTTTTGTATTGTTTTAGAACATCCTTTAAATGAGGACATCTTTATATTATGCTTCAACTTTTTTTTGAACGATTTTGGTGAAAAATAAATTAACTAATCAAATATATGTAAATCAAAGCTTCAACCAGAAGAAAAATCTATCGTGTAGGCATATTTTGAATTACTTTTCTCTACTCAATCTTGTTAACTATCCAAGAATTTTGCTCAAAGGTGAACCAAATTCTTCGTCTAGTCTAGTTGCTAAACTAGGTGTAATCTAAGTACTATGGCTGCAGCTTACATTGGGCAATCTACAAACGCAAACCTAGATGTAGCTAGAATTAGTTGACTTTGTGTAGCCATCTAAGGGAGTTCTGCTTGTGCACTTGACCTAGAAATAGAATGGATATCGGCAAGACAAAACTTATACAACCTGGTCAATTTCAATGGACAAAGTTGGGCACGACATAGGTGGTTAGTCCAACTTGTAGAATGTGAAAGCATCCACATAGTATCCTTGGAGCAATCTTTGGAACAATTTGGTCACATGAGACCTACGGAAGACCTATCGTAAATCTACGTGACGACCGTAAATAGAAAGAAAAGCAATCACGGGATGACGCTCTAGCAATATACGCAATTACAAAACAGTGAGCCAACTTAGGAGATCATGTGAGCAGTGAAATGTTCGGAGATTGGAGTCAAGAATGCGCAAAGGAGGCACAACAAGTGTGACTACTGGACGAGTGGCCCAAACTATGAGTGCGACGAGGGCCTGAAAGGTTTGAGGACAAACATGGACAAGCGGCTGCTTCTTGCAGTTTACTTTTGTGTAATGTGGCTTTGTTGTTAGTTGAGATTTGCCACAATAAAATATGGATGCTTATGGCTTTGGTACCCAGTTTGTATAGAATTAGAAAGAGGGAAGGGAATAAGACTAAAAGAAAGAGGAGACGCTAGATAAGAGGGGAGAAAGAGTAAAGGACTGGGTAGTAGGAAATATTCTTATTTAATCATCCAAAACCAAATATTAATAAACATAGACATTGATTATTTAATATTTAACAATCGTCCCCATTAATGATTAAATAATTAATTTCTTTTTTGGGATAATCTATATTCAGGTCCTCATTAAGTGATTCAAGCAACAAAAAGGTAAACTGCAGGAGGCTTGATGTTATTCACTTGATAATTATAAAAGAAGCCATTTTTAGACAAATAACCATTTTCTCAAGAAAAAGTTGCTAGTCAAAGAGAATTACAATACTAATCAAAATATGGTAAAAGTATGAGAATCCAATCATTAATGCGTTACAGACAAAAACATGAATAATAAGGAAAGTTGGAACAGCTCACAGTAGTTTTGGATCCAAGTTCTGCTGAAACATGAACGAAGTTGTTTTGTGTGGAGAAAGAATAACCAGAAAGGTGAGCAGCTTCCCCCACCACCTTCATCATGAAACGATTGTGTTTACTAGATAGCAGCAATAAGATAAAAACAATTATTGGCATGCATCAACTCCAATTCAAGACAGATAAGCACGCTCAATTAGGAAGGTTCAAAAAGCCAGGCTTGATTCGAAATGCCACCTATAAACATCATGCCATTCAAGATAGAGTTGGCACTTGATCAATATATAAGAAGATGCTAATCAACTTAACTATAAAGAGCCTGCTATTGAATGGCATGATGCTAATCAACTGAGTACATCATATGAAAAATCTGGCGGAACTAATGAAAATGCAATGTGCTTCAACACGCAAAAGAAAAAAAGAAATTACAAAAATAGTTCAGAGAATCCCTAAATGCAAGTGCATCCTAATAAAGAACTTCAAGCACACAAAAGAATTTGTAGAATGGCAAAGAATCTAAAAGGCATGGCATGAAATTCTTACGTCACGGTTGATGTCAAAGAAAGCTTGAATAGAATTCAATCGTGAACAATACTTGCTTTTGTTGGCAATATAAGCACAGCAAGCATGAGTTCTATCTAACACTGCACAGGTAGGATCCAACGTGTTCTGCAGATAAGTTATGCCACTGTGTCTTTCTTCACCTTTTGATATTCCATTATTTAGAACTTCTGATTTCTGACATTTTTTTAATAAGTAAAAAGTCATTGACTAGAAAAGAGAATTACAAATTGATATGCACATACATACCAGCTGGGTCCTAACAAGATATGGGAAAATTTCATGTCTAATGTTGTGGTATATTTCCTTTTTATCCAGAACTTCCTGAAGGATTGCCCTGCAAGAACAAATGTATTAAAGCAAACGATAAGCATAGCTTAAAGAAATTTATTTAGCACTGCCAAACCTTTTGAATGCATACATATGTGCGTCCATGAGATCGGCTCGAATTTCAATCTGTATTAACATAACATATCAAGCAAATGAAGCACATCTGCTTAAGTCGAACCATAATAGAATAGAAGCAACAAAATTAGGAGGTCAACATCAGTAAAAGTGGAAAAGGAAACAAGATGCACCAAAAATTTAGAGAAAGCTATATGCTGCAAAAGGATATATTAGTAAAAGTAGGCATGCCAAATACTTTTAACGTTGTTAAACTTTATTTTATTGTAGATCAATATAAGACAATGAAATTGAACTTAAAAAGATTATTTTTCAGCATATTTAGCTTGCTGATTCGACTGCAGGGATGATTGTCATAAATAATTATACATATCAAAAGAGAAAAATCAAAATAAACTAAATAATGACCACTAAAACCAACATGGTAATCAACTCAGCTTTAAGGATAGCCAACTAAATCAACGGTTCACAGGTTTCAGTATAAATTACAAAAGTTCAAAATAGCTTACTTAACTGGAAAAAAACAAATCAAAAGGGAGACAGGGAGTGCAGAGAAGAAGATGAGATAAATGCTACAATAGGATCTGACAGCACACGAGAGAGGCGGTGAATTGTGTGTAAATTAGAACTCAAAGCTGATTACATAGATATTCAATAGCATTGCAAGATATATAAAACATGTAATGCATGCAAGAACTATTATGCAGTTCAAAAAAATCATTCCTACTCTGAATGAACTCCTTGATAGGATTTGCCAAAGCACTCAAATTCCCTTTTTTTTTGAAAGAGAATCAAATTCTTTTTTACTAGTGAGCTTCTAAAGCCCCTATATTCATTGTGCTCCCTCAATTAACAAAGTAAAACATGCCACTATAACCATGGATCTTCTGTGAAAACTACAGAAGTTGCAAAAAGTTAAGAGGATGGCAAAAAGGACCAAAAGGGAAAAGATAGTTATCAATTTGCTCAATGAAATCTTTTGCTTGCACAACATATGCCACAATGATCACACATAGCAATTCTTCAATCTTCAATTTGACGTACAATACTCTTACATTTGATCTTTTTAAGATTTTTCAAGATTGAAAGAAACAAAGCTTTAAAATCACCTCTAAAGAAAGCTCAAGTAGAACTCCAGTAATGGTCATTCACAAGGGTCCAAAGGATTTATATGTAATCTTTCTGTTTGAATAGATATGTTAAAATTAACCATGCTTTACATAAAAAAAATAATCTTGTGAATTTTAACCTAGCATGTCATATCATACATAAATTTTTATATTAAAATTTAATTATATTTCACATCATACACATATTTCAAAATAAAATATCGACTTTATTTTACATCCTACATACTTACTAAAATACTAACTTATTTCACATTCCTACAAATTCTAATATAATAACTAATTTTATTTCATATTATGCACAATTCTGAAAAAATATCATCTAAATTTAACTTTAACTTTGTTAAAGTTGACCACGCAAACAAACACAACTTTTAAAACCAATTATAGAATGCTTCGAAAAGATAAATTTTCAAAAACTCCAAGCTTTTTGAACTTAAATAAATCGGATATGTGAAAATCTAAAAAATCTCCATACAAATTTGGCACTATTTCACAATGAAAGAAAAAATCATATCATTGTACCACTCAAATAAAAGGTCAAGGTCAAAAAAATGAATGAAGACGTGTCAGGCTTGAAATTCAGACATCTGAAATCTTACGTCAACAATAATTGGAAGGTTGTTTACATGAACAATTAATGAATTCAGTCAATATATAGTTGTTGTGGATTCGAACGCTATATGAAGGTGTGCTTTTGATCATCCGTTAGGCAAGAATTTCACGATTCCACTTTGAAAATTATCCCCTGATTGTGCATAGCTCCTGGCTTACATTCTTGTGGTTGCTGGCTTATGTACCTACCCTTTAGTTTCACTTCTCTTTACCATGGCTTAAATACAATTTGATACTACTACAAACATTAATGGTGCTGACTAATATAGGCTCAAGCATTCAAATTTTCCTTGGTTCTCAAGACAACATAGATCATGTAATCTTCAAAAGTCCTAATACAAAAGATGCCACCTTTTCATTTTGTCAAAAGTATGATTACACAGTGACGACATGACTCCTTAATAAGCTTCAAATGTTTTATTTCATAAAAAAGCAAAGGAGATCTTAAAAGGTATGTTCGCTCAAACTACTATCACTATGGAACATGAAATCTATGAGAACTTTACTTTGAAAAAGAATGATCGTTCAGCCAAGTCTTGCACCTCTCAAAGAGACTTGTGCTAAACTATGCTTCTACCAAACAATTACACACTATCTATAATGAAAAAAGAAACAGAGGAAGGAGCTTATTGTTGCAATTTTTCTACAAGGCTTTAAACAACATTCTCCAAGTACAAGGACGATTACTATTTGATAATTTTGTCCCCTTTCTTGCAAATACACACGTAAGTGCCTTCTTGCTTCTAGGACTCTTAATATTACCATTTTTTAAAACTGAGAATACAGCCCTAACTGTTATTATGCAACATCATGCCATTTGGAGTGCTTGCAAAAACATAACCATGCTTTCACAGACATAAGGCGTTTGACATCAAGTTAAAGCCAAGCAACTTTAATCTCCTCTACATAGGCAAACTTTAGTAGAGTTGGTCGGTGATAGGGAGGCTCCAAGTCAGTCAGGCTCAACAACAAAGTCATCAAGTCTAAAATTTGCTGCTGAAGGATACTTTAATTACGTTCTCAAGTTACTATAATTACAATCTCATGTAGCCATAATTATGATCCAGTGATACTGTAATTATGGTTTTACTACCTTTACAACAGTCTAGCTGACAAGTAAACTCCTAAATTTCAGCACTTCAGCTTTCCCAACTAATTTAAGAGTATTGTTGGGGGACATTTTGGCCTTTGCTTGCTTGGGGTTGTTTTCAGGTTAGTGAGAGAATGTATTAGTATTTGTGTGTAATGTGAAATAAAATTATTTTAATATTGAAAGTTATGTAATATGTGAAAATAAGTTAATTGTTTATTGAAATATGTGTAGAAAGTGACATAAAATTGATTTTTAAGATCAATATTTACATAAATTTTTAGGTATATTTAAATTTGTATTGGATGTGAAATAAATATTAAAAAAAGGATAATTACATACATTCCACTCTAAAAATTATATTTACATATTAACCACCTTTCTTTATGCATGAGCCACTCTATAATCTTCAATATTATAGTAGTGATATTTATCAATATTACCATGGATAACCTACTACACCTATAGTGGCGGCGCTTGATGGTTGACGTTCAGCGGCATAGCCGTTGGCGGTGGCCGGCAATATAGTTGTTGGTCATGGTCGACTGACAACGACGACCAATGTATGGCGGTCGAATTTCAACAGTAGGGTGTTCATTAGTGAAACGGTGCCAAGCCAATGATCTACAAACGAAATATTTCATGCATATTATGTTTATTCTTAACTAGTATTAACCTAAGTGACGTCTATGTAATATCTAAGATTACAAAATGGCAGCAATGTAAATAAATTTTAAATGGTAGATAATATATAAATGCAATCTTGCATAGTGGTATGCATGTAATTTTTCCTAAAATTATTAACCAGTGTTTTAGTGGTCTCCAACTAAACAAGGCCCCTTTAGGTACTTTAGGATAGCATATTCATAATTCAGAACATAATTGATTTTGATAAATGAAATTTGCTTCTTTGAATACATGCATAGATCTCTTTACTGGTTGTGACCTTTGCCAATTATTGTGACACCTAAGTATTTATTTATTATAACGATTTTCATACCTTATACAGTTGTTCTTACCCATGAGTTTGAACGTTCATAGGTAGTCATCTTTCTTTCCTTACTATTAGTTTTCTTGATGTATGATATTATGGCCATCACTATCATTGTCCTCTCTTTTGTCACGGCGTAACATCTCGTAATCCAAATACAGAGGTATTGTCCTTTTTGACTTTCAAGAACTACGTGATTTAAGTACTTTCTAAGAGAGTCACCTATCCTGGTACTATTCTATCTCAAGCACGCTTAACTACGGAGTTTCTCATTATTAGCCTTACGATTTTTCCCCAAAGGTGCTTTTACCATTTGAGATAATGTTATTTACTTATACAACTTAGGAACTCCCTTTCCTTTTCAATGCGAGACGATTCAATCTTGTGCCCTTCCACTTAGAAGCCTGCTAAGAGCTGCCTCTTATTTGGATAATTCTGATTTACTCACATGGACATCACTCCGATAATTACCCCCTACCCTCTTCGATTCCGGGTCATTATAGGTTTACCAACTTCCGCCTGGTTCGTCCTCGAACCACATCATATTGCAAGAAGTCAACTCTGATACCAAATTATAATATCTCATGATTTAAGTGTAAAGGTATTTTTCGCTTTAAAATTATGCAACTTGAGTACTTCTCAGGAGGGTCACCTATCCCAATACTACTTCAGCTCAAGTATACTTAACTACGAAATTTACCATCCTTAGCCACATAGTTTTTTCCCAAAAGGCGCTTCTACCATTTGGAATCACGTTATTTACTAATACAGCTCAGAAACTCTCCCCTTCTTCCAATGCGAGACAATTCATTCCTGTGCCCCTCCACCAAGGAGCCTGTTAGGAGCCGCTCCTTGTCCGGGTGATTTCAATTCACTAATATGAACATCACCCCGACGATCACTTCCCGCCATCTTAAGTCCCAATTCGTCACACACGGAGTTTGGATAATAAGCACTTAAGGCCATAGTGCGGTGTATTTTCTTTCTATTGAGCCATGTATTTGGACTCATGTATGTTTGGTTTATGAGTAATTGCAAAAAGTGTTGTTGGCCATAGTACGAGTCAACAATTGTACTGAGTTATGCATCGAGTCACGTATGAGTCATAACTCTCTACCTACTTCTCCATGCATGGCTACCCACTTCCTCTTCTACCCACCTCATCCCATCCACGATTGCCTACCCACTCGCATATTGCATATATTCTCCTTGGGCAACCCTTTTGTATTTTTATAATAAGTAGTCTCATTCTCCAATTATAACCAAGAATGAAAATTGATGGTTCTTTCCTTTCTCAAAGTAAAAAATCACTTGAATGAGCTAGTGGACAACCACTGTAAGACTTCCAAGAACGGATGAAGATCAACGCGACAAAGGACAGTCATGGAGATTAGTACCAAGTAATCCACAATCTCATCTTTGGATCAGTTGACTCCACCACAATTAGAATACTTTAGCTCCTCTTCTACTAGCCACAATCCTTCTCCCTTACATCAATCATGAGTCAATTGAAGCTTGCCATGAGTTAAGGACTTAATGGAAGATATTTTTGATTTTATTTTCTTGCCAAACAGTTGTGTTGAGGGAAAAATCAGATTTTCCCCATAGCACATCAACACCAAATGACAAGCTTTTAAGTGTTGTTAAAGACAACTACAAATAAATTTTATGAGCAGCTTTTTTTTGAAGCCTTTTTGAATAGCTATTCAAAAATTGACAATTACACCCTTATTAATTCTTCCAAATTACCAAAATAAAACCCCAATCTCCTGACTGAAAGCCTAATTGCCGCTCAACATCCCTTCTTTGTCAACTAAGCCTAATTGACTGAAAGCCTCTTTGTGAACTATCTTCGAGCCTCTTCACCTCCGTCGACGGGTGCTCTCCACGCCACTTCACCCCTGCGACGAGAAGCAACGCAATTGTGATCCCCTTATTACTATCTCTTATTTCCACACTTCTTTACCAGATCCGCCGATGGGATTATTTCGCTACAAGTCGTGCAATCAAGATCCTCTCTCTGCCAACCTACTATCTCTAGAGATTGAGTTCCACTAACGAGATTCATTTGCAACAAATTGCGCCACTACCTGCATATTGTCACTTATTGTCTCATCCCTTGCATCATCAACTCCTTCCAAGTGGGGCAACCCTTGATTTTTTTTTTTTGTAAAATCATTTAATGAATGATAATACATGCACATACTGACTCTCAGAGTATTGATCCCCCTAGTTGAATAGATGCTAACTGAGTATGCAAATCATCACTTGGCTTTTTAATGAATATTATTGCATACATGCATATGAACTAGAACATTTTTTATGCTTATTCCAGTGAAATAATGCAACACTTAGCGTATAATGCCATTAATTATTCCTAGAGTTTAAGAGATCCTTTTAAAAATTTTGCATGACCTTCCAAACATTATCTGTATTTCTTGTTTCTATTTTGTTTAAAATAAAAGTTCCCGCTTTTTCTTAACACACGACATTCACTTTGTTTTTGTATAATATGATTGTATAGTTTTGTTGCCATACAAAAATTAGATTACATTTTTTGTAACAAAAAGATGAATATATTCTGTGTACAGTAAATGGGAAAAAATAAGGATAGTGCAAGTTATATGAAATTTTAGGCCTTATTTGGTTGGGGGTAAAAAAACTCATATTCATCCAAAAATACTTTCATCAATATTTTAATTTTATTTCACATCATCATAAATTTAAATATTAGAAACTAATTTTATTTCACATCCTACACAAATCTGAACCTTGAAAATTAACTTAATTTCACATCCCACGTATATTCTAATAAAAAAATCAACTTTATTTCACATGAACCACAATCCTCAATAATAAAATAATCTTTTTTTACATCATAATATTAAAATATATTTTTTCTTTCCTAGCTCAAAAAAAATACAAATATTTTTAAAATATACTCCAACCAAATGAAACCTTAATAACAGTTTATACATTAAATCTTGAGATGATAAATAGTTTTGAAGACAAGGAGCAAAATGAAGTAGAATTCTTGGCCCATATCGCTATTGTGGCAAGGCCAAATTGTAAGTATTTTATTAAATAAATTAAGAAAAAAAATACCAAGAATGACTCAAGGCAAATAGGATCCATGTGAGCTGCTTGAAGGCAATCATGTAAAATTTTTCAATAAGGTTAGGGTGTTAAAAGTGGTGTTTCTTGATTTATGTTGTGATCTTTCAAACACATATGGGCTAGCTGTTTCTCGAGATGTCTTTGAAAGAGGTACTTGCTATGACATTGAAGACACTAGGGCATTTTGACTCAAATAAATATGCAGCAGAAAGATTCCAACATTCAAGACAAACAATGTCTAAATACTTTAAAATATGCATCAAGACTCTTATTCGTACTTGTTTAGATATTATAAAGCCTATAAATCCAATGTTTGCATCAGTACCAACAAAAAGCTCTTCGGATGCTAGATACATATCTTACTCCAAGGTACATTTCAATTACTTCTATACATTGAACTTATTATAAATTATGATTTATATGATATCATTATGTTACTTTATTACATTATTTGTAGGAATGCATTGGTGCATTGGATGGTACACATATATCTACAAGTTGCCATTAGAGGAACAACATACATTGGAAGAGGTCGAAAGTATCCCACGAAGAATGTTATGGTTGTGTGTGATTTCAATAAATGCTTCACGTATGTCTCGGCAATTAGAGACTAGCATACAAATCCCCATTGCCTCCTACTAGTTAGTACATATATAAGTTAATGATACCTCTTCATATATTTTTAACGCTTCCTAAATGCAAATTTGTGTTACTATATTATAGAAAAGTAATACTTGGTTCATTCAAGATATCCTTTACGACATAGGTTTTTGGGATCATCAGACAAAGAATATATTATTTATCAAACCAACATAGGTGCAGTCAACCACAACAAGGGCCATGTGAGGTGGTCAACCATAAGCACTCATCATTGTGTAGTGTAATTGAGTGAAGTTTTGGTGTTCTAAAGAAGAAAGTGGAGGATTTTCAGAAACAAGCCTAGTTACTCATTTGGAAGACAAAAGGCAATACTTGTGGCAACAATGTATTAACTATATTTGACGTCATCATACTAGACTGGACAAACATTTTAGACACTGTAACCAATATAAGAAACTCATATACCGCATTGCCTTTAGACACTGTAACCAATATGATCATATCCCTAAGAGTTATTTGGTGATGACAATTGAGTGGTGTGATGTCTTATGTGATGTTTGATGTATTTTTTTTTTAATAAAAATTAATGTATGTTACTTTCAAAAGATTTAGTAAATAATATGATAAAAGCTTTCTTTCGCATTATGTACATAAAAGTATATGAATATAAATAACCTTATAAATTTTAATAAAATATATCAAATATATAAATAAATATACAACAACAACTGCAATCAAGCCTTTATCCCACCAGATAGAGTTGGCTATATGAATCCTTTATTTCTATTACGCTCTATCAAATAATAAATCCTCATTTATTTTCAAATATGAGAGATCTTTTCTGATGGCTTCTTCCTATGTCATATTTAGTATTTCTCTTCCTCATTTAACACAGGAAAAATTTAATAACTCAACCCTCCTTACTAGAGCTTCTATCAGTCTATGATATATTTGTCCAAACCATCTTAGTCAACTCTCCTTATGCTTATCCACAACTGAAGCTACCCCAACCATCTCACGGATATACTCTCATTTCTCACCCTATTCTTTCATATATACCCACTCATCCACCTAAACAATCATTTTTGCAACAATTACTTTACTTGTGTTTGAGCTTTATGGGTCAACATTCTACACTAATAACATTGTTGGTCTTACAACTATTCTGTAAAATTTACCCTTAAGTTTAAGTGAATTTTTTTTATTACACAACACATCAGAAGCATTTCTTCAATTTAGCCATTTGAATTCTGTTAATAACATTCTCATCTATTTCACTGTTAGTTTGTATAATTGATCTAATGTATTTAAATCACTCTTCTCGATAGTTTGATTACTAATTGTCATCTCACCAACATAAGTGTTTCTATCTTGACTAAATTGTACTCCATATATTCGATTTTTGTTTCGCTAAGACGAAGACCTTTACATGCTAAGATATTCCTCCATAACTCGAGTTTTGCTTTAACCACTATGAACTTAAAATTATTAATATATATATATATTTTTTTTTTTTTTTTTTTTGATATTATATATAACTAATTTGTTCATATATATTTCAAAATCTACTACAACATACATATAATTATTATTTTTTAAATAATATACATATAATGAAATTTATCATATATATTAATCTATTATTAATATAAAAAATAATTAAAAGTAGTCAAATATTTATATAATATTAATTTGTTATATAACATAATAGTTTTTACCAAATAACTCACAACAACTTCTAACAACAATTTACCAAACAGAAAAAACAACTTTATCTGACATCACTGTCATACAATTATGCAGCGCAACACTTTTTCATATAGCACAACAATATCAAACATACCTCTAGCCTAAAGCTTTGTCACTAGATATTGCTCCAATAGGTCATTACATGCCTTAAGAATTTCATACGAGCAAACTTAACTTCTTATTCCTCGAACATGTTCACCTATTCAAATGTTCGTCCATATCTGTAGGCCAACCTAGGAAGAATTTCCAATCCAATTGGTCATTAAAAGTGGGCGAATCTATCTGGTCTGAACAAGGAATATCAAAATCCAACTCAAGGTTTGATCGTCTAGGGTTGGCAAAATGATGGGCCTCACCAAATGGCTATTCAAAATGACATGGATAATGCTAACGTAGTGTTCGCGGAACATAGCCATTGTGTCTTACTACTGGACTTCCCATGTGGCGTGGTGGATTATATGATTTTTCATTATTCTTCAGACAATCATCCATAAGGTGTACACTCTCAGAATGATTGCAGGGCCTTCCCAGGGAAGAGATTGGGTTTAAGATGTTGGTTTCCATCTCTTTCTCAACGGGATTGAGATTAAGATATTGGTTTCCATCACCTTCTTCGGGAGGATCTTCTTGAGCCAAGTTGGGCTAGATCGTCGTCCTACCATTTTTTTGTTCTTGGTCATATATCTTAAGATTCAGAACTCTAGGATGGGATTCTCTATCCAATTTTGCAAGCAAAGGAGAATATATTCACATCTATGGTCATAGGTCTGGCCTTGGTAATGATGACAACTATGATATGTCATTGTAAAAAAATGAGTTGTCATTGTAAACCAAAGAAGATTTTGATGACCATGTTACAGTTTATGCAAATCTGCTATCAGACTATTAGGATTTCGGGAATATGTTCAATATTAAAGCTGCAGCGGATTTCTTGCTGATGGGAATGGAGCATTTAAATGCAGGAATCATACGTGAAATGACATAAGTTATGATGCAAATAAAAAGTGAAATTATGCAAGAATGCAAGAATCTGAATTTTTGTGGGCCATCAAATGAAGTTACTTTGTCTTGAAAATACTGGGCGTGATTAAACATAAGTTAATATCATGTCCTAGAAGTTTCAAGCGAATCAGATGTGTTTAATATTAAATTTTAGTAGTAAGATGATGCTACAAAATGATAAGAATAATTCAGCAAACAAAGCTTTCCCAAGGAAAACACTTGCTTAGTTACTAAATGTCATGACGGACAAATGTGAACTAAAATGAGAACTCGGGGAGACACAGATCCTATGGGAAAGGGTGTAGCGAGGACCTCACGTTCCAAGTCATCTCGAGTGTCATGCTTTTCACCTATGGCAAGGTCATTACACAAACACTTGTCAGTGTGAGAGCATTCACGTTGATTCAGAAAATATAAAGACTGTGATGAGGTTTGTGATGATGACAGGGAACACATTTTGATAGTGCACTGTGAATTGACCACCTCGACAAGACGATATGGATTGAAAGCGTATTGCCATTTTCCACGCCTACACAAGTAATGTAAACTGATTATTAATTGTAGCAGATGTATGAATGTCATTACTACCATTACTTTTTTTGAAATACGGCCTTGGCTTATAAAGACAAAAAAAATAAGTATATAAAGTACAAACCTCAATATTTTCTACGAGGATCGAACAAAAATCACGTGGGAGAGACATACTCCATTTCCACACTACCTTTATAGAAGGAAAAAAAAAGCAACAAAATCAATCGTCCTCTGCTTTAACCAGGATGAAAGTCACTCCTGAGCTTCATCCTTAATCTTACAAAGGTAGCTTGGGGAGACAAGTCGAAACATCTCCGTTTTCGCATGTTGCATGGTTCCCATCCAATTAGCCAACTATTTTAGTAAGATATGGCATGACATCCTTCCAATTAACGTAGGCCATACACTTTCTAGCGGACTATAGCTATACGATTTGGATGTCACGGACGAAAGATATTCTAACCTCCTTAAGCTTAGCATCAGTCAACCACTCAACCATAAACCGTCATCCAGTTTTGGCATGAGATCTTAAAATTATAAAACGATAATAATTTATGGGGAGCATTTTGCTATATAGTAAAATCAAATGATCGATGATTTTTTAGTGTAAGTTGAGGTTTCTAAGGACGAGTTACATGAACTCTAAAATGGAATTAACCGTGTAGGCAATCATCAAAATGGGGCTACAGAAAAAATGATCAACTAAACTGTCGTGATGAGAACCTAGTGGTCCAAGAACATCCTCCCACTCATTTTCAACATATAAACCCACTTGTACATTAACATGGTCATCGAGAAAATTATAAAGATCAAGGGAGAGATGACTGCAATGATGACAGGGTAGATACCCACGTTGACAATGGAGAGAACCTTTGGATGCACTACAATGTGGTAATGGGTATAAGTGGTATGAAGAGCCACATCATATAGACTAAGTTGCACATACAAGAGTTTCTCTGATTGGCACCACATGTTAAAAGTGCCACACTAGCTTCAAAACTCATAAAGACTGCAAGTTTTTGGAACGAGTTTACCCGTACACTATGCATTGGGAGGAACAAAACCACTAGCCACTAGCAAAATAAAAACTCATCTGATGTTTAAATTTAGTTCCCCCACCCCATGAAGAGCATTTGTCGAACAAGTACTCACTTCGAGAAGATTCATGTTGGTATAAAAGTATTCACTAAAATGAGTATCAAATTTGATGTGACTTGGATGAAAAGGGTCAGACACTATTTGACATTTTCCACCTTGAAGTACATAATATATGAGGGATGTGTGATGCTACCACTACTATTGAGAGGAACATGACAGATGCAAATGTTAGGAGGCCTAGAATTCAAATTGAAGAGGGTAATCATATCATTGAGCATATGCCTATTGTTGGGAGCTGCAAAACTATGGAATAAGATACTTGATCCTTTTGCCATATTAAGGTCATAAACAGACCCCACGTATGCATGTATACGGTTGTAAATGAGTCAAGTTCGAGTGAATTGATTCAAATTTTAGTTTTTCGAGTTCGAGTCGAGTTTGATTCAAGTTGAGTTACAATCATCCAAGTTTGAGTCAAGTTTCGAGTTTATTCGAGCTAAGTGATCGACCTTGTGTAATAAACAAAAAATGTATTTCAAGTATTAAACTTGTTATAATGAATAATGATATTGATACTTAAAAATATACATCTAGAAAAGATATGCACCCTTTAACCCTTCCTATGTCTTTGAGATCTACATGATTGACTAAATCAAACTAGTATTCTATAAAGTGGTATTTAAACATGTTTACCTAACCTAACCAAATCTTCATCTTAGGTTACTTAGCATTTGAAGATTAATGGCCAGTAAAACAAATTGCCTTAAGAGTGGAGAACTAAAACTTAAAGCTTCATAGCTTTTACAGAAAAAAATGACATATGAAAAGTCAAATTGTTCATTAAATAAAATGAAAGACTTGTCGATCATGCCTGAGTATGCACTACCCTTGATTCTTACCTGACCATTAGACTGCAGTATGCTCTTTTGAACTTTTATATCTTTCTCAACCTCGCCACCTTTAGATTTTCAGAGAAATCATGTAAGCATGCCATCGTTCAATAAAATATGCAAGATGTTCTATTAACTGCACCTGCTGCCACATGTAACAAGTACTGTCGTGTATGGTCTAGCCCAACAATATTGACACGAGAAGGTTTCCTAGCCTTGTCCTTTCCTCCAGAAGATCCAGCTTCAGAAGGTACACTAACTGGAGTACAACACAGCAGCGCTGTCACTGCAGCATCAAGCCGTCTGTGTGTTGCTGCCACTGCCCCAGGAGGCACATCAGAAACAAGATCACCGCTAACAACCTACAACGCCCAAATTAGTTCATAAAATATACTCTTCTAGGAGTTTAGAACTTAAGATTCTTACCAGGATATCCTGTGCAGTGAGGTGGTGGACTACAGCACGCAAAGCATCAGCAGTTCCAGAGTCCTCAGGAACTGCAGCCACCTGCAAAATACTTAAAGATCAAGCCACATTTGACCATCAAATTAATAGCTGTCAATGCATACAAATATAGGCTTATAACTGAAGCTGGCACGGCATTTTAACAGAAACTTCCCAACTAAAATGCAAAGAATGAGTACAATGACTTTCCTACAGAATATTTTACAATATTCATATAATATATAGGGGTAAATCCCTAAACGTTGACCCTCTTTGTTACACGAGTCCCTAAAACGTAAAATGTCATATGGGTGTGCTTTTGTCAATAGAATGTACACATAAGTCATCTCCTGCCCAAAAACTTTTAACCTGAGACAAATTTGATCATGAAGTTTTCCATTAAGTTATTTTAATTTTTCCTTTTTTTAATAAAATGGATTTGCTTTCACGCCATTATACCATCAACTCTCGCTTCCCCTCCCTCCACTCTCTTAAAGCTATGTAGCTCACCACCAATCCATTGCTAGACTGCTGTCGTCGCCTCTAGTTTGCCTGTGATGGCCAAGCTCTTCATCGTTGCCGCTAGTCCATCACTGCAAAAGAAAGGGGAAGAGAAGTAGAAAAAGGAGGGAGGATTCTAGGGGTGGTATCGGAGACCAACTACTTGCGACAATGTCGGTAATAGTCCAGGCACTGCTGTTGTGGGAACCTAGGCATGATTGCAGTAGGGACCCAGGCGGGCACATGCACAAGATGGAGAAAGAGAGAGAGAGAGGGAAAGAGAGGGAGAGAGAAAGACAGGGAGAGAGAGGATTATAGTGCATGACAACAATGGCAGCACACACAAGTAAGATGATATGACGATTATTTTAGTTTTGTACCTTTTCTTGATGGAAAAATGTTATGCGAGCACAAAGCAACCACTGATTGCGAAAATAGGGACTCAGATGGCATGTTTTTACATTTTAAAAACTAGCATAAAATTATGAGTAGGGGTGACAATTTTTGACACAATTAGTGAACCGGACCTGAACCCAACTCGGCTTAACCAGATATGGGTCAAACATATACGAGTATAGGTCATAAACAAGTCAACCCAAATTTGACCTACAAAGAAGACTTAGAAACATGTTGGTGGATCAACCTCATTACAAACTAAATTGTGTGTGCTATATTTTAAAAACTAAATTAATAATTCTTTTTTATTTTTAGTGTTAATTTTAATATTACTTATTAGATTTGTACCGTGTATTACATAATTTAATTGTATTTTTAATATTCTTAATTAAACTTTATATTTCATTGATTTCAAAATAAAAATATTAAATTTTTATCAAATTTTGATACCTAAAAAATTATAATAAATAAGTTGACAGGTCTTACGGTGTAACCTTTATTAAATGGGGTTGGGTTAGCCTATATATTAAACAAATTGAGTATAGCTCTTAATGCTTGACTTGTTTAATAAATGGGTCAGGTTTAGGTCAAAATTAAATAGGTCAGATCAAAAAATGGGTCACCTTGAACCCGACCGGCCAACCCAAATTGCTAGGCCTAATTACAGGTCTACCTCAGGGGTGGAATAACCCTAACAATAAAAATCTAAATATGCCTATTAAATCTTGACATGTCAAACCTCCATAATCAGATCAGAAATTTAAAATTGGTAGGGCAACACTAAAGCACCATTTGAACACCAGTTTTATTATAAAGAAATTTCTATGTTGAACCTCTCATTTTCAAAAAAAAAATAAAAATACACTTTTGAGCCCAAGCTTAAGTTATCCTTAATACTCATATTAGACACCTAATCTAAGTTTGAGCCAAAGAAACTAATATACTATGCATTGTATAGCCAGGAGTACTCAATATTTATGGCCATCCAAACCTTTCAGTATGATGACACAACAGAATGAGCCAACAAAGACCTATATTATTACAATACAGAGTATGTAAGCACCTTGAGCAACCTAGCAAACACGTACAGTCATACCGGGCCAAGAGCAAACAAGGATCTACATTGCTATAAGAGGTCCTTAAGAACATAGAGAAACCCAAAAAATGTTGGTGAGGCATAAAACAATGAAGTTTTTGGGGGGCTTAGCCAGGTCCTACGTGCTTTTGATTAAAATATTCCCCATTGACAATGGAAAAAAAATATTTATTTTATAGGAAAGTTGTTTGCAGTATAAGGATGCACTTTGATAAAGCTTGGGTAAGCTTGTCCCTTTTACAAAGGTCCCCACCTCAAGATTCAAGGTATTACAATGGATCTTATGTGCTCTCTCTCTCTCTCTCTCTCTCTCTCTTATACATCTTCCTACTAGTTTGGATTGAGAATTGCGATGACAGTTGGCAGCCAATCATTCTCTGAAAAGATGTAGCCACTATCCAATGCCACTTGCTAGGAGTTGAACTAGTGTTACAGAGAGCAGACATGATAATTGAAACTTGACGGATCAAAATCCACCAATGCCGAAAAATGATAAGATCTAGATGCAGTGATTCACTAATACAATGCATGCATATTTATCATAAAGGTAACTTTAAAGAGATGCTTGAGATTCATGTAAAATCCATGATTTACTAATGGAAACTAAAAAGATGTACAACAAGGATTATTAAATAAAAACTATCTATCAAAATATTAGGTTCAAAGTCAAAGAGAAAAGTACAGTATTGAGAGCCAAACATTGATCGTACACTCCATAATAATTATGATAATGACAATAAGCAATCTTACAGTTCAATTAAGAGACTTTAGCAAAGAAGATAAATCACAATACGTTAGAAGATAACTCATAACTGACAAATGCAACAAATTTTCAAAACTGAAAGCCTCTATATAAACAAAGATAAGGTGTGAATGGAGATCTAATGAAGGAACACATCATGAACCTCTAATACAAAAATGATACATATAAAGGTAAATTATTGATAGGTTCCTAGGATTATACCCTAATTACAAACTGGTCCACAAAAAAGAATATTGGTCCCTACAGTTTAAATGTTATAACATGTGATTCCTTTCATTACTTCTGCCATTAGCTCATTTGATAAAACCTGCAAACTTCAAATAGCCTCAGAGCTCCTCTTCTAACTCCTCTTTCTCTAACTCCTCACTCCCCCACTTTGACTTTGTTTCCCATGCATTGCTGCCAAAACCTTAGGTAAGATATGCTACCGCCGTAAGATACCCGACGTTCCTATCAAATGAGGGAAAGAATGTCGAGGGAGAGCAATACTGGGAGTATGTGAACACTGTGAAAGGGTTTTAGCATGTGTCAGGTACAAACAGATGTAACGTAAGGATTCAGTGACCGTGGAGATCTGTGAGGGGAGAAACGTCTCCAAGAATCAAGCCATGGTGAAGATAGGAAGGCAAGAGCATGATATGCATGCCCTGAATGCCAGATCCACCAAACATGCATGATGAAGCAAGACATTCATACCCCTCTCCTGCTCCCTTCCTCCTTAGTTTTTGGAAGAAAGATTAGGAGACTTGCTTGATTCAAACTTAATCCAATAGTTACAAATACAATAATCGATTCAGTTAATTACTGAAAGGTCCCTATAGTTAACCTATAATTACTGTTTGGTTCACGATTTTCAAAAATTTACTAAAAACTTGAATTTTAAAATTATTATAACATATATTAAAAGTCCTTGTAAATTATAATTATTACATAACAGGTCTCTATTAACAATTTCCATCAGCATCTAGGAAATATTTCATTTTAAATTTTTAAAAATTTCATTTTTGCCCCTCCTCTCTCTCCAGCAGTAGCCCCACACCTCTCTGTCTCCCGAGTAGTAGGTGCCAACTCCTGCTCCCTCCCACTCTCTCCCCCCTTGCGCAGGCGCGGTGCTCCAAGACGCTCACCCTCTCCACGCCTACGCGGAGGGTGGTGGGCCACTCTCTTTCTCTGTCTCTCTCTTTCCCGCCAAGTAATGCTGACAGCAAGACGGCATCGATAAGGCAGTTGCAGTGAGGGCGAGGCGGTGTCGACAACGCAGCGAGAGAAGGCGGCTTCGAGGAGTAACATAATTTGCAATAGCAAAAATATGAAAATTTAAAAAATTATTAGAGTAAAATTGATAATCTTTTAAATTTAACAGCGGAGAGACTTACTATGTAATATTAAGTAAACTGTAGGGACCTTTCAGCAAGTTTTAAAAAATCACAAACCAAACAGTAATTATGGGTCAACTATAGAGACTTTTCAGTAATTAACCTTAATTGATTTGTTTGGCAGGAACTCTCTGAGGACGATAATGTAGAACAAATGCTTTAATACCACAACTGATGAAGAACAACGATCAAATGATGAAGTTTAGAAATGACAAAGTGGATAATTGGGGTTTCAAAAATTCTCAGCTAAAGTTTCCTAGTCTTTTCATTCAAGAAATAAATCTCCACCCTAACCAGTCCAAAGCTAGATTACATGCAATGCAAATTTTTCATCCATCACAACACTCTTTTAAATGTTCAAGTACAGACTCTATATATAGAAGGTTAATCGAATCCCAAAAAATGGCAATTTATGTGAAATTAAACAAACCTCACTAGTAAAATAAAATAAATAAATAAAAAATATTTGACTATTTCAAATTTGTAACACTCCCTAAATAATAAAGTAACATAATATAGATAATCCACATGCATCAAGCATCATAGCACAAGATTTGTTATGGATTGTCGATCAATAAGATGCCCCCATCAAATAATTCTTTGTGCTCATAAAAATAAGTACATCTTCAAGGGTTCAGAGCTCTTAGATCAAACTCCTTCAAGTATAACACAATTGTTTATGGTTAGTGTTATTGGAAAGAAATTGTGCTTCTATTTGTCAATAGGTTCTCCAAATTAATATGCTTTTATTTTGGTTCAGATACTTCAAAATAGTAACAAAGTTCAAGGGTACGAAACCATGCATCTCCTCAACAAAAACCTTCCACATGTTCTAGAGCTCAAGAAGATGAGAAGAAAGCACCAACAAAACAACCAACCAAGTGCCACAATGCTTGAGTTCCCATCCACAGGATTATCCTAACAAACTTGAGTAGCTTCGGGTCAATTATGAGAGAAATTATTGTGATGTTTTATGGGTTAATTTGTTTGTCATTTTGTAATTCGGCAAGCTTTTATTTACTATGTAAAAGGAGATTACATATCATGCAATCATCCATCACGTATGAAACATATACACAGTTTAACTCTCTTCAACATGGTATTATAACAAGATTTCTATTCCAAAGACATCTTGCTGCAACAAGAATAACATCCATTACTTCAAGTAGTACTACCTGTATTGTTCATGCGTGTAACAACCATTGAAGCTATTCACATAAACAAGGGCTCAATGACTCCTTAGGTACTTCCTATTGTTGCACTGTTTAAGCCGATGTCTATTTATTTCTTGTTGTCATCATGTGTAATCGTGCTCTCTGAACTTGACATCTAACAATCTTTAAGATCAAACTAATGCTTGTACACAACATGGCTTTTTCCTCTTTGTATTATCATGTTGGCATGGAAAAAAGAAGTTGCTGATGCAAATGGAAATGCATGCATGGCATGCAAAATGGGTTAAATAGGTACAAGATAGATTTTCTTACGTGCTTCACTGGCTAGAATAGCTAAACACCATCAGGGTAATTACTGTAATATAGTCCTAATACCATTTAAACTATGATAGTTGCACATGAGTTATACTACACAGGAAGAGATCATTAAAAATAAAGGACAAATAGTCTGAGCCTTTATGATAGTCTAGACAACTAGTTCAGGAAAATTTACTTATTCTTATATCACTTTCAACATGAAAAATCTTCTAAGAAATAGTAAATGCAACTAAATCTCTAGTTAGAGGACTAATTAGACACTCAGGCTGCACCCTCTTTGTTAGAGCCAAAAGAATGAAGTTACATTGCTTTCATTCTCTTCAATATTAGCTTTTAATTATGAGGCGAAACAAATTTTAATGTTGTCACAAGCATTCGGACTTCAAACAATTTGACCTATGCTTTGGCACCTATTATACAAATTTGGATCTTCCTCTGCATGACAACAATTTGAAACAAGCTCATGTTTTATGTGCAAAGATAAGGTATGGAGAGGTAGTCATAGTGTGCGATTGCCCTACAAAAGGTACACTCACCATGCTGGCATTTTAAAATGCCAAGCAAAAACCGTTTTTTTTATTCCTAGTTCCGATTCAAAAAAGATGCAGATCTCAAGGTTTTGCGTGCTATATTCCTTGTATTCCTAGTCAGAGACCTATTGCTGTTCAAGAAAGTCCATATTACATCAAAGGAAGAGAAAAAAGACGACAACTGTGAGGTACACAAAAAATTAATAGTTACAGTTCTTTTTTTTTATAGCAATTAATGGTTACAGTTCAACATAAAAAAGAATTGAATTACCATCGTAAGATAAAATGATTATCTCAAACAGATAGTTGAGGGAAACAAATATAAGTTTCAGATATTTAAAATCCTTTATGGCAAAAAACAAAAATCTTGCAAAATGAGTTATCTCCTCAGCATCACAACAAAAACTATACGTCCATCTCTGTTACTATAAAATACAACAAGGACAGCTGTTTAATGTCCCTAGAAAGGATGCACAACCTGTATACATTGAGTTCTATGATTCTTGTAAACATCAAACAAAATGTGGAACATGCATATGATTTACTAGTTATACCCTGGACAAACTGTTCAAATTCATGCATGATTATCAAACTAAATCTGTAAATTAGACTAAAAGCAGCACTAGCACTTCTTTCCATGAACATGACAAAATCCTTTTTATTCTCAAAAGGTATATGACACATCCGAATATCTTTTAAATGCCATTAAGAAGGCTCAAAAGGTAAAATATAATAAATATATATATATATATGCAAAGAAAAACATTCTGTTTATCTTTTAAGAATTTCAGATATCATCTATGCAGACGAACTGACTAGCAAACGATACTACCAATAACATTTTCTAAAAAATGCAGCTCCACCAGTACCACCCGCTCAATAAAATAGTGTGTAATTCTAGGATACGGAAGTCCAATCATCCATGTCTACTCAACCACAGCAAAAGTCAACGAAATATTTATCTCGAGACATACCTCCACATGAAGACGATCAACATAGGCACTAGAGATCCAGCCGCCAACCCTAAGAGCAGTATCTTCTCCCTCAACAACCTGCGCAACTTCGCAACATCATCATCATGCCTCATAAGCCAGTTTTGCGAAGCTAGGAGCACCAGGTGCTACGAGCTCGAGATACGCACGACAATTAGATCCTTGAGGTTGCTGGCTTCAAGGAGCTCAAGAACGTAAGACAGAACGGGACGATTGGCGACGGGAACCAAAGGCTTCGGTATCTCCTGCCGTGCAAAGCAAGAGGCGAGTCTTACAGAGTACCAAGGGTGTAGTGACGAAATAGAAGCGAGCAAGAAACCAGTAAGCGCAAGGTACCTTGGAAACGAGAGGAGCGAGCTTCTTTGAAGAACCGCCGGCGAGGACGACGACCTGAAAATCCATTATCAGCGGCGATCTGGTGGTGAGTTGGATTTTTCGTCCAGCAGAGCCGTTCGGCGCCGGTCGAGAACGAGGGTTTTCCGATCTCTCACTTCACGCGCGGGATGAACGTGACACCTGGAGAGAGAGTAAGGGCGCCTTTATATCAATCTACCAAATTATCTGATTGGCTGATCAGACGTTATATTCAATTATAAAAAAAAAATTATTAAAAATAAATATATATCTAAAAAATCAGATACAACATTAAATTAGATGAATATTAATTAAAAAAAATATGAGTATATATATATGATATTTATTATTCTACATATATATTTATATAATTTCAAACTATACTTATATTTTTAGACGTGTATTTACTTTTAATATTTACTTTTCCAATAATTGAATGGACTATCAGTCGGAAAACCGGACTGATCAGCTGATTTGGTCGACCGATCGAATAGTCCATTCTATTGAACATGAGCTAACGTCGTTGACAACGTCTTGCGTGCAATAGGCCCTCTTACTCTATATGACACCGCATGATTAATGAGCGAACCACCGACTCGGAATGCTCACCCCATATAATAATTTCTCCGGATATACTCTTACTTAAAATTGAATTGAACTTTTTTATTAAATTTTTGACTTCATTCAAAATATAAATAAAAATATTATTTGATTCAATATTATCGTAATATTATATTATATAATTTTTTTAAAAGATAATATTTAGATAATATTTAGATCAATATTATCTTAATATTATATTATGTTATTTAAAAAATAATAATTATTTAATTTAATGATATTTATAAATAATTTTTTATAAAATTATAAATTATTAGCAAAAAATGACATTTAAATATCATAACATCTATATTACATAATCTTAAAATAACAACAAATCAAATACCTCCTTCGATTATATTACATAATATCAAAATAACATTAAATTAAATGTCCCTTAATTCGATGCTTGCTCATATTAGGTCTATTCCATCGTGTTAATTCTTAGAAATAAAAATGAATAATACTTTTATATTTAAAACACAAGACAATACCTTCCGTAAATACAAAATGTATTTGAAAATATGATTTGGATCACGACTTAAATTTCCTAAATCAAAGATTATTTAACACAAGATAGTATACATACCTATAATTGTATATATATTTTTTTAATGGAAGTCATATCTACTTTAGTCATTTTTTATTTGACAATTTAAAATTAATCTAATTTAATTTTAAATAAGCATATCATATCATACATAAAATTTAATATTAAAAATTAACTTTATTTCACATATTACACATATTACTCAAAATAATAACTAACTTATATCATATTCCTCACACATCTCAACATAATAACTAATTTTATATTATATTCCTCACATATCCTAACATAATAACTAACTTTATTTCACATCATTTAGAACTTTCAGTAAAAAAATATTTATATTTATATTTAATTTTAATTTTGTTAAATTTAAAGAGTTTTTACATACAGGACATGACATTTACACGAAATTACGCATTTCATCATCAATTCATAAATATTACTACTATCACACCATATTCATTTAAATTTTACGCATTTCACATATTTCACACCATATTCTTTGATGGTGAACTTCACATTTCTAAATTGGACATTAATTTATATAAATAATAATTTAAATATTTATGAATTTATGTATTTTAATTTATTTATACTATTTAAAATTTCTAATTAGGGTGCCGAATTTAAATCCACATGGCTATAATTTTTAATTGAAGTAAGAAAATTGATGTGTTTACAATAAAAAATAAAAATATATATTAAAATTTAAGTATTAATGAATATTTTAATTTACATATAATATTATAAAGTATATGAAATATGTGAAATATGTGAAATGCGTAAAATTTAAATGAATATGATGTGATAGTGGTAATATTTACGAATTGATGGTAAAATACGTAATTTCGTATAAATTTCATGTCATGTATGTAAAAACTCCTAAATTTAAATCTTATAAATAAACAGGCTAATTATTAAGAGAATAATAGATGGAATTACAAGGAGAAAAAAGAGAGAGAGAACAAAGATCGACTCAGTTTGTGCGGCTTTGATTTTGTTGACATCAAAATTATCAGTGTCAATTTATATATTTTTTCAAAACAAAATCAAACAAATAATTGTGGTTCTGCACGATTTAAACTGTAGTTTTAGCTGTTTATTTTATGGTATTAATGTTATTTATTCGTTTTTAATTAATAGAATAAGATGAAAATGATAATAAATTTGGAATCAATTATAAAATTCATAATGTAATAACACAGTACTTGAATATATTATAAAATAATAATTAATATAAGAAGGACAAACTCTAATTTGTTTCGATTTAATGTATAAATTAGAGTTTTAAAACTCCACACTAAACTGAATTTTGCAGTTTTAAAACATCTAGAGCATTGCCACACTTGCATCAGAAATTGTGGGGGAGGGAGGGTAATTGGCACAAAAATTAAGACTAAAATGATAGTAATTTAAAAAATTAAAAATAATAAAAATAAATAAATTTTTTTATATTAAATATAAATTTTAATATAAAAAATATTATTTTATTTTACGTATGTAATTTTTTTAGTAAAATTATTAATTTTATTTTAAACTAAAATATATGATTCGAATATTTTAATTTAAAATGTGAAATAAAATAAATAATTTTATTAAAAATAATTACGTAAATAAAATAAAATAATGACTTCTTATATTTTAATTTATATAGAATATAATAAAAATTTATTTATTATTATTATTATTTTTAAATTAATATTGTTTTAGTTCTTACACCAAACAAAATCTAAATATAAATAATAATTTTTAATCTGTTTATTAAGCCAGTCAAATTTAAATTTAACATAATAAATCCGGTTGAAATTAAATTATTCGTTTATAAACATTTATTTTATACACGAGTCAAGTTATAAGTTGCTCGAACTCATTTATTAATTAAATCAAGTTCAACTTATTAGTCATGACCAATTTATTAATCAAATTGAGTTCAAATTGAGCTATTCATTTAAGTTTAAGTCAAATCCAATCTGACAACCCGTTATCCCACTCCCATGAATACGAGTGTTAATATGGATCGAAGATCGAAAATTAATCGAAAATTAAATCGAAATCGAGTAGATCTAAATGAGCTGACTAACGAGCCAAAAGTTCAGCTTGGTAATAATTTCGAGCCGATTTTGAGCCGGGTAAGCTCGGCTCTATCCAACTCGAAATCAGCTCGAATTAAAATACATATATATAATATATATGTAATATAATATATATATATATATTATAAACTTAATCGGTCTCGAGCCGGATCGAGTTGAGCTCGAGATAGGCTCAAAAAAAAAAATTTACTGAAGCCTGTGTTAGTTTTTACTGAAAATTTACTTTTTCTTAAACTTTCCTAGGTTGGTTTTTGGGATAAATAGAAGGGGTAATAGCAACTAGGTCTCTCAACTTTTTAAATTAATCAAATATATCCTCTAATTTGAGATAATGTCCAAATAGGTCCTTCGACATTAATGAATGGACTCAATGAAGAATATTTTCCTTAATTAATGCATTAATTTGACTAATTTAATGGCTAAGGCCTAGGGCTGTTACCGATCCGATTTCAATTCATTTTCGAGCCGGCTCGAAAATGAATCAAATCTCAATTTTTTTAAGTCGATCTCAAGCAGGGTAAGCTCGACTCCGACTTGAGATCGGCTCGGTTTATAATATATATATATATATATATATATTATATAACTTATATATATTATATACATATACATATTATAATATAAAATATATTTCAATTTGAACCGATTTTGAGCTGGATCGAGCCGAGCCTACCTCGGCTCAAAATTATTACCGAGCCAAACTTTTGGCTCATTAGTCGGCTCATTTAGATTCGATGTAAAATCGATTCAATTTTCGATCGATTTTTGATCTTCTATCCATATTAACACCCTTACTAAATCATTTAATTAATACCAATGAACGGATTTGTACTTTAGCTTAATTTAAGGCCCTATTTAATTAATTTAGAAACTAAAGAGATCTAATTGTATATAAATCCAAACTAGAGGGACTCGCTTGCAACTAACACTAAATATAATCAAGGATTTTGAGGCTTAACTGTTATTTCAATAAAAAAATTAATTTTATTTTACATCCTACACCAAAATACTCGATTCAAATATTTTGATTTAGGATGTAAAAAATAAAGTATATATTTTTATTAAAAATTATTGAGTATGTGAAATAAAATAATATTTTTTTATATTAGAATTTGTGTAGAATAATTAAAAAAATCTATTATTATTATTTTTTAAATTAATATCACTTTGATCCTGATTTGATCCTCGCGCCAAACAGGGCCTAAAGGTTTGATTTTGCTTTCATTTTAGTATGTTTGTGGGCATGGGCATCTGATGCTGGAAGATGGGGAAGGATTTCTGAAGAGAGAGCCATGAAAAGAAGAGAAATTTAGTGGTAAACATGCTTGCAGAGCATCTCCTTCATTTCGACCTTAGGCTTTAAAGGGTCCCATGCAAACACCGCGAATTGTGGAAATTTGTCTCGACATTAATGACGGTGATCTGAATCATCGGTGTCGAATCAATTGAGACCTTAGAAGTAGGTGAGTAGTCAAATCTACAGGAGGCAAGCCACTGATCTCGATTTCGGTGAGCTGGACGGTTGAGCGGGCGTTTGAATCCCAATGCGTCTAAAACTCTTATCACGCTCAATGGAAGTGGTTGAAGGTGGAGTATTCCGTCGTCATAGTAGAACTCAAAGCTACCGATTTCTACATGATCTTCATCTTGACGGCTACCTCCATCTTTCGGGCCAAATAGAATAGCAATTGAGCTGTAGTGTCAGGGTTGCAGCAACTGAGCCTAAGATCAAGTCGGGTTCCCAAGGAAACAAGCATAAACATCAGTTGGAGGCACGGCAATATCTCCACCTCCTCGAGAAATTCTCTATCAAAATCCAAGCAGACAGCCACCTCTTGTGGCCACAAAAAAGGATAAGGAATAGACTTTTCTCGAATGAAGGCGACTTGAAGAACTAGCACAACAATTGAAGAAGTAATAGGGCTTCAAAGTACAAGAGTATGGGAAATCCCCATCTTTTATCCCCTACAGAAATAATACTTTTGCTAAGATAATTCTCAATTCTTTGGACATCGTGGTGGGATGTTGGAGCTAGGCCGACGTGGCTCATTCCAGAATAGCACGGAAGTAGCGTAGTGGTGGTCATGACCGTCAAGTAGAGCACTACTAGCATTGATCGAAGCTTAAATACTCAATCAAGGATGGATAAACGATAGCTATCAACCAAGGAAGAGAATGTGGATCAACCTTAATCTAGAAGTAGCAGCATCAAATCGACTTCCCTTGAAATGCTGTTTGTCTAGGACACGAGCATACCTTAGATGTGGTGCATGATAATAAGGTCCAAAAGTTAGCTCTACCATTTGATGTCCTTATTCCATCCAATTACTCCCATTTAGCATCAGACAAAATACAGAAGAACATTATTATGTCTTCAGGTTAGGCTCTAATTTCAGGTAGATCCATAAATTTGAAATCAATTCATAAAAGTCCCTAACATTAGATTTCACTTTCACAAGAAGTCCTTTCACTAACCTATTCATTAATTCTTCTAAAAACAACCAAAACACCTTCTTCATCTCTACCCCATGCAAACTCACATGGCTTCTCATCTCCCACAACACTCCAAGAGAGAAATGTATGCCATTCCAGGTTTGTGGCCATATGAACCAATTGTTTGCTGGATTGCAATGGGGGATTCGCCGAGATGGAGATATCATCGTGCCTCCTGTGAAGGCATTTACTCGCCTACGATGAGAACTTCTTAAGAACCTAACTCAACCATAGAATCTGCCACCATTGTGGTGGGGACACCACAATCGACCGTCGATTCATTCCTGGCAGAGTTTATCGTCGACGGTTGAGATCTAGCCATGCTGCTTCGATCTGGATTGATTGACTATCAGGACAGATTAGGAAAGATGGACGCTGCGGATCGCTGACTCGATAGATTGGAAATCTCCTATTTATTCTGATTGATTGGAGATTTCATTTTGGGATGATTTTATTTCTCGCATTTATTTTGTATTAGTTGTTTCTATTTCAGTGATCATTATTTGAAGCATGTTATTTAGTATTTCCTCGTTTGTGTGAGGAATTTATTACATTATGTATTTTTCTTTTTTTGAGTCAGTCTGTATGGAGGTCTATATAAACGCCTCCCTGTTACTCTTATTTTCTTAATGTTGAATAAATCTGATTTGTGTTTTCCCTTGGGGATTATTTGATTCTGGAATGAATCGATATCCTGGATAGGGAAGGGCTTGGGCCTTGGGTGAG